>JAHLJS010000002.1:20789294-21240037 GCA_038502445.1 Eremochloa ophiuroides
TCCTTTTCAGTGTGATTGCTCCATTGTACCTTGCACATCGGAATGGTTTTGCTTCGAGTCTCCTTTGTATCCTGTGCCAAGATCTTGATTGGATGTTCCTTGTATTCAAGTGTGTCTTGCAGGTCTAATGCATCCGTAGGAACTTGCTCCTCGGGAAGCTTCAAACACTTCCTTAATTGCGAGACATGGAACACGGGGTGTACTCCAGATAATTCCTCTGGTAGTTCCAGCTTGTAAGCAAGCTTTCCAACCCTTTTACAGATCTTGTATGGCCCAACATATCTTGGTGCCAATTTCCCTTTTACGTGGAATCTGACGGTGCCACGAAGTGGAGATACTTTGAGGTAGACATAATCCCCAACCTTGAACTCAAGCTCTCTACGTCTTCTATCCGCATAGCTCTTTTGCCTACTCTGTGCAATTCTTAAATTTTCTCTGACCTGTGCTACGCCTTCCTCTGCTTCTACAATCTTAGCAGGGCCAAAGAAGGCCCTCTCTCCGGGTTCTGACCACATTAGCGGGGTCCTGCAGGGTCTCCCATACAATGCCTCAAACGGTGACATCTTGAGGCTTGTTTGATAGCTGTTGTTGTATGAGAATTCAGCGTGGGGTAAGCAGCTTTCCCAACTGGTCTTGTATTTTATCACACAAGCTCGGAGCATATCTTCGAGAATTTGGTTCACTCTTTCTGTTTGACCGTCAGTTTGTGGGTGATAAGCCGTGCTATAGTCCAGCTTGGTCCCGATGGACTTGTGCAAGGATTTTCAGAACTGTGATACGAACTGTGAGCCTCGGTCAGATATAATACTCAGAGGCGCCCCATGTAACTTCAAAATGTTTGATACGTACAGATCTGCCAGCTTTTCAGCTCTATACTTCCTTTGGACCGGTATAAAATGTGCAACTTTGGTTAGACGGTCCACTATTACCCATATAGAATCATATCCATGCTCGGATCGGGGCAGTCCTATTATGAAGTCCATGGATATGCACTCCCACTTCCATTCTGGTATCTCAACTGGTTGTAGCAACCGTGCTGGTCTCTGATGCTCGGCCTTGATTCTATTGCATGTATCACATCGGGCTACATGCCCTGCAATGTCTGTCTTCATATTCTCCCACCAGAAGTGCTTCCTTAGATCATGGTACATCTTGGCTGACCCTGGGTGAATGCAATATTTGGAGTCATGCCCTTCTGACAGAATCTCTTCTCGTATCGTTGAATCCGTCGGTACACAGATTCTATCTTTGTACCATACAGTTCCCTGCTCATCTTCTCGATATTCGGGGCCTCTTCCCAGTTTCATCAAACCTCGGATATAGTCTATCTCAGGACAGTTCTTTTGCGCTTCACGGATCCGTGAGGTGAGATTGTACTCGACGCGAAGCTCATTTAGCTTGCCATAGGAGACTACCTCGAGCTGGAATGCGTCGAACTCTCTCCTGAGCTCAGGCGGCATAGAGTTGGTGATGAGGGTATGGCAGTAGCTTTTGCGGCTAAGTGCATCAGCGACAACATTAGCCTTTCCTGGGTGATAATGGATCTCAAGATCATAGTCCTTGATGAGTTCTAGCCATCTGCGCTGCCTCATATTCAGATCTTCTTGTGTGAAGAAGTACTTCAGGCTCTTGTGGTCAGTGTAGATGTCACACTTGTTGCTTATTAGATAGTATCTCCAAATCTTGAGTGCATGTACCACGGCTGCAAGTTCTAGGTCATGAGTCGGGTATCGCTGCTCATGTTCCTTCAACTGTCTTGAGGCATAAGCTATCACTCTTCCTTCTTGCATCAGTACACAGCCCAAACCTTGCCGAGAGGCGTCACAATATACAACAAAATCTTTGTGAATATCGGGTAGGGCTAGTACAGGTGTAGTAGTGAGTTTCTCCTTCAAGGTCTGAAAACTCTTCTCACATTCAGGAGTCCATATAAACTTGTTCTCTTTCTTCAGCAAGTTGGTCATGGGTCTTGCAATCTTGGAGAAATTCTCAATAAATCTGCGATAGTATCCAGCAAGTCCCAAAAAGCTTCTGATTTCTGACACATTACTGGGTTGTTCCCACTCTTTCACAGCTTCAATCTTGGCTGGGTCTACTGCGACTCCTTCTCCTGACAGTACGTGTCCAAGGAAAGCAACTTCCTCAAGCCAGAATTCGCACTTGGAGAATTTGGCGTATAGCTGGTTGCGAGACAACCTCTCCAAAACGGTCCTCAGATGATGTTCATGTTCCTCTTTTGTGGCTGAGTAAACCAATATATCATCAATAAATACCACCACAAACTTGTCTAGCTCATTCATGAAGATCTTGTTCATCATGTTCATGAAGTATGCTGGAGCATTAGTGAGTCCAAATGAGACTACTGTGCACTCATACTGTCCATACCTAGTGACCAATGCAGTCTTCGGGATATCCTCTTCCCTGATCTTCATCTGATGGTACCCTGATCGGAGATCGATTTTTGAGAAGTACTTGGCCTTACTCAGTTGATCTAACAGATCATCGATGCGGGGCAGTGGGTACTTATTCTTGACTGTAACCGCATTCAGATTCCGGTAGTCAATGCACATCCTCATCGTGCCATCCTTCTTCTTGACAAACAAAACGGGAGATCCCCAGGGCGAAGCACTAGGCCTAATGAAGCCCTTCTCCAGTAATTCTCCCAGCTGCTTCTTGAGTTCCTTCAACTCATCAGCCGACATTCTGTAGGGTCTTTTGGCAATCGGTGCAGTTCCTGGCATCAGCTCTGTAACAATCTCCACATCTCTATCTGGTGGCATTCCTGGCAACTCCTCTGGAAATACGTCATTGAATTCACAGACTACTGGCACATCTCTGAATGTCAGCTCCTTTTTACCTGCCTTAGTCTCCAGTGCACATAGGAGGGCTTGGACTCTCTCGGTTTGGGGTACACATCGGACGGCTGTTCCCCAAGGGTGGGTTACTTGAACATATCTAGGTGAACAAGATATCACTCCCCGGTGTTTGGTTAGCCAGTCCATGCCTAAGATGACATCTAGGCTATTGGAGGGTAGTAGGGTTAGGTCAGCTCGAAAGTCAAGTCCCTCGATTGTGATTATCACTCCTCTACATATGTGAACGCTTCTGAAGGTTCCTAAGGGTGAGCTAGTTAGGATGGGGTTTGCTCTCGGGGTTACAGGTATGTTATACTTTCGTGCATATGCAGATGAAATGTATGAACATGTAGCTCCCGAATCGAACAGAACTGTAGCCATGTTACCCTGAACTAGGAACGTACCATACACAACATCAGGTGCAGCTTCAGCTTCCTCAACAGTCATGTGGTTCAGTCTTCCTCGGGTAGCAGATCCCCGGTTCGGTGTGCCCTGTGCAGCTGCTGGTGCACGGTTGAGGTCGGGGCACATAGCCACACGGGGTCCAGGCCTTTCGCATTCGAAGCAAGTGAAGGGTGCACTGCCTGCTGTGGCTGTCGCAGGAGCCTTCCAATTGCTTGTCCTTGGCGTGTTGGTAGCGGGGGCGGGTGTGTTCTGCACAGCTCAAGTCGGCGCAGGGTAGGTCTGAGCGGGGCGGTGATAGTTGCTGCTGTTGGTACCACCACGGCTCATTCCCGAAGAAGGTCCCTGGCGGGTTCGGAAAGGCGGGGGTGCACCTGTTCACTGTCTCTAGGGTGGAGCAGTGCGAGCGGGTCCCTCAGAGCGGCGCTTCTTTCCCTTGTTCTGGGCCTCGAATTCCAGTCGTGCTTCCATGCGATCCTTCTCGATCTCAATACAGCGGTCAATCAGCTCACGCAGAGTTTAGCTCTTGTTCCCTGACAGAGCCAACCTGATCTTGGTCTGAAGTCCCTTCCTGTAGTAGTACATCTTTTCCTTCTCGGAACTCACGCAAGACGCAGGTGCGTAGCGGAGCAAGCAGTTGAAGCGGGTGGTGTACTCGTGGATCCGGTCAGCTCCCTGGGAGATGTTACGAAACTCGTTCTCCTTGGCCTCCATGACTCCCTCAGGAATGTGGTGGTCACGGAAAGCCTCGGTGAACTCATCCCAGTCAATGCGGGCTGGGTCCTCGTGAGCGCTGGTGTAGTTGTCCCACCATGCTCGTGCAGCACCGGTCAGCTGGTGGCTAGCAATCCCAACACACTCCTCGTCGGAGCAAGTGGTCAGGTCCAGCTTCTTCTCCATCTCCTTAAGCCAATCATCGGCAGCGAGGGGATCGCTGTCGGTCTCGTCGAAGGTGGGTGGCCTCAGCTTCAGGAAACCCTCCAGTTTCCTTTGGAAGTCATTCTGGGGTGGCCCATGGTGCCTGTTCATCCCAGTAGCTATGGCATTCAGCAGCTGGGTCTGCTGAGCCATCACTTCCGCCAACGTCAGTGGCGGCGGCGGTGGCGGTGGCAGAGGCACGTTCTCGCCTTGCGGTGGCGGATCGTTCACCGGCGGTGCATTCTCTGCCCGGCGCAGCTCTTCTTCCAGGTTAACTCCAGCACGTCTGCCAGCTGGGCGTCCACGGTTGCGACCACGCCCACGTCCTGGCGCAGGCGCGGGGGAGGGCTGGCGGTTCTCCAAACGCGCAGAACGTCTCATCGACATCTGAAATTATTAGGTACGTGCTCAGTGCAGTAATAATCTTGTAGTGGTTTAAGTAGGAGTTAGATGTTTTCAACGATTTAAATGAATTAAAATATTTTTCATGCTATCCTACACTCAACCAAAGAAGCATAGAGAACCATAAAAAGCATAAGATCCAAATGTCACTCATCACATGGTTATTATTATATAAAGGGTGTTCCTAACTGCTAAGAAGATCGTGCTATGCGCAGATAGCCAATGACAGGACAACTCATGGTATCACTAGTCTAAAGGCTACGCAGGGTCCCATAAGCTACTGGTGCATAAGGTCAATAGCCATTTGATCGGGGTCTCAATAGTGCCGTCGTGCAGTGGACGAAGTGGTGGTCCAAGGCTGGTCATCTGCGAATTTTTCAAGAAACGGATTAGCAGGCCCATGTATTAGATAAGCCATTGCATAAAAAGTGAATGCAAGGTCGGTAATATAACTGAAAGAGAGTCTGGCTTCTTATTCTAACGTCCATTTTCTATGGGCCTCGTCCTACAGTCAAGTATGGCTCTGATACCAACTGAAACGACCTCGATTTCCACGAAGGGAAATCCACAGGCTCGAATTATAATTCAACAGATTGCTCGGGACAATCCATGAAATTACCCATATCTCAGTTGACACCAGGATCCATACAACGGTAATTAAGTCTTACATAATTATTTATTACATCGCCACACTGGCGGAATCATCAATCAGAGAAGCTTTAGAAGATGCGGAAGCGATTCATCCTTCACGGCCAACTTGAGTGTAGCACGTGACCCTATTCTTCGCCATCGTCTTCCTCGAAGTCGTACTCATTCTCGTCACCTGACAGCAAATTTATCAGTACGATTTGTACTGGCCACGGAGCCCACCTATGCAGCATTTGCTTTGTGGAAAGTGGATGCAAGGCTATACAAGCAGACCTATAGGCTGAGGTTTCCTATGCAGCTGTAATCAATGTTTAATTAGTCAAGTTTTATCTCCAGTTAACACCATCATCCCTTTTCCCATCACCACATCTCACATACCCATACCTCGCTCTCATTCGACAGGCCCAACTCCCTCTCGGGCCTATCTCAGCGGCACACTACCACAGCGGGTACACTGCCGGAAAAATGTCATCCAGGGGGAGAAGAGAACACTCACTACACTAGTAGAAGCTTCACAGGAAAGGTCCATAGCCAACGAGTTGGCATATGTATCGATCGATCAACCGTACACTCTGCAGAGGTTTCACTACCCACAAGATTAGCCATCATAGGTGTTGCGCAAACACCTAGGCAGAATTCCGGGTGCTTGCTTGCCTAGGTCGATGCCACCCTACCACTCAGCCCTGGGATATTCCGGATCCTACACCGTTATGCTGAGACTGAGAGACACAGTACCGGGCCCATCCAGTGGTACTGTGCATCTAGAACGGAACGGGAACCCATCGACCGTCTCCGCCCACCCTTATCACCTCTCAACCTAGCAGTAGTGGCACCGTCCTACCAAGTAGTCCAGCCGTCTCCCGCCCATCAGAAGCGAGTGAGTAGAAAAGGATTCCCATGAACCTGAAACTAGTCCATCCTAGGTTTGACCAAGCAGGCATCTCCACTTAGGGGATACTCTCCCCGTGCCATCACAGCACCTCCGTCCACGGGCTTCAAACCACCAAGGCTATCCCACCCGGGACCTCCTCAACAACGTTAACCTGCCACAGGTATCTCGCTTGGGGATGCCCAGGTTGCACTCCCCGGCACGACTTTCCCCATGGGTTCGTCTCACATCCCACTTGGTCGACATCAACCCTTACCACGCACCCAAGACGCACGCAGCACTCTCTCCCAGTGGTTATAATCAGTTATACACCGTCCCAATTCCACCACATAGCATATAGCAAGTAGTAAGTAGTGGAAGAGTAACAGTAAATTAAGCAGCAGCTAACCTAGCAGCGGATAGCAGGGTATAGTCTTATCAAGGCAGGGAATTCAAATATACTACCATGCAACCAATCCATACATAATCATAAAGCAATAGCAACAATGTCATTTGCAATGCGTAATTGGGATCTAAGGATTTGGTGGGACGTGGCACCTTCGTAGTTGTCTCCTAGCTCCTGAAAGTACTCGTGGTCGTCTTCCTTAGTCAGATCCTCCTCCGGCTCTGAAATCAAACACGAAATAGTCGCGTCAGCGACTCCTATAGAGTATTTCAGAAAAAATCCAATAAAATAAAGAGCCAAATGCACACAAACACAGTCTTAGATTGTAGATCTCATTTTTCTGAGAATTATGATATATGGTGCGCAATTTTTGGACATCGAATGAATAAGTTATGAATTTCCGAAATTATCCTATTTTCTGAAAATGGAAAAATTGGTCGGTTAATCAGGGGCAGCTCGGGATTGGTCCACGTGGCGCGCGGGTCCAGTAGTGCAGCATGTGGCGCCTCATCAGAACATAGACCCGATGGTCGCCCACCAGGTGTTCGATGCTGGTTCCCAGAGAGTCGCCGGCGTCGGCGTAGCTCGGTGGTTGGTCGGGCGAGCTCGACGTTGGTCGGGGGGCGTCGGCGTAGCTCGGCGGTGGTCAGGCGAGCTCGACGGTGGTCGGGGGTGGTTCTCAGAGGTCGGGGGTGGTTCTCAGAGGTCGGGGGTAGCTCGGCGGAGTTCGGTGTAGCTCGGCATAGCTCGGCGGAGCTCGGCGGGGCTCGGCGGGGCTCGGCGTAGCTCGGCGGAGCTCGGCGCAGCTCGGCGGAGCTCGGCGGTGGTCGGAGGTAGCTCGACGGGGCTTGGCGGAGCTCGGCGTAGCTCTGCGTAGCTCGGCGTAGCTCGGCGGAGCTCGGCATAGCTCGGCGGGGCTCGGGCGAATCGGAAATTCGGGGCGCCGAGGGTGCCGCTCTCCCGAGCTCTCCCGGGGAGGCTCGGGCGAATCGGAGATTTGGTGCGCCGAGGGTGCCGCTCTCCCGAGCTCTCCCGGGGAGGCTCGGGCGAATCGGAGATTTGGTGCTAGCAGGGTTCCAGGGCGTCTGTTCCAGGCGGTGGTGTCTCTCCGGTGCGGCGGACGATGACAGGGCGGCGATGACCATATTTCGGCAAGACAGGGCTCGGCTTTCCCCAATTGGCGTGCTCAGGCAGTCGTCCGACCAGATGGTGGCGGGTTAGAGTCGTGGTATGGCCTCCTTCTCTCCCTCGGCATACGGCGGTTCTCCGACGAGGTGGAGGCGCACGTAGCCAAGGCGACAGACATGATTCGGGGCTCGGCTATCTACGCGGCGGTGCTGAGGCAGACTTGGCGAACCTCGTCGGCCTCTCTCCGCAGCGCGAGGCGATCGGGGGTACTCGAAACGGATTTAGGCGAGGCGGATCGTGTCGGCGATGATAACGTTTCCCCGAGAACGCACCTAGCGGTGTTCCGGGCTATGGAGGTTCGATCTTCCGCAACTAAGCTTGTCCGAGGTGGTCGGTTTTTGTTCCTGGTCGCGGTATTGGGATGCTCTAGTCATCGGCGGCGATGTCGCCGCGACTGTGAGGTTCCGGCGGGGCTAAGGAGGTCTTCTAGGAGATGTATACGCCTCCAGGGTCTATGGCGATGGTATACAAACTACCAATTTTGGCTACCGAGATTCCCAAGGTGCTCGGTTGTGGCGGCGGCGTGTCGCCGACGACGGCGGAAGGCGGCAACGCGGCTACGACCAAGTATTGGTTCAATCGAATGCGGTCTTGTCAAATTGGTGAGGCCAGAGAAGCATACAACACTCTGGTGGCGAACTTTAGCCATGGCATGACCTTCTTTTGGCGTCGGCTCGCGGCGGCGCTCCGGTAAGGTCGCGGCGCACGCGGCCAAGGCGATTCAGGCTTCCTCTAGCGCTTAGATCCGCGTAGCTAGCTCAAGGGGTCGTGGCGGTGCTCCACGATGTTCTAACCTATACGGGTGCTAGTCGGATTGCTCGGAATGGGTGATTCGGCGTCGGAACGCGTCGGTGGTGAGCGCGCTCCGCCGAGAACGCGTCGTGCTGCGTTCTCGATCTAGCAAGCTTGTAGTCCGGGGGTTTCGGCCGGTCGCATGAGTGCATGGTGCAGGTGATCTTCCTGAGCCGGTAAAGGCTCGTGCCTGCGCGTCCCGTGGGCGGAACGCCATGGCAAAAGCAGGGCAAGGTTCGGACATGGCGTGCGGTGGCTCACCGTGGTGTCGGTGAAGCTAGGATGGCGGTGCAGTGGCGAGTCGGAGCCGTGCAGAGCGATCGCAGTGCCGTGCCGAACCGCGACGGGGCTCCGGCTTCTCCTCCGTGTCCGGCTCGGCGTGCTCCGCGGCGGCGGCGCTCCGGCAGCTCCTCCTCCTCTGCTCCGCCCTTCTCCCTCTCTCTCGGCTATGCGGTGGGGTGCGGTGGCTTGCGGAGCCGCAGCGTGGTGGCTGCGAGTGGGAATGGGCTAGGGCTCCTCGGGTGCTTCAATTTATAGGCGAGCTTGGCCAGCTCCAATGGCGAACGGTCCTGATCGCGCTCGACCGATCGAAGGGCCGTGGCTCGAGTGGATCTAGGGCTCCGGATGGGCGCGGGTTCGCTTGGCGGCCAAGAAAGAAGGGGACAGGAGGGGGACAGCAGGGTCAGGGCTCTGCCATGCGTGGCGCTATCGGCTGTGGGACCGGGGTCATGCGAATTGCGTGCACTCGTCCCCGTCGCCTCTGCGAGGAAGAAGAACAGTGGGGGGGGGGGGCGAGAGCGGCTGACAGGCGGGGCTGGGTGGTCAGCGGCTGCGGGGAAGCGGGTGAAACGGTCGCGCGCGTGCGGTCGGCATCGCGCGTGCACGCGGTGTTGGGCCGGTCCAGTGCGGGGAGGCGGGGTAGAGCGCGCGCGCGGGTGAGGTGAGGAGAAGAAGGCCGGGCTGGTTTGGGCTGGCCTAACTCTCTCTCTCTCCAATTTCTATTTTCATTTTAGTGTATATATACATTTATTGCCCAATTTAAATATTGAGTAAATACAAACATAAATTGCAATAAATCCCAAATGTGATGCATAAGTTATTATTCTATGTGAATGGAATTAAAATGCAAACTACACTCCCTTATTTACCAAATTCATAATGAAACCTATATGCTTGCACAAGAAAAATGGGTTTTCACAATAAATAAATGAAAAAATTTTAATTGGTTGGGATTTTTAGGCTGTGTGGGTTTTTAGGGTTGTTACACAAAGCTAGCTGAATCATATATGGCAAGAATTGTGTGTCTGCATGGGGTTCCTAAGAAAATTATGTCAGACAGCGGTACTCAATTCACGTCTCACTTTTGGAAAAAAATACATGAATCTTTGGGAACTGAGCTGAATTTTAGTACTGCCTATCATCCTCAGACAGATGGACAAACAGAACGGACCAATCAAATATTAGAGGACATGTTGAGAGCCTGTGCATTGCAAAAAGGTGATAGTTGGGATAAGAGTTTACTATACGCAGAGTTCTCTTATAATAATAGTTACCAAAAGAGTCTCAAGATGGCACCGTTCGAGGCTTTGTATGGTCGTAAATGTAGAACACCTTTATTTTGGAACCAAACCGGAGAAGCTCAAGTGTTTGGACCAGCAGTGTTGAGAGATGCAGTGGAACAAGTTGCGAAAATTAGAGAAAACTTGAGAGTGGCTCAGTCGCGATAAAAGAGTTATGCAGACACAAGAAGAAGAGAACTGACATTTGAAGTAGGAGATTATGTCTACCTAAAAGTGTCACCTATGCGAGGTGTAAAAAGGTTCAATATGAAAGGTAAATTAGCACCAAGGTATATTGGCCCATTCAAGATTCTAGCAAGACGCGGAGAAGTAGCTTATCAGCTAAAACTACCCGAAAGTTTATCGGGTGTTCATGATGTGTTTCATATATGCCAACTTAGAAAGTGTTTGCGAGTGCCCAAAGAGCAAATACCATTGGAGGAATTGGTTGTTAAAGAAGATCTCACGTATGAGGAATACCCAATTAAAATATTGGAAACAGCAGAGCGAGTCATAATGAGTAGAGTTATAAAAATGTGCAAGGTTCAGTGGAATCGGTATACAGAGGATGAGGCAACCTGGGAAAGAGAGGAAGAATTGAGAAAGTCATATCCCCAATTATTTGAGTAAGCTAATCTAATCTCGAGGACGAGATTATTTTTAAGGGGGGTAGAATTGTAACACCCTAAAATTTGCTTTTATTAAAATAGGGATAAATTGATTTATTTATGCAATTATTTGGCATATTAACTGGCAAATAATAATTTTTTTAGCAATTAAAATAAATCATAGGAATTAGAAACATGACTTGATTGCATCCATGCTGCTCAAAGATATTTTGTTTGATTTGCACTTTATTGAGATTTGAAAATATTCAACTGTATTTAGAAACCTATTTGAAAATGAGTTGAAAAAAAAGGGGAAACAGAAACCTCACCCCTCCCCTCTTCCCTTCGCCTCGCGTGGACCGAGCCCAGCTCCAGGCCGAGGCCCAACTCCTTCGCGCTGCAGCCCAGCTCGGAGCCCATCTCCTCCTCCTCCTCCTTTCTCTCCCGCTTGGGCCAGGGCCCAAACTTGGCGAGCCAGTCGCGCAGCGCCGTCCCTCTCCGTCTGTGACCGACACGCGGGGCCCACAAGTCATCTTCCTCCTTCTCCCGCTCGTGTTCGAAGCGGACTACGGCCGCGCCGTAACCACCCCGGCCTCCTCTTTTGGCGTGGCCGAGTCCATCCCGTGCATGCCTCCACTGGCCCATAAAAGGAAGCCGCGACCCTCTTCCCCCTCCCTCTGCCGCTGACGCGTAGGGCCCGCTGCCCCGCGCCATCCCCTTCCTCCAGTCGGAGTTCGCGTGAGGCACGAGCGCTCCCTCCTCCGGGTCGAGTCCCAACCGAGTCCAGCTCTCCTACACCTCCCTCGCGCCCCCTATATAGGTCGGCCGAGCCCTGCCGTCCCTCCCCACAAGTTCCCGAGCAAGCCACGCCCTCCAATCTTGCCCTAGCCGCCGCCCCGAGCTCCGCCGCCGCCGTCGATTTCTTCTCGGGAGGACTTCTCCGTCGAAATTGGTTGTTCTCCAAGCTTCGCAGCAAGGTCAGGGACCTTCCCGACCCTTTCTCCCTCGGTTTTGTGCACTATAGCCATGATGCCGAGCTTCGCCGCCGCCATAGTTACGCCACCTAGCTCGCCGCATCCTCTCCGAGCTACCTCTGTGGCAACCGAAACCATAGATAGGTTTAGCTTGAGCTCCTCTTGCTTCCCGACCAGATCCCGAGGTGTGCCGAGCTTCCTAGCCCCGAAAACGCCGTCTCCGGCCATCTTTCGGCGAGGAATCGGCCGGCCGCCGCCCGACTCCGGCGACCAGGGCCGCCCCTCTTTCCCCCGAGCTACCCTGCGCCGTCCACGGCCGATCCAATGGCTCACAGTGAGAGATACCCTTTCGCCGGCACTTTTGCAAAAGAGCCCCTGAGCTTTTTAGTGTTCTAACCCGCGGTCCTTTGGCGTATTTCTCAGATTACGCTTTCCTATTTAGAAAACGTATTTCCTCGGTTTTAATTCAAAAGGCGTTTTCAATATTTACAGATTTGCCACTCAGTTTATTTCGGCCATATTTTATTCGTTTTTACTCCGATTTGATCCGTTCAAGTCTCGTTAGATTCGTAATTTCGTAATCTACCTAATGATGCTACTGTTACTCATGTTTTCAACTTTTAAAATTCGAGATTAGATTTAATCTATTATTTTATTAAAGTAAAACTTGTTTATTTCATAACTTTCCCGTTTGAACTCCGATTTGCGTGAACTTTATATCGTTGGAATCGTAGCGACGCGTAGATTATTTTTATACACTTTTCAATCTGTTTTTCCACTGTTGGTGTACTGTTTCTAATATAGATCTTGTTTGCTTCGTGTATGATTGCCTCGATGATTGTGTGGTGATTTTATGATCGAGTTCAGACGGTGAGCAATACGTTGGTGATCAAGAGTACACGGAGGATCCAAGTTCTCCAGAGCACTTTGATCAAGGCAAGTATAGCATGGACCATCCTTGTTGCCTATTCGCCTTAATCACTAAATTCATGATGCATGTGTCTACCTTGGTAACCCTAGCATTTATTCCTAAGTTTTGGTCACTTGATCCTTGTTACCTATGAGATTGCATTTGAGTAGTGATGCTAGTGCTTGATGATGCCATGATCTTATGAACTTGATTAATTAATTATGAAATAAAGGTTAAAAGATGCTTTTTAGCAACATGGACTAAGGACTTAACTGTAAGTATGACACCGGGACTTACAGTGCAACGATGAGGGTCATATGGCTATGACTTTAGTTAAGTATGAAGTTACTTTCTATCATGTTGTTAATCTTGAAAGGTTCCTTGCCGAGCTGGTTGTTTTGCGGCTCCTGTCTTTGTGTGTACTGCTGCGTGTGTGTGCCACTAGAAGGAGGGCTCTACCACCCCTTGCCATTGCGCCTGGATTGATTAGTGGCATGTTAGGAAGGCTTTTGAAAGACTTCATAGTGTACCCTGCCGCACTTCCTTGGTGAGGTGACATGGGAGTCATGACCCTTGGCATATGGGAATCACGACTTGTGGTGAAAGTGCGCAACCTCTGCAGAGTGTAAAACTGATATATCAGCCGCGCTCACGGTCACGAGCGGCCTTGGACGTCTTACAGGAACTTAACTAATTTAATATTGATTTATTTGGGAGTTTCTATTGATGTTTATTCCATATTAATTATCATGTTTATATGATCATGCGAATCTTATTTCCTTGGTATATTCTATTGCTGCTACTCAAAATGCTAAAACATGATCAACTAAAAGCAACCGCTGTCAAACCAGTGTCATGCCTTATTTGAGCTTCATAAACCCATGCTAATCTTGTTGAGTACGACATGTACTTACGCTTGCTTTATTTTTCATATTTGGATAAAAATCCCGGATGGGTAACAGATGACTATGATGATTCCTCTGAGGATTACTAGGATTGTGGTTCACCAGTCAACTACTTCCCTGTGAATTGGAGCTTTCCACGAGAGATTATAATTATTAGTCCGCTGCTATTTATGTAAAGACTCTGTGATATTATTCGTTATGTATTAAACCTTGTGATGATACTATGTAATTTGTCGCTTATGTGTGTGATTGATCTCTGGGCGCACATAAGTTGGTTCATTCAATTTTATCCTTAAAATTGGGTGTGACATAGATGCGCAGTACCACTGGAATGGGCCCGGTACTGTGTCTCCCAGTCTCAGCATAACGGTGTAGGATCCGGAATATCATAGGGCTGAGTGGTAGGGTGGCATCGACCTAGGCAAGCAAGCACCCGGAATTCTGCCTAGGTGTTTGCGCAACACCTATGATGGCTAATCTTGTGGGTAGTGAAACCTCTGCAGAGTGTACGGTTGATCGATCGATACATATGCCAACCTGTTGGCTATGGACCTTTCCTGTGAAGCTTCTACTAGTGTAGTGAGTGTTCTCTTCTCCCCCTGGATGACATTTTCCAGCAGTGTACCCGCTGTGGTAGTGTGCCGCTGAGATAGGCCCGAGAGGGAGTTGGGCCTGTCGAATGAGAGCGAAGGTGTGGGTATGTGAGATGTGGTGATGGGAAAAGGGATGATGGTGTTAACTGGAGATAAAACTTGACTAATTAAACATTGATTACAGCTGCATAGGAAACCTCAACCTATAGGTCTGCTTGTATAGCCTTGTATCCACTTTCCACAAAGCAAATGCTGCATAGGTGGGCTCCGTGGCTAGTACAAGTCGTACTGATAAATTTGCTGTCAGGTGACGAGAATGAGTACGACTTCGAGGAAGACGATGGCGAAGAATAGGGTCACGTGCTACACTCAAGTTGGCCGTGAAGGATGAATCGCTTCCGCATCTTCTAAAGCTTCTCTGATTGATGATTCCGCCAGTGTGGCGATGTAATAAATAATTATGTAAGACTTAATTACCGTTGTATGGATCCTGGTGTCAACTGAGATATGGGTAATTTCATGGATTGTCCCGAGCAATCTGTTAAATTACAATTCGAGCCTGTGGATTTCCCTTCGCGGAAATCGAGGTCGTTTCAACTACTATCAGATTTGTGGTTATATTTATGCACTATGCAGGAACAACATTACATTTGCAAAACGGATTAAAAAACTATTAGTACTTATAACCGGAGAGTCTCTCCACATGAAAAGTAGTATTCTCACTTTGTATTTCATAGCATTTGTTTAAAGACTCACACTTAACTACAAACTCAAACTTTTAAATTGGAATATGTCAGAAAAGCAAATTGTTCACTAGTTCAATGACTAGTGATATTCGATCCATAAAAATGCCTGTAAATCAAAGAAAAAACTATAAAGACGACATATCTCTAACATAAAGGAGCTGAGTGTGGGTTAACGCTTAACCAACCCAATCATTTTCACAAAACATGTATTTACATGCAAGGACTATCGTCCAACATGATCAGTTGTTCCTGGTAACTCAACCACAAGTCCACAACAAAACCGTTCACAACAGTCCACCCTCTCAGACCTCAGCTACAAGGGAACATCACAACACTACACCCTCTCAGACCTCAGCTACAAGAGAACATAAAAAATGCACATCTAAATCCCTGGGTAGTCCTAAATGGTTAAATTTGCATCTCAAAACTACCAAAGCTGCATTGGCATCAGAATTCACAACACCAATACCACAAACATCAGAAGGTGATACACCAAACTGCTAAATGTTCCAGCAGCCTCGTGGACCCGGACGCCACCACTCCCGGGCCTGGCCCTAGTCACCGCCACTCCGCCTGCCCGGTACGCCACACCAGCGGTCCACCCTGCAGGTATGGCATTGCTGGCTATGAGTACCCGGCCTGAGCTGAATGTCAGGCGGAGGTGGAACGGGCCCTGAAGGGCGGAGCCAGAGTCGAGCCTCCATATTGCACCCCACGAATGCTGCATCGGCACCCACTGCCCTGCCGAGCTCTGCATGAGGTCGACGGCCGAAAGATCACTTTCACTGTCCTCGTACTCGATGAGCACAGCCAGGTAGTTCGGGTTCGAGCCAGAGTCAACAGAGAAGGTCACATCAACTCCAGGCCATTCGCACTGCACGCTGTATATCCATATATGCATCATGACAAAGGTCAGAACAAATAAGCTAAAAGACTTGAGAAAGTTGGTAGCAACTTGCAAGCAGACATTTTGGTGCAGCTATGTTTATGAAGAAACAACGTGAATACCGAGTGTAATGGATTTGCAGTAGGCCAGCAGCACGGAGTTGATCGGCCATTCCAGGCTTTGCCATGGCACCAAATGCAGTCCCACTCATGTCAAAGTGGGCTCCCTCATTCAGGCACATGCCATCACTTGCTTGGCTCAGGCATGGGCCACCGCCAGGGCCCTGGTCGGTAATGACAACAGTTACCGGGTAACCAGAGCAAGCTTGATTGCTAGAACATACCACCTGATCAATCAGGATTTCTAAATGTCAAATAGCAGCCATGCATGCATGCAATAGCCTCAATCACAAGGAGGTACACGCACCTGATAGCAAGAGCCACAGCCGTTCCCAGAGTCATAGATGAAAGGGCTGCCAGCAGCAATCAAGGATGAGAACGGTGGTTGGTCAACAGCATATTGGTACCCACATGCACCACCTACAAAAGGTGTAACTGAGACATGCATGCATTGGAAATTAACTATTCAAGGCATACACCAGTTTGAGATGAGCTATTATATGGTGACTGTTAAGACAATGGATATTATGTAACTATTACCTTCACTTCCAGCGCCATTAGCATCACCATACCACGTAGCTATGCCAGTGGTCCAGCTGGAGGCCTCATGGCGAAACTCAATGGACATACAAGGGTGAAGGTGTGAGGCAAAAGCTAAAATGACGATGGACGACAAGAGCTGAATCTTGGAAACCATACTGAAATCTGCACTGTGACAACAAGCTACTGATGAGGCCTAAAATACTGTGAACTGCAAGGGGGAGAAAGAGGGGACAAGTAGGGTGGTGTTAGCTCTGTGATGTATGTTCAAGGGACAGTTGATGTGACCAGATGGTTAAGGACAAAAGAACAGGGTTGCTCTTTGGGGACATTGACCTGCTGTACTTCACAGTGCAGGTTTCTGTTTTTAGTTATAACAAGAAATTCATGATTCATAGTTACCATTACCAAAATAATAAACCCATAATCAAAGGCTAAATGGGAGAAGATTAAGGACAGCCAAACAGGTATGAAGTAGCTAATGAGATGTATGCACATTCAAACAAAGATGATGATATAACACAAAAGCATGTGGCCCAAAATTGCTATTCAGATCTGAGTAGAAGTCAATGCACCACAACAAATCCTATGTTATGATATTTCATTATGATGGAACTATGAGTACAATCTGCAAAAAGATCAAATTCAAAGATACCTAACAGCATTCAAGATAATATGACAGAATTATGGACTGATATAGCAAACCTCTATAATATCATTAATTTCTGGTTTTTACTATATGAACAATCACTTCTACCTTCACATGAGTATCCACATGACCTCCACAGTCATAATCGGAGTCAGATGAAGTTTCATGAACTAATGTTAGTCGCCTCTTTATTCTAATGTGCTATTCTATTCCGCATGTCATCAGAGTTTGGTAGTTTCACTTTCATCAACTTAATTTAGTCAGTAGTCACTATGGTCGAAATACATAAAACATATTCTAATTTGTTGTTCTATTCCCTTATCTGAACTTTCACAAAGCTATACTGATATCAAATATTATAAAGAGAAAAGCAAAGACAATTAAGCAGTATTTTCTTCTTTAATCCCACAGGATGAAGCACCATTCCATACCATGGTCCATGGTTTATAAAAAGAATGAGGTGTGCCTAATCATTTTTTATCTTATAAATTCAAACATTTATGCACATATTTAGCATAACAATGAGTCAGTGACCTTAGATTGTACTCGGGTTCAGATAAGGTATAAAGAAGTCAAAATACTACGTTGATAAGATGACATCATTACTTTCTGTCACCTCTTAAAAAACAGATATAGTCATCGAGGTAACAAAATAAGCCTCATCGGAAGGTTAAAAGCGAAATGAAGAACATACAAATATTCACATATTGAAGTTACTTCATCTTAAAAAGTTATCAACTTATCACTTATTCTACAATTTGAAGTTGACATGATCACTTCAAAACAACCAGACACAGGCCATATTTTAACCATACTGTGATTGTGATCTGCTAAAGTGCTAACTGCTGCTAACATAATTACAAGCATCTGGCCATCTGCTATAGGTTGAATGCCATATTTTGCTGCAGACAAAGCAGCTTTCACACAACTCAGCTCGGATAACAAGTATGGAAAAAGTTGCGAAACCACATTCGTCCTAATCAAGTCTGAGCTCCAGATATCAAAATCAAACCTAACCCAAGGTGGAGTCAATTTGCTGGTTCCTCAGAAAACAAGAACCAATTGAATTTTTTTGTTCCGTATGCATCCTGAAGGATCATTTTCGAACACACAGATACGGATATGGACTCACATTAAGTTCTTACGGTCTTGTCGGCCGGATTTGGACGCCACTGCGCTCTGCGAACCCACGCTACACTGCACACCAAAAATACAATTCAGTACACCTGCGAGGCGATATACACCAAGTTATATAGAATTGAAACATGAGGAATGAGGAACGCACCGCACCGGACCTGGTCCCCCGCCGCAGCAACGAGCAAGCGTAAGCCCACTGGCGCTGAGGAAACGGGAAACCACACCCAATGTCAGCAAAACTTCAACCGCACCAGCCGTGCATCAGGCAGATCTGAGACCGGAGGATCCCACCCGCGCTGTGGGGCATGTGGCGGCTAAAACCGCGGCACGCAACGACGAGGCGGCCGCCATTATATTGGGGGTTGCTGCTTCGGCCTAGGTGTGGATAATGGAGCGAAGGTGGCTTTTACGGTGTTGTAATGCGAGGAGAAGGTGAGCTCGGAGGAATGGGAGGAGTGTGGGCGGCGGCGGCGAGGGGGGCAAACAAGGAACACTGCGACGGGCGGAACGCAGCTTGCGAGAGCGACTGAGCGAGCGCCGAGAGAGGTCGGGGTCGGAGGGAGAAGAGGTTTATGCGTTTTTTTTTGGTTTTTTTGTTTTTTTTTGTTTTTTTGATAAACAACCCGAACACCCAGAACGCCAGAAGACGGGGAGACTAGACATTTTTTTTAAGAACCGGATTAATATTTCACATAAAGTTTTCGGTGATTACAGCTCAAATCTTACAAGAACACCTTTGAAAGATAAGAAAATTACAACTCAGTTCTTGTAAACTCATCCCGGTTTGCCTCGCCGCCGGTGGCCGGAGCACACTGCTTGAAGCCACGTGAGTCGTGACCACCAGCATTTCACAAAGACTTGGAGTGAAGGAACTTTGAACTTTGGTTCGCAAAATAAAATACTACCCATCCATCCTAAAATAAATATACATATTAAAATTCAAATTCAAGAATATATATATATATATATATATAATAAAATAGTATTTATAATATCAAAAATATGATTAGCTAATTGGCTAACAACTAGATGTAGACTTAGCTACCAAATTAGCCCACATATTAGCCTCCTGTTTGATGGGCTAACTATAATATAGACTAAACATTAACTAGCTAACAATACCCTACCAAAAACAATAGCCCTAAATCATTGAAGTTTTTAAAATTAATAATTAACTTTGTATTCCCTTAATTCTAAATTCTAAGCCACTTCAGTTTTGTCTGAAATTCAATTATCTAGTTTTAATCTAGTTTATAAAAGACCAAAGTATCTACACCATCAAATTCCTTTCATTAAGATGGTAGCTTTTTTATTCAAAAGGTTTGGTCAGACAAAATATGTCTAGGGGTGTTTAATTGCCATTTTGCAAAAAAAAAAAAAAAAAACTATGGCCCTGTTTAGATTCACCACAAAATGTAAAAAGTTCCGTCACATTAATTTTTGAACACATGCATGAGGCATTAAATATTGATAAAAACTAAAACTAATTTGACAGCTTCAGCAAAATGTTGTCTCACGAATCTTTTGAATCTATTTAGGCCATAATTGAACACTTACTGTAAAAGTTAGCACATTGCTACAGTGACTCATTTTGCAAAATGAGCATAACTAAGCAGGCCCTATAGCAACTTGCTAACTTTTATAATAAGTGTTCAATTATGTTTCAAGTAGGCTAAAAAATTCATGAAACAACATTTTATGAAACTGTCAAATTACTTTCAATTTTTATCAACATTTCATGCTCTATGCATGTGTCTAAACATTGATTCAAGAAGCTTGGAACAATATTACCGTGTATTTGGATTGGGGGTGAAGTGGGATATCCCGGGTTCGACCCGGATGCCCTACTATTTCACTGTTTGGTTGGTAGGTTAGGTGAAACTAGGTCAACCTGAGTTGGTATATTCCTTCTCAGATGCGGGTTCATCTGATCCCACTAAATCGAGGGGATGGTATGGGTTGAGCTGAGTTGAGAAGATACTGACAAACAGGGACCACATGTCAATGACACATCCAATTCAGATATTCTTACATGCAACAAAGAACTGGAACCAACTCAATGTCCAAACCAAATAAGAAATAAGTTCAACCTAACCCATAAAAGTATTACGTTCAACCTATCTCACATCATCCTAAACCAAACACATAGTTAATCAACTAATGCGGTCAGTATGGTCGCCCTGTTACTTGGAGGAGCGACCGAGCGCCCTGTTACTTGGAAGAGCGACCGAGCGAGGGCCATGGCACCGGAACCGGCTCCTCTAACGTTGCCGACTACTACGTCCGGGGACGTAGAATGCCCGATACCATCCATCTCTGATCCAGCAGTAGGATACAAACAGCGCAGGAACCGGCCAAGTAGTATGAAGAAGCACAACTGTTATGTTAATTAAATAGAGAGAAACAACGGTGTTTGAGGGAAAAACAAAATTAACTCCACATGACAGAACGTTACACAACACGTTTGGAGGCATAAGTATATATCGATGCGATTAATATGCATGCGAGATCGAATTGATTGATATTTGACTCAAAAAAAAATGATTGATATTTTTCCTAATATGTTTTTTTGCCTATTTTACAAGGTGCCACCTAGATAATATATGCTTATAGACGGTCCACGATAATTTGGGATTACTGAAGCAGAATCTTAATATTGGTATTTTCACTTAAAAGAACCAAACTTTGTAATTATTTAACGAGGTTAAAACTATAGTTGTATTCTTTTTTGGCATAGACGCCATATGCCATTAAAAATTATTTATATAATAAAATAATAACATATGAGACTAAATAGATATCATTACATTCTTCATTAATTATTTATAGTATATCTACTTGATGTCATAAATCTTCATAATCCTACTACAATTCTGTTCAAACTTGGGATGCGTCATCTCTTTAAGACTAACCGCAGCGGCTCCGGTAAAGGGATCCTGCAAGATCCTTTACCGGACGAGCGCGCCGCAGCGGCTCCTGTATCGCATCTGGCATACTACTACAAAAATTTTAACGGTGGCGGTCAGAAACGCTTAACCATGGCGGTTTTCTCAACCACCTCGGATTTAAAGTCACGGTTAATCGTGGCCTTAACCGAGCCGGTTGAGTAAAGATAATCGCAACGGTTAATTGTATTAACTGAGACGATTAACTTTACACAACCGCCATGTTTAATCTATTAACAGTGGCGGTTATCTTAATATAACCGCCACCGTTATTATTTTTCACGAATAAAAAAATATTTTTGTAATATTTGAATTTGGATTTCAAACAGAAATTTCTGATATTCACGTACTTTCAAACTAGAAAATGCACGTACAGAGTATAAACACGTGAATCATATTTAGTCTTATGTCGTCCGTATATATCCCCCCGTATGTCACCGTCGATATTACAAAACGTTTACTTCCTAAACAAGGACATGGCATTATAGTTTCAGCACGGCATAATTAAGCTAATCGAAAATGCCTGACAACTTATAGTCATCCATGTTTAGACCACTGGTTCTTCAGTTGCGCAGCTTCTCGTACTTCTTCACTGTCGCGAGCTCGCTTGTAGGATCGAAGAACTTATCCCCCTACATGACAACAATCGTCTGTAACGCACTTACAAATGTCAGTTATTGTTTGCTTGATGTTTCTATCATCCAGTTTTTCCTTTTTTCACCTTTTTATTGATTTCTTAAGCTGACGCCAGCCCTACTGATAACTTCCGCAAGCTCTGAGTAACTCACAAACATAGTATCCACATAAGGCTGAGCTATATGGTTGCTTGGCATACTGCATGAAAAATAGAAGTAATGTAAGATACAGGATATTATCCGTGACGGGTAGCAGTGTATGGTAAGTACTCGCACGGAAATTCTCTCCTCACGGCCAAGTGTGTGCCAAACTTCTTCCTCTGTCTCTCGTACCTCCGATCATAGATGGTGGGGTCTTCCACGTACTTCCTATACGCGCTATATATATGGCAAAACACTGGTGTTAACTTATATGACAAACACTAGTAATGCAAGTGTATGTTGTTGTCACTTAGTATCGTAGACAGTGCTCGAAATCTTTATACCCTTCTTTGTCGCTCGGGTTCCGCAAGGAGTCAAATATGACGGCCTTTCCATCCTGAGGATAGATGACAAATAAAATCCAGTGGCCGCTGACTCCCAAGCTGCACAATTGAATCAATGTGGAAAGATAAACCCATAAGTTATAGTACTTTGACCCATAAGTTATTGTACGTATCATTTTGACATACCCGAACTGGTGAGCGGCAAATATACACCCGTTCTCTGAGACCTTCTTCATGACATGTAAGAGGTACTGTCCCTTTCTGTACTTGATCTCTCCTATCAATCTCTTACGGACTTCAGCTTTCTGCAACCCTTCCAAGTTCATGAGTTCAGGATGCGTGTCTGGTATTTCATGGCCAATTATTGCTCTCTGGCTAATATGCATAGGAGATAGGTACAAAATAGGTTTGGCTAGTTTCTTGCATACATATGCGTGTATCCTAAAGACATAAGTCGTCGTCATGACATTGTTAGTTTGATCGTCTTCAAATAACATACCTATAGCGATTCAAAAATACGATATAACTTACATGACAAAAAGAGTCATTTGGACGACGTCGAGATGCTTGCGCTGCAGCATCCTATGCATGTCGTGGAATTCAACAGGCATGAAAGTCTCGTCGTCCACCAAATAGAAGTACTCCTGCGGGACCTTCACAACGAACTCCTTCATGCCCAACTTCGCAGCATGCATATACCAGATGTGGAACCTCCGAACCTCCTATGGCTCCTCCATAAGATCGCCCAAGGTCAACATGAATTTGCCGTTCTCGTAGTTATCTGGGCAATCTAGACTTAGCGGCCAAAATTTAGGTGGGGTTCGCTCCCTGTAGTGGCAACATGAAAAAAGAATGTTACGTCCATCTACGCGCACTTAAGCTGTTGAAAATGTTTAGTTGCCATAAGTATATATACCTTTCGAACGACGTAGAGTACATGAACTCTTCGGATTTTTTGGACGTCGCCCATTGCTCCGTGGTGAGGTGGGGAGGTTTGTTCGTGGTGAGGTCGGCAGGTTTGTGCCCCGCTTCATTATCCGGTTTCTTCGGTGCTGAAGGAACTTTCCCACTGCCCTGGGTGGGGGCGGTGTCTCGTTGCCCGATGGACCCCCTGTACCTCCTTGAGGGCTGCTCTTGTCGGCACGCGGTACAGGACTGTTGTCTGGGCCTGTAGCGTCGTAGTTGTCGTCGTCATCGTCAGAGTCGTCACCGCCATTGTCGTCGCCACCACCCGGTGGAGACGAGTGTGGCTCCGTGGGCTGCGATGGCGGAGACGTCTGGAATTCCAAGACGATGTCTTCCTTGTTCCACAGAACAAATGACGCGATAGTCCCGCCGAGGTACCTGACCCCTTCTTCAGTTGGGTAGTCAAGTTCTTCTTCATCGTAATCGCTGTGGGTCCAAAGGATCTCTACCCTGGCATAGTCATGCGGGATCGGCCTGTTGTTGTATGTGGCGCCGCTTTCCGTGGGGTGCACTAGTTCATCGGCAACAGCCTTTTTATTCGTCATCTTCCATCCGATTGGAATAAAGAGCGTGCATTCCCTCGGCTTGACGATGTCATCAACCAGGTACCTGCGGATTCCTCTGGCTGTCGACGAGCCTGGAGCTATTTGCTGACTCGCTGGTAGTTGTACACCAGCCTGCACAAACATCTGTGCCCGTTGTAGGGTCGAGATGGCGGACTAGAGGGGGGGTGAATAGTCCTTTATAACAACTAATCGTAGCGGAATAAAACCTAATCGGTCCTACCGACAATTCACCCCTCTAACTAAGACTCTAAACACCTTGCCAAAGATCCTAGCGAGAAGCAAAGGTGCAAGTCTAGCTTGAGCTTCCCTAAACCGTTCTAGCGCAAGATCACACAAACCTAAGCGCTAGTACTTTAAGCACCGGGGAAACTTCTATTAACTAGCAAGCAAAAAGCACTAAGCACCTAAGCTCACTACTTGCTCAATGACAAGGATACACAATCCAAATCAAAGGGCGCAACTCACTTTAGCTACACAAACTAAGTGAGAACTACTTCTAAGCTACACAAGCTAAGAAGGTGAGTGGCAAGCTACACAAGCTAACCGGTCTCACAAGAGCAACTACAACTACACAAATAAAGTAATGCACAATATAAATAACTTGTGTAGAAGGGAGCAAACCACCGCGAAGGATAGGAAGATGTTGACGCGGTGATTTATTTCCCGGAGGTTCACTTGTCGCCACAAGCTACGTCCTCCGTTGAGACAAGCTCCAAGGTTGCCGCCGGTCCTCTTGCTAGTGGTGACCCGCAAGTCACACTCTCCCACGTGGAGTGCTTACCACAAGCTCTAGCACTTGACTCGGCCGGACCACTTGTCGCTCTTCACGTCTCGCTCTACTAGCGATGCTCTTTGCGATCTCCCGCGGGGTGAGCTCCAACCCCTCACAAAGCTTCTCCGGAGCTAAGCACAATCTTCTTGCTTGCTTCACGGAGCCACAAGCCACCAAGCCGTCTAGGAGGTGGCAACCTCCAAGAGTAACAAGCACCACCGGCTTGCAACACGATCACCTAGTGCCACACGATGCAATCTCTCAATGCAACGCACTATCGATCGATCACTCACTCCTCGAATGTGAATTCTATAAGCACAAGTGAGTTGGAGAGCACTAAGCCATGCACAATCAAGGGAGACACATTCCCAAGGTGCAAGACCACTCCAACAGCCGGCCACAACCCTCTATTTATAGCCCTCAGCTCAAAAGAGCCGTTGCCAACTGAAAACAGCCGTCGGACCGACCGTCGGACCGAACCAGCGCGCCACCGTCGGACCAAAGCCCACGGTCCGACGCTCTCGATGGCCGCCACGTGTCACTAGCCGTTTGAAGTCGAACGTTGGATCACAACGGCTATTTCTCGCGCCGTTTTTCCAACCGTCGGACGCTCCAGCCGATGGTCCGACGCGCGCACAGCTCCAGGCGTCGGACCGTCCGACTCTCACAGACGGGCCACAGCTCGGCCACCGTCGGACTCTCGCGCGGTTAGCCGTCGGACCAATGATCACCACGGTCCGACGCTTCCAGAGAGCTCCCCGAGCGCTCAAAACCGTCGGACTCCAGTCCGACGCTCACCGTCGGACTAAACTCTAGCGTCCGACGCTTTCCCGAACGCCACGCGTCACGCCGACACTGCTCGCCACCGTCGGACCGAAGCGGGCAATGGTCCGACGCTCGTTAACCGAGCGTCCGACGCTCGCTATTGGCCAGAACTAGGGTTAGGCGTCGGACTCTACTCAATGGTCCGACGCTATCCCTCCACACAGTCCGACGCTCCTTTTACTTTGCCAAAAACCTCTAAATCCTGCCTCGCAAGCTCGGCAGGAGAAAGAGAGATCTAAACCACCTTTCACCTTTGCAAAAGTGCTAACACCACAAGTGTTCAACCTTAAGTGCAAGTGTGTTAGTTTTTCACAAACATTTTCACAAAGGATTTTCTCTCTTTTCACCTCGCCACTCGATCCTAGCAACGTATGCAAGTTAAATCATTCAAGTGGCACTAGATGACCGATATGCAAACAAGTTTGCCCCTCTTGATAGTACGGCCATCTATCCTAAATCCGGTCAAACACTTCTCTACTCAACCTTAGACCGGTGAAATGGAAATGCCCTAGGTTATACCTTTGCCTTGCGCTTTCCATTTCGATCACCGTCTTCATCACCGTCTCCGACACCATCGATGCCAATGCAACACATGCACTAACACCTCATGAATGATATGATCCACTTCATATCATCACGTGGCTTTTGGTTCATCGATCCTTGACTTGCTTGCTCTTCACCGTTGCGTTGGTCCATCGGCACCAAGCCATCACCTGACTTGCCCTTCACACTTGCAACCGGTCCATCGACGCGAAGCCTCGTCTTGATCTTCTCCACCTAGCCACATGACTCCATGTCATGTCTCATGCGTTTAGCTCCTTCATCTCCATATGTGTGAGCTAAGCAACACTCAACACGCCATATCCACCTCCATGGCATAGTTGCTCACACACATGTACCTGTGGACTAATCACCTGTGTAATCAACACTTAAACACATATTAGTCCACTTAAGTTGTCACTCAATTACCAAAACCAAACAAGGCCCTTTCACCCGTAACTCCACCATCTTGGGGTCGGTGCTAGTGAAAGCCTCCTGTATTGACTTGCTGATCATCTGTTGCATTGCTTCATAGTGGCCTTTTTGGATGAGCCCTTCCTTGTATGCCTGCCTCGTGTGCTGTTTCCCGGCGTCAGACTACCAGGACTCCACGTTCTTCCAGCTCTGCGTTGAGGACACGCCCCGGACGCGGCCCCGGTGCTCAGGGTTGCCCAGCGCCTCGGTCAGTACATCGTGATCCCTACGAGGTTGGAACTCCCTGGACTGAGCAGCCTTAGTGATCTTGAGTACAACCTTCTCTGCTTCCTCGGCCTTTTCCTCATTGTATTGACTCTTGCCCTCCTTCAGCTTCTTCGGCCTACAGGTATATAAGTAGTCGCGTGACCTCTCATCGATGCCTTGTAATGGGTAGCTCTGCCCGGCCGCTTCTGCCTCCCTTTCTTCCTGGTGCCACTTGGGCCTCTTACCGGCATACCCGGTCATGCCTAGGTGGTGTACGAGCTCATTCTTCTTTGCGAGCTCCGAGAACTTCTCGCCTTTGCGCTTTGCTTCATCGGTGGTCATCTTCTCGACAAACTCATCCCAGATGTGTCACTTGATGAAGTTGTAGTCTTCGTATGGTGTCTTCCCTTTCTTCACGTATTGGGTGCTGAGTTTGGATCGAAAGCTGCGAAGAGCTTTGCCTGCCAGGAACAATGCATGGCCCCTGCACACGGCTTCATCGTATTGTTCGGGTGAATAATGAAAATGTCTCTTCACGTCAGCCCACACTTTGTCCTTCAGAGTCTGCGGCACTTTCCTCCAATCTGAATAAGTGATAGGCATATGTTCCCTTACTATGCAAGTGCATTGGTTGCTGAAGGTGCTGATGACTGTTTGTTGCTCCAAGGGCTCTGCCTGCGGCCCTATCTTGGTTATGGCATGCACCTTCTTCGACACCTGGTGCCTTCCGTGCTGGCCCCTCTTTAATTCTGACTTTCCACTCTTAGAGCTTGTCTTTTCTGATGAAGCGCCCGAGGACGAACCGGATTCATGCCCCTCATCACCAAACTCCAAACGCAAAGGCAGCACCGAAATCTGTATACACGACAGGAGCTCACGTTAGCTATATACGTAGTACATGCGAGCCCGTCGACGGTGTGTTAGTTGGACAATTACGCGGCCCTCTTCATCTTCTGGTCCGTGACCTGGGGTGCAAGATCCTTGAATTGATGGCCCTGTTCTTTGTCCCTTTTCCAGTGTATAGGTCGGATCTTCTTCTTCCTCCATACGTGCTTTCTTCTCCGGCCTAGGTGTTAGAACCTCCTCCTCGTACTCACTGCTCTCATCTGATGATGAGGAGGAGGAGCCTCCCTTATCACTCGGGCCCGGGCTTGGCTGGCGCCATTGTCCTTCAGGCGATCCCGCCATTGGAAGCTATGAATAAGATATAGTTATACGGACATCCCACAAGTGCGAGTAGGGCATAAAAGTAGACAAGAAAATTACAAAAGAAAAGAATATTACATCCTTTTTCATTGCAGTCGGAGATTACATCATTTTTTATTTACACATTGCGAGTAGGTGTACAAAGTAATTAAGAAAAGCACAAAAGAGTAGGAAAATTACAAAGAGTATAAGAAAAGTAAAAAAATAGTAGAAAAGTACATATTTGGCTCAGATTTGGCATATTGTAATCATAGCAACTACCTTAGTACATTATGAGAAGTAGAAGAATAGAGTGTAGTAGTAGAGCAGGAGTATGAGTAGTAGACAAGTAGCAGTAGAGTAGAGTAGAAGTAGACAAGTAGTGGTAGAGTAGTAGTGGTAGCCAGGAAGTTTTAGAGTAGAAGTAGACAAGTAGTGGTAGAGTAGTAGGAGTGGTAGACAAGTAGGAGTAGAGTCATAGAGTAGTAGTACACAAGTAGACAAGTAGTAGTTGAGTAGTAGTACACAAGTAGTGGTCGAGTATATGCCAAACAATTCATCATTGCGAGTACGTATACATAAGAAAAGTACAAAAGAGCATAACAAGAGTACAAAAGAGTATAAGAAAAGTACATATTTGGCTCAAATTTGCCCCATTGTAATAACATCGCTTCTAAACTGGTTGCTTGTATATGGTATACAAGCCATCCTAGTTTAAGAGGCTCACAAGCAATATGAGGACTTTTCATCATCATAACCGTTGCCTCAGCATACAAAGTTTCACATCATTGCAAATGCCACTGCCTGAGC
The DNA here is from genome assembly GCA_038502445.1 of Eremochloa ophiuroides. NCBI lineage: Eukaryota > Viridiplantae > Streptophyta > Magnoliopsida > Poales > Poaceae > Eremochloa > Eremochloa ophiuroides. The sequence continues at coordinate 20,817,810 of JAHLJS010000002.1, forward strand.
AAATTACTAGAATCAAAACCAATTCATCATCGAAAATTCCATACACAATAGGGCTTCAATTAAAGTAGTAGAGTTTATCGAAGCTGAGTGGTTCCGGAGTGATAACTGTCCAGCCGAGTGAAAGGTCCTAAATGGTTAAAGGGGGGTGAATAGCCTATAAATTTTTTACAAACAACACTTAAGCAAAGTGGTTAGACAATTAAACGGCGAAGCAAATCTTGCGCTAGCCTATTCAAAAAGCAAGCCACCTAACCGTTCTAGGCTACTGTCTCTAGAAACACACACAAAAAGCTAGGTCACTACTTTAGTCTACTCCTAGGTGAGCAACTATAACAAGTACACTAAAACAAAAGTAAATCCTCAAATGTAAAGGAGAGGGAGATGATCTTTATACCACCAGTGATGAGATGAAGTGAATATCAATAAGATCAATCACAATACACAAGAAATCCTCGGCAAGAGATGGACACAAAGATTTTTACCGAGATTCACTTGCTTGCCGGCAAGCTACGTCCTCGTTGTAGCGATACACCCACTTGGAGGTTCACGCGCTAATTGGCATCACACGCCAAACCCTTCTCAAGGGTGCCGCACAACCAACACAAGATGGGGATCCACAAGCTACGCACAATCCACTAGAGTATCCAATTGCGATCTCCCGCGGGGAAGGCTCAAGAACCCCTTACAACTTCACCGATCGGAGGCGGAGACAATCACCAACTCCTCTCAACAATCCTCGCAACTCCAAGCCATCTAGAAGTCGGCAAACTCTAAAAGTAACAAGAGAATCCGCTGCGAAATCCAATCACCAAGTGCCTCTAGATGAACACTCATGCAATGAACTTGATGCTCTCCAATCTCACCAAATGATGATCTCAATCAAGTAGAAGGTGTGAGAGAGGAGTGGAGAGGCTCACTAGTTAGTAGGAGTGATGAAAATAGCCAAGAGAGAGAGAGAGCATACACTAGCCAACCCACTATTTATAAGCCCCTCACAAAACCATAGCCGTTAGGCTCCCTGACAGGGCGTCAGACCCGACCGTCGGACGCCCGAGTCAGGGGCGTTGGACCAAAGCCCACAGTCCGACGCACTAGATGCGTGCCACGTGTCAGTAGTCGTTTGAAGTCAAACGTTGGATCACAACGGCTAAGTCTCGCGCCAAACTACCCATCGTCAGACGGTGATCGTCGGACATGAACAGTCCGACCGTCGGACTAATACTCACTAGCGTCCGACACTTCCAGAGAGGTTCCAGAGTGCTAAAAATGCGTTGGACAGCTCACCGTCAGACCAAACACTAGCGTCCGACGCCTCTTGGCTTGCCACGCGTCGCTCTGTCGTTGCTCTGCTGCTGCGCTGCACCGTCGAACTGAGAAGACATAGTCCGACGCTCGATTTCCATGCGTCCGACACTCCGAAACTAAGCAGGAGAGGGTTAACCGTCGAACCCAAGCCAATGGTCCGACGCACAAGTGATAGCAGCGTCCGACACTCGTTTTTGTACTAAATGTCTCCAAACCCTCTCTAACCCTCAAACTTCACCCCGTTTCCAAAGTCGCTAACACTCCAAAGAGTCTCTCACTTTAGTGCACGTGTGTTAGCCTTTTCAAAAGAGTTTTCCACGGGTTTTGTTAGTGTCACTAGCATCTATATGCATATGCAATGAATATGAACACCTAGTGGTACTTTGATAACCGCATTTCACAACGATTTCTCCCCTCTTGATAGTACGGCTATCTATCCTAAATGTGATCACTCTCTCTATAGAGTCTTGATCACCAAAAGCAAAAGAGCTCCTATTGGTTATACCTTTGCCTTGAGCTCCTAGCTTTTCACCATCTTCCTTATCATCTCTTGATGAAGCTTGTGAACACCTTTTGATGATTGACTTATACCATTTTCATGGATGCCGTCACTAGGGCTTTCTCCTCTTGTTGATGGGCTTAAACTATTTGCATGGATGCCGTCATTGCCCTTCACTTGTGGCCTCCGCCGACCCGGTCCTTTACTCTATCTTGATGTTTGCTAATTGTTCTCATGAAACACTTAGAGCAACTCATTAGCAAACTAGGTTTTATCAATTACCTAAAACCAAACATGGGCTTTCACCAAGAAACAAGCATTGTAGAGTTCAACAAGGTTCTTTTCTCGGCACGCACAGTTATCACTCTGGAACCAGTAGAGTAGTAGAGTTAGAGTAGTAGTAGAAAAGTAGTAGTATGTGCAGTACATTAGTAGTAAGCGTAGGACAGCTAAGTGTAACACCCTGGTGTTAAGCATGCATGTCATCTCATTTCAAGGGCATGAGCATCATTGCATCATTCCATTTTTAGATTACATGCGATAATTGCTTGAAGTGAGTCATGCTATGTATACACATATTGGTATATTTATATGCTTACATCTGCTTGAGAAGTGGATTTCAAGTAAAAGTGATATTTCATAGAACCAAAGTTGATGTTCTTGTTTAGGGTACTTAATCAAACATTTTTCATGTTGAAAACATCATTTGATTTGGTCTCTAGATAGGACTGGACCTAGGATTTGACTTAGGTATATTTGGAGTGATTTTGCTAATTCAAACTGAAAGTCCAATTTAAAATATTTAAATGACCTAGAGCCCTAAATAAAGTTTGTGGAAAATTTTACTTGTGACAAAAGTTATTTTGGGTCCAAGTCATGAAAATACTTTTTACTTGGTCAAAACTAGCTCACAATGCAGATTAGGATTTAAATCCATCTCTGAAATTTCTTCCAAGTCATTGGTAATTTCAGTTTGAAACTACCACTGTTTGGCAACCTGTAACTACTAAATGTGGTCGAATCAGTTCAAAAGGTTCTAATAAACTTTGTAGTACTCATGTAGCTCTATCTTCCATATTAAAGAAGTTTGCTCTAAGTTGCAATGGTTTGGGAGATTTTTATTGTCAAAATTTCGAATTCAGTTAAATGAATCAGTACTGAACTTGCTTGCCTGTTAGCTGAATCGAGTGGGCAGGTTCACGTGTCGACTGCTCGGCACGACACCGAACTTGCTTCCGTGTCGACGCCCACGGCCGAGCACCGCCCGTCGAGTCTCCAGAGGAAGCTGGACGACGTAGGGAACTTATCCATTTCCATTTCTATTGCTCCCATCGCTGCTCGTCCTTTTCCTGTTCGTCGTCCTCAGTTGAGAGCTCCGTGAGCACAGCTATGGAGCCGCCGGCCATGCTCCTTGTCCCTAGCTAGCCATCGATCGATTCACCATACTTAGCGTCTATTCATCCTATTATCCATCCCCTGGACACGATTATTGAGCCAGCTGAGCCATTTGGTAAGCCTCGTTGCCGTTCTTGTCGCGGTCAGCGTCCTCCGGTGCTCCGCCGCGGTCTGGCTCGCCGTGGCCAAGCCGCTGTGGTTTCGATTTTCTTGATTTCACTCGCGTCCCTAGCTTTCTTATGGTCAAATTTGGTGAATCAACGACCGGTTCTTCCATTGGTGCGCAGTGTTCGCCGGAACGGAACCGTGTCACCGGCGAACTCGTCACCGTCCGCCATGGACGAGGCTGTGTATGCTCCTGTGCTCCGTTTTCAAATTAGTTGCAGTCGTAGAGTCATTAGGTGGCCGTGAGGGTAGTTATGTAGCCTGTTTGGCCTGTTGCTGTCGAGGTTGGCTGGAGCAGCGCTTCCCAGCGCCGCCGCCCGCCATGGCCGCAGTCGAGCTTGCTCCAGCGAGCCACTGGCCCAACCACCTAGGGCATCGGATGCGTCTCGGTCTTAGGAAGACGATGGTGTGCTCATCTTGGCCGGAGACCTCACCGGCGTTAAGCTTTTGTCGATCAGAGGGTGCGGCCTCTCTGCTTCTATGACGTGTGGGGTCGGTTGACCTCGGGGCCCGACTGTCAGCCTCTCTGCGTTTTGTTCTTGTGCGCGCGTTCGGGTGGCTGTAGCAGCTAGGGTTTGGTTCGAAATCCGAAAATGTTTTTATTTTCTGTTTTCAGGGTTCATTTAATCCTTGTAAAAATCATATCTCCAGTTTTATTGATCCAAATCGAGTGCAACAAGTTTTGTTATGTTTCTGTTGATCTGTCCTAGCAAGCAAAAATATAAACCATGCATGTGATGCGTAACTTTTATTCTATAGAAATTTATTTCTATTCCTGCAGTTAGCTTGAAAAATGCATAACTAATTCTATGATTATTCTAAAAATGTGATTCCACTTCCAGTAGTCTTGGGGTGATGTGTAGAATCCAGGAAAAATATTGATTTGATATTTTCTCTGTTTCATCTAGGGTTTGCTATTCAAGCCCTAGTTGTGGCTAGAATCTTGATAAATTCATTAAAGGAAATATACTTAGGATATGGGCTTGAATATTTTTCTGTGATGTTTCTATGTGTCAAACAGTGTGGGAAAATACTAAACCTGTTGTTTGATACTTTTCACCGTAGGAAGTAGTTTCCACCTAATTTCAGCCTGTCTATTTGTTATTTTTGTATAGGCAGCTGTAGGTATCCAAATGTTATGAAATCTGAACAGTAAACTTACATGAACATGTGTGGCCTACTGGAATTTTATCAGAATTTTATGAGAAAAGAATGATGTGGGTCTAGTTGTAAGCTAGACCAATAAGTACGTAATTAGGGGCTCATATAAGTTAATCATGATTAATCATAGTCATCTTTTGCGTAATCAGTAAAAGTGTTATGTACTGAAATATCTGATCATGACCAGATTGGTGGCTCTTTAGAGTATCAAGCCATAGAATGGTTCACTAAGGTTTATTATTGAATCTTTAGGATGTCAAATTGACTTGTAATGCATTATTCCATCCATGAAGGCATACATAAGCATCATGTTATTGTATCATGCAAGTTATTGCACTTCATGCATTCAATTCATTCATGGCACTTGCATATATACAGGATCGCTAGAGGAAGTGATTCTACCGAGAGTGCATCCAGCGGAGGAGAAGATTCCCCAAGAGCAACAAGTAGCAGAGCAAGACGCCGGAGGAAATATTGACCTAACCCGGTGTGCTAACTATTGATCTACGTCTTTTCTGAAAGGCAAGCCCCGGTGCATTAGCCCCTCCTTGTGTTTTATAAATCTTTATCACCTTGAGTTAAATTGCTGCATTAGGTTGATAGGAGTTGATTATCACCTACTTGCTGCATTTACCTGCCTTGATATATTATCCTTGAAATCTGATTTAAAGGAAAATATTTATAAAATGCTTAGCCTTGCTTAATAGTTAAGCTTTGATGAAAAAGATATTTTGTATGCTTTGGGTATACTACTATGAACTATTATAATTGTTTGACAGGGCAGTAGACTTGCATTGAGAAAGGAGTCTCAATATAGTGTCTCTGACTGTCTATTAAGAAAACGAAATGGAATCCATTAGGGACCATTCGTTGTCGGCCTGATGGATCGAGACTTTGCAACTAACAACATACTACGGAAAGCCTCTGACTCCGGTCGCTCCTCTCCTTGAACCGACAACCACGCACTGGGAGTGGAGAGATGGCGAGAGTAGCGTGTACCCTCGTGGCCGGCGTGCCTGGAGAGGAGAGGAGTACTGTACTCTCGGGTGGCGCAGGACCGGTTCAAGTTTTGGAAAAGCCGTGGTAGGCGGGGTTGGCATATGCAAGCTTAAGTGCTACATATGCAGTGTGGATAGGGATCCCCAGCTGGGTAATTAATCGATTCGAATCGTCGTTGCTCCTCGGATAATGGAGACTTGATCCACTGACTTACAGCGAAGAGTGGTTCGGAACTAGGTGAAAGACGTGGGAAATGGGTGAATATTGAGATTATCTTAATGAATCAATCTAGATTCAGGATTAAGTTTTAAGCTGACTAGAGAGCTTTTCTGCAAAACTTTTTTATTCTTGCTAAAGCCTCTCCTTGATTTCCCCTCAACCTGCATTCCTGAGTCTCCTCCCCAATTTTTGGTCGGGTAAGTCTTGCGGAGTACAATTGTGTACTCAGGGTTTATCCCAAATTGTTGCAGGTGGCGTATCTTCTGTGGTTATGGCAAAAGATGCCTCTATCTAATTGTGATTCTAGATGAAGCTTGGGCAGCTGATATCTGTACTTTACTTATCTCGCTTAAGAATGATCCAATCTTGGCACTGTAATTGCCACAATAGGTGTGAGTAAATGTAGTTGCAAAACTATTTGGCTTCCGCAATTCTGAGTTTGAATTCTGTGTGAAGAACTCTTGTGCGAACTCCGTATTTGTAAATCTATGTAATATGAATATGTGTTGTTGAATCATGTACGATCTTGGTTGTGTTACCATTTGGTTTGAAATCCTTCGAGATTTCACAGACTACCGGGTTTATTTGGGCTCAAGTGTGGTTAATTAGCTGTTTCGACGGCTATCGCCGTACTTGTGCTCTTATAAATTGGTTGGTTCTGTCACAGCTGGTATCGAAGCAAGGTTCAACATACATTATTCATATTAGTATATTTTAAAATGAAAAGGTTTTGATTTGGTTTCAAAAGTGAGTTTAAAAAGTTAAGGGTGCCAAGGATCATACTTAGTGTAGCCCTAATGTAGGACTATAGGTGGCTTATTAAAGTACTAACTTGGGGGAAATTGCATCATGTTTTGTGAGTGCTTCTTATTGTTGAGACGACTTGCCTTGTTTCATTTTTTTTATCGACGCCCAGGTAAGGTGAAGACGGGCCAAATGTGCCACTTCGGATGAGGTAAGGTGAGACGTGAGAGCATGATCGAACAACCGTCAATCTAAGGGGAGTGCTTATTATTAATACTAAAGTAGGTACATGTGTCCATATGTGCCTATGGAAGTATCCCTGTGTGGAGTAATTACTTTTTGGGGTCGCAAGTGCTCGTGGGAGCATTTTTGGCAAAAAGTGCTTCTTATTGCCATGCATACATGTGGGTTTGGGCTGAAATGAAATTTTCTGCAGGTACGCTAATCTCGAACGCGTATATGGTAGTTGCCGACTAGTTATATACCGAGAGAGTACGTATGTTATGCCACCGAAATAGAACGTAAGTGCCATTATACTCTGGCAAATTTTGTGAGGACGTGTAGGACGAGCATGCATCATGTATGTTGCATCATGCAAGTGGCTTGTGCATTCACATGCTCCTCTCACCTCTATTCTATTCAAAATAATTTGTTGGGTCATGTGATTATTATGAGTACTAGTTTCCTTATAGGAACTAGAAAGAAATGTCTTAGCCAGATTGCTTAAGTAGCATTGGTAGCCCTGCTTGGATGGTCACTATGTTACATTGGCAGTTCCATAGTTGATCCAACTTTTGTCTTTGGGAAGCATGAGTTTTGTCTGACTTAATTTTAGAATAGCCTTAAATTCAAGTAATCTTTCGCTCTTTTAAGTGAAGCATCATCAGAGACCTTATGCTTGTGATTTTTCTAACCAATGCTTGATGCACTTCGACCTCTAATGTTTAGCTAACGAATGTTATGATGATTTTGCTCTTGAACCTCATTGTTTCTTTGGTTATCTCTCCTATCCCTGAATGTCTCTCAACCGTGATTCTAAATTTCTGTCCCATTGTATCTGATCTACTAATCATCGATTGGTAGGAGTGAAACCAAAGTCTCATGTTTCGGTAGCCAATCTAAATCTTAACTTTTGTTTTATCCCCATGACTGTATCATGTTTGGTCGGCCCTAGCCTTGCGATCATCATGATTATTAAACCTCCTATCTAAGTTTACCTGTATCTTCATCTTTCGTTTCACGGGGGTTTTCTTGTTGGTTGTGAGTTGGTTATGTATTACGGTTACTTACTGATGGTGCCGTGACGAAACCGAAAGCCTCATGTGGGCGCGCACACATGGTAGTGCTGCTCGGCACGCGCTGGTATCGCGGTCACTAGTCATAATTCATTACAAACTTACACCAATATGTTATCTTCCGTTGACTTTTCCCAATCTATCTTTCCAATGTTTCGCTAAATCTATCTTGGATCAGATGAAGTAGGATTTTCTGTTGTAAATACTAGGAAATTAACCGGGAAAAGCAGATCACTACTATGAGCATTGATAAACTGTAAACAGTGAGAGACCAAAAGACTCTTGAGTAACCCAATCAGAGGATCAAGCAACCCAAAGCTATCACCGTTGATTGCAAAGGGCACACAATACTCCAATTTGGACAAGTATCCATCGAGCCACAGTTAATATCAGAGGATATTTTTTCCGTTAGGCTGATAATAGGATTCTAGAGTTTTCCCTATCAAAACAATGCTTGTCTATGCTTTGATCATACTGTCAAGACCAATCTTTTAAATTATGGACTCTTTTATTTGTAACACCCCAGGTGTTAGTCACGAGCTAACCAACGAGTGTGTACCTAACCAAGTTATTTCAATCAATGATCCTAATCACTATTTCATATTCATATCATCTACCATGATCATTGGAAATGGTTCATAAAGATCTGAATTGAAAATTCACATGGAATGACAAGTTATTCACTTAATTGGATTTATGAATTAAGTGAAGATGAGCATGCAAAGTCAACCAAACCTTGCAACCTTGCCCAAACAACTCTACTTGAACTCTACAACAAAAGTCATGAAGGTTTCATGTTGAGAAAATGTCAAGAAAATACCTCAATTGGCCTAAATATCCACATTGAACTCTCTAATGATCTTACTTTGACCAAAGTGGAAATACTATTTGTAAGCAAGGTATGAAGTTTGACCTTTAATGAAAGTTGGAGATATTTTGGAGTACAACAATTGTTATTTTTGGACCAACTCATGATTCAACCTCTAAGTGCCTCAAACAGTGGAATCAAGTTTGGCAAAATCCTGATTTCACGATTTAAATAATTTCTAAGTCTGAAATCTGTCCCTATTGCATTGACGTGTGGGTCCCTCCAAATTTTGTTTAGCAACTTGAGTGGGACTCAAAATAAAAGTTGTCACAAACTCTTTGGAGCACAACATATTCAAATTTGAGGTCAATCCGACTTCGCTTGACAAGAGTTGCCACTCGATCTTTGATCGTAATTAACCCTTTGACAACATCAAATTGGGAGCTATTTATCTGCTAATTCCTTTACTGTTTGGCTGAGCACTCTTAACCAAAGATGGAGATCATTTGGAGGGCTCCAACTTTGCTATAGGCGGTCAGAACCGAATGTACTCCGGAATATGCCGTTTCAGTGTTCGAATCGGAGCAGAACGACATCCGCCACGTGCTCGTCGTAATGCCTCAAAGGTGGACACGCGGCCGACGCTCTCTGTCCGCGCCCACACCATTGTCGCCCCTCCCATCTCTCTCCTGTCGGCGCTGCTGCCTGAAAGGGGACGAGCACCAAGGCGCTCCACTCCATCCTCTCGCCCCTCTGCTCATTTCCTCACTCTTCCATTCTCCTCTCTCGCCCTCTCGCTCGCCTTCTACCGTTCTGCGCGCGAGCAGAGAGCTCGCCCGCCATTGCCGGCCATGCGGAGCTCGAGCTCGCCGTCGTTCTCGTCCCATGGCAAAAATCGACTGCGCCATCGCTTTCCTCGCCTCGCACTGCCTCCTATGAGCCCTTTACTTGGAGCTCCCCGTCACCGGAGCCTCGCGGCCGGTGGAGCCGTCGCCGGCGGCCCGCCTGCTATTGTGGTCAGGCCACCACGAGCTGCGCCGTGCCAAGCCACGGGCACCGGTAGGTGCGCCGGGGGTCAGGCTAGCTCCGGCCCCGCGCTGCCGCCGTTGGCCGCCTCCTCGCCGGAGTTGGCCGAGCCGGCCGAGCGCCTTCCCCGCGCGCGTCGGGAGGAAGACGAAGAGCAGCAGGCCGACTCCCTCACTCTCTCTTTGTGTGTATGACAGGTGGGGTCCAGCGGTCAGCGGGTCCCGCGTGTCAGCTTCACTGGAAAGTTTGCCGGGTGCATGGACCGTGTGGATCTAGCGGAATCAGGGGTTAAATGTGAATTCGGTTTTCATTTCAGATTTCGTGTTAGATCTTGTAAATTCAATATCTCGAGTTTGGAGCGTGCAAAAATGATGAGGCTTGTTTTGTTGGGTTTGTGGTAAAGTTTTCTACATGTTAGTATAGTTGGTTGTGTCATGCATGACTATATTTATGCTGTAGAAATTCATTATTGAAATGTGGTTTAGAAGTTCATTTAAATTATCCCGATCCACATTTTGAGAAATATATGTCCAAAAATCATGATTCCAATTTTGTTAGTCTTCTAATGACATGCACTAGCTCATAAAAATATAAAACATATATGTTGTTTACTGTTTTATTGGTGTTTCACATTAATCTTTTTAAATAGGAAATAAATGGTTGAATTGCTTGTTATTTTTGTATCTGAAGTTATATTACTCCAAATGGCATGAAAATTTAATTGTAGACTCTCTGTATGATGTTTAATGCATGGTTAAAATTTCATGATTTATGGTGCATGTATGACTGAGTTGTTGATTTATCTTGTTTCATGCCTGTTAAGTAGTTTTAAATGTGTAATAATTATTATATATATGTAAAAATGGAAAATGTTACTCCAACACCTTTGTATGATATTTTATTAACCTGAGAAACAATAATATGGCTAAGTTGTTTCAGAAAAAGTTGAGTTTCATATTTAACTTGCTTTCCAATGCTTTATTGCATTATAAAGTTGTTTATTTCGTAATAATTAAATTATGAAACCTGAGCATGTAAGCTTTGAACCTTGGTCATGATTTGTTATTACCTAGCTATCATAAAAATTTGGTGTCTATTTGAGATGTTTATCATATGACTTAAATAATTAATTTATAGGCCTTTATGCACTAATTAGTAAAAGGGTTGTAGGTAAATGGACACATACATGTGTGTTTCTTATAATGCTTGTCATGTATTAATCTGATCTAAGTGTTGTATGATCATTTAATGATGTTTGGAGCTATCTAAATAGTTCATTCCTATGTGTGCTTGGGTGATAATTAAGTGAAAAGCATGTTTTACTTATATGCTGAAAATGGCTGCAGGAGCAGCACCTGTTGTTGTGATGATTTATCTAGGAAAATGATGTTGCATGAGAATGTGTTCTATACAAAAGTTGTAGCTAACTTCATTGCATAGCTTTTCCTAAATCTTCATGGTCATAGGCCTGATAGTTTAGGAGTTATGGCTTTTGGAAGTCTGCTGTCAGGTTTTGCCAATTTTCTGTCTAGATCTGATTGATTGCATTATTTGACTAAGTTATGCTTTGAATCACTTCTTGGTGATAACAGAGAAGTTGTAGTGCTTTTCCTATAGTTTCTAAATTGTCTAGGATCATCCCTTTTGGTGGTCTAGTTCTCTAGTTTTGATTGTTTGAAGTGGGAGGATAGAATCTGTCCAAATCTGGATAGAGCTGTCTTCTTTGTGTTGTTTGACCTGTATATGAATTAAATCATCTGAAGAGGAAAATACCAAAGTTGTAGACAATTTCAATAGCTTTTCAGAAAGGCTTAGATCACCCTGGTTGGATGTATATAGCTTCAGTTATGGTTGAATCTTGTGCTTGCTGTCCTGCTGTCCTTAAAATGCCTATGTGAGATTATGATTGCTTCCATGTTGCCTTGCTTGGTGTGTTTGTTATCTCATGGTTCAGTGACTGTAGATTAACATGCCTTGTATTACTTCCTTTTATTCATATATGTGCATTGTGCATCTCATTTAGGTACGATAGATGAACACGTGAACATGAAGGACATGATGATGGAACTAACCACAAGACGGTGTGGTGGACTAATCACGAAGGTGGAAGGACTAATCGAGTGCTTGGATGGGAAATGCTCGTCGAACAAGTGTCATCTAACAAACACTAACTTAGTGTTGAACCCCAGGCAAGCCCCGGAGCATCCCTAAGCCTCCACCTATCTCTTTTTATAAATGCACCGGTCTTTATTAAATCGTATGTTTGTGCATTTAAGTATAGGAGTTGGTTTGAAACCGTTGCTGCATATCTACCTTGTCTACTATATATGTGAACCTGATACTATTACTAGACAGGTGACCGATCTTATGCTTAGCCCTGCTTAGACCGGTAGAAGTCGGGTGATTTCCTGTCATCCGCGAGAAAGTCGGGTGATTTCCTGTCATCCGCAAGTGTAGGTGGTGACTGATGAGACCCACATGGTTGGCTATATGTGTCACCATGCCACAATGAAATAATGAGAGAATCAAGGCTAGGTAGCGGGGAGCTGCATGACATGGGTCATGTTGACTTCGGTGCTGCTTGCGGCCGACTAGGACTGAGGCCACCAGACATCAGTTGAGATTGAAAGACGTCGTCACATAGCTGGCCAGATAAGTCGTTCTGACCGCGAAGCCGAGTATTTCTTTCTGAGCCGGGAATTGGGCGTGATAAGGCAGACATATTTTGGAGGTAGGAAGGATGTGCGGAGACACCATCTTACCAAGGGCAGGTCAGGGACCTGATGCATCCTGGAAGTGGGTTTGTCTCTGAGAATATGGACCCCTCCAAGCCCGCGATACATATTATGTCTCAGAGAGATTTAACGGTGGCCCAAGAAGCCAGTGGCTCGGCTGACAGGGTTTGTGATTGGCATATTTGCCAGCTGGTACAATCGATTCGAATCGCCATCTCTCCTGGTTAGTGAGAAACTGAACTGATCTTCTGGTGAGGTAGAGGTTAACAACTTGAACATAATGATTATGGTGAGATGAGGTTGATATCTGTGGATATCGGAAATCATATGGTTTTATTGATTGCTATAATATCAAGTGATTGTTTAGTATAGCAGCAAACCTTAGCTTAATAGCTTAACTGAAATCGAAGCTGAACAATATCTAAAATTGATAAGTTGAGGAACTATTGTAGTAATGCTTTTTGTGCAAAAATGTTGCTATCCTCTGAGCTCCACTAAATAAGCCTTGCATATCCTTGAGAGTCTTTTTATTTACTTCCTGTCGGGTAAGTCTAGCTGAGTACAATTGAGTACTCAGGGTTTTATTCCCAATGTTGCAGGAGGAATGCTTGGTTGACTAAAGAGTTACTTCTATCCTTCGGGAGAGGAAGACTAGACCTTAGGCAAGGTCATGTTATCTATCTAACCTTTGTTGCTGTGACTGGTCGACACTTGGCACTGTATTATGAAATTAAGCTTATGTAAATTGATTTCGTTTCCGCTATTGAACTTTTATGTAAAAGTTTATCTTGTACTCTGATGTATTTGAAATATGTGCGAATCTATGTATCATGTGTATGTGTACTGCTGAGTTTCTGCGATCCTTGGGGTATGTACTGTGTAAAAGTTTGAAATCCTTCGAGATTTCACGGACTACCGGGTTTATATTGGCTCAAGTGTGGCTTGATAGCTGGGAAAACAGCTGTCGCTGTACTTGTGCTCGTATAAATTGGTCGGTTCTGTTACAGTTGGTACCAGAGCAAAAATTCAGCATGTACAGTCACATGAGTAGTTAAAAATAAAAAGTTTTGAGTTTGCAAAACTAATTACCAACTTATAGCTATATATAGGTGTTTTAAACAAATGGTTTGAACAAACTAAGTGTGCCAAGGACCAAGTCTTATAGCCCATATTAGGATTATTAGGTGGCTTATGTAAGTACTAACTGGGGAATTGCATCATGTTTCCATTTGCGGTTCATTTGGTTTTATTGCGCGGATATATGTGACATTGCGGCTTCTTATTGCTTCTTGGGCTGATGATTTAGACCGGCCACTTCAGATGAGGTAAGGTGAGATATGAGTGTACGATCGGACAACCGTCGATCTATGGTGAGTGTTTATGTTTACTGAAGTGAGTACATGTGATTCATATGTGTACTTATGGAAGTATGATGGAGTAATTACTTTCTTGGGGTCGCAAGTGCTCATGGGAGCATTTCCGGCAAAAAGTGCTTCTTATTGCCATGCATACATGTGGGGTTGGGCTGAAATGAATCTTCTGCAGGTACACTAACCTCGAATGCGTATATGGTAGTTAACGACTAGCTATATACCGAGAGAGTACGTAGGTTATGCCACCGACTTAGAACGTATTTGCCATGTTATATAGGCAACTAAGTGAGAACGAATAGGACGAGCATGCATGTGATTGTTGCTTGTTGCATAAGTATGCTTCTTCTCACCCTTGTTCTACGTTGTCTGAATAGCCTTATTAAGTTTACAACTTGTGTTGCCTCTCTTCCTTGCTTGTTTTGAAATCATAAGAGTTGCTAAACCTTTAAGTAGTCTCTATAAGTATTTCTCAACCATGAATCTTGTCAGAAGCTAAACCAATTCTGCCTGTAGGCTTTTCATTTGGCACAATAGACCCACCTGAGTTTTCTCTTAATGCTAGCCTATGGTTGTCATATGTCCTTGTTCAAGATCTATGAAACCATGCCCGCATTTTCTTTCATCTAAAGCCTTATCCAAATCCTATCTGGAGTGTCTCCTCTAGTCCTTCTAGATGTCATGATGATAGCTTGATCTCTGTTAAAATAGATCGTATAATCTTTTCTTTGGAAATCAGGTTATGCAAAATCGATCACCCCTACAAATGATTTGATCTAATCTGTTCCTTACTTCCAGCAGTCTTCTCCATATCTATAGAATGTTTAGATTTCATTCAGCAAGGCTTGCCTACATCATGTTCATTGGAGTCTTTGCCCAAATCCTTGATTTGAACATCTTCTCAGCTTACCCAGAAGTTTTCTTGTAATCTTTTCATTATGGATCATGTTATGGTTTTATCAATTCAATCTCACAAATCATGCATTGAATCTGTCCCATGATCAAGTTATTTTCCAAATCTCTCTAAAGGCCTAGCAATGTTGATCATTAAGAGTCTCCTAGTACTAATTAATGGTACACAAGCTCACGCCATTGGATGGTCTGAAGGTTTCTTGATAGATGCGAGATGCATGTGGAATTATAGAATATCATGTTAGTTATTCTTGGTAGCTAACCTATAATTCTCTTATGCCATGTTTCTATCTAGACCCTCTCCTTGTTACTCACTTGAAGGAAACCATCTTGTGTGAGTTAAATCTCTCCTTCCCCATTTTCCTTGTATTCTTTCTGTATGAATCATGATGTTTGTCAACTCAACCTATGATTGTTGTATATAGTTGGTTCATGAGACATCTGGTTGTCTATGGTTATCTTTTTCTCAAGATGCTTGTCAATCTTTGTCTCATGATTTTCCCTCCTTCTATCTAATCTCTCGTAAATCATGGGTCGGGTAATCTCCATACTAGACACATGGAAACCGCGTGGAACTGAAGCAAAGCCTCATGTACTGCTATTTTGGCAACTAATCTGTCTTCTAACTCATGTTTTCATTGCCAAATCATGCTCTTGTTGGCTATTAACCCTATGGTTGATTGTAGTAGCTTACCTTCCCTCTGCGAAATGTCATCCTTGCACAAATCTATCCTTGCCACGTATGATTTTCTCATTGGTTGTATGTTCATTTATGTTGTTATGATCCATGATTGATGATACTGCGACGAAACCGAGGACATCCTGTGGATCGCAACCACTAGGCTGTGTTGCTCGGCATGTGCGAATATCGAGATCTCTGGTCATGATACATTGCAGAACTACACCGATGCGTAATATCTCGTATCTCCCAATCTATCCATGTTTCTTAAGATTTCTCGTTGGTCATGTTTGATAGTGGTGTTATGATTATTGACTGATGGTGCCATGACGAAACCGAGAACCTCTTTGTGGGGACGCCTAATAAAATAGTGCTTCTCGGCACACGTTGGTATCACGGCCTCTAATCATAATCCATTATGAAGTAATACCAATGTGTTGTCTTCCATGGATTTTCCTAAATCTATCTTTGAAGGTGTCTCTAATTCAAATTGATCTATCCCTATGTTTCTTGATCTATCTTGCAAAGTCTTTACCGACTCAATCC
Organism: Eremochloa ophiuroides; assembly: GCA_038502445.1. Lineage (NCBI taxonomy): Eukaryota > Viridiplantae > Streptophyta > Magnoliopsida > Poales > Poaceae > Eremochloa > Eremochloa ophiuroides. The sequence goes on from JAHLJS010000002.1 coordinate 20,833,668, forward strand.
TTCAATGTTCTATCAGAAGGTACAGATGTTTGTCAAGTATATAGCTTCCTTCAGAAGTCACAAAGAGAATGATCTTTGAAGAGCAAGTCACTGACATCAACATTGACATACTACAAGATGTGATACGTTTTCTGATAGGTTATTTGCAAGTCCACTAGCTTCTATCCAAGTTCAATACCTATTTGCATGAAGATCATACAGTCAAAATAAATCTTCTCATGTGTTGCTTCATGTCTGCTGACCGTGATGGTGACCTTGTGCATGTATATCATCTGCAACCATTTGCTACAGAAGCTGAAGATGTAGAGCCTTTTTAGGGACAACTAACTAGTTACCCCAGTGTGAAGAATAGTCTGCAGCTAAGCAATGAAGTGTATTTGGTTCTTGTATCAAGAAGGAACAAGACCGGCCGTTATTAGTTTCTGCTCGATGAGATGATTGCCTCTGCTGATGAAATGCAGGAGTTTGTTCATTCGCTCTCTCATATGAGCAATGTACTTCCTAATTGGATCAGTCTGTCTGACATGAAGAAATGGATGCCTGAAATTGCTAAATAGATTTCTATCAAGAAGCGTGGTTTCATGCTAACAAGTATGTCCCGTGGGTATAGAGAAGTAATTAACCCCGTTTTTGAAGGCCATGTCTCATAGAACAATGCTATACCAGAAAACCTATAAGCCAATTGGTACTGTTTGTGGTACCCTCACTTCCAAGGTCTTGCTATAATGAAGCCAATTCCATCTTTGTCAATCACTCAGATAGTGCAAACTATGGTTTTAGCCCAGTAAAGAGCTACAAAAGACACCCCAACAGATGAAGTCAATACTATAGTACATCTTGGTGCAATCAGGTGCCCTGTTTGATACTCTATGGTATGGACAACAAAAAGGACATTAAAAAAAATTTAATTAGTTCCTTATTCTTGATCGGTCAAGGAGTTCTACCCACTCAACTCATGGAAGTGTGAAGTGAAGATAAGTTGAATTATGTCAAACAACATATTTCAGATTTCTATTTGGAAACCCTCTGATCTCGGATTGCTGATGCAAAAATAAGAAGGTTTACCCAATGTCAAAAGTAGTTCAACAAGTTGGTTTTGTTAATTCATGGTTGTATCATGAAGAAAGTTGTACTCAAGTTGTTGGTAGAGGACTGCTTCTCAAAACTTTGTGAGTAAACACTCTACACAACCAACCTCATTAAACCTGCCAATCCTCTTCAATCTTGTTTATTCTCGGCTGCAAATGAGAATACATAGGTTTGGGATTGCTCATCGGTTTTCCTCGTGTACAAAAAGTTTTTGATTCTATGCAGGAATTTGTGAATTGTCTCATCAATCTCCACAATTCATGTCTAACTGGGCCGACTATCATGCAACTGAGTATGCCGAGTTGCATGCTGCACAAGCATTGCCACTATATGGTGTACCCCAAACCATTGTCTCGGATCATGAACTATAGTTTTCAGCTCATTTTGGAAGCATTTACAAGAATCACCTTACTCGAGTAAATGCCTGCCAGAATCTTGTGCCTTGGAAGAGAATGGAGTGTAACCATATGCATCTGTATGCCTACACTTGTCACTTGATGTCCTCTGTGCCTTTTATCACGGAGTGACAGAAAACTTTGTGTACATAATGGAACTAATCCAGAGTTCGTCCTATCTTCAGCATAGCATACCTCAGGCCAATCAGGAAGAATTGATCAAATCTTGAAATACATATTGAGAGCATATGTGTTTTGTTTTCAAGGATCTTGTTAGAAATGGCGACTGCTATCATTGTTTTTCTTACAACAACAGTTATAAGGAAGTTACCTCAGGCTCTACCCACACAACTGCTGCTACATAGACACGAGGGTTCCCTTATTGATGGACATCAAAAGCACTGAGACAACAGAATCAACCATCACATTCACCGTTCACTCGACAAACTCAAATAAGTAGGTGTGCCATTAGAGAAGAGAAAACTACACACATGGGACATTATGTAGCTTTCCATCAGACGCCAATTGCTTTGTCTGTAGCCGACATGAACCTTGTATGTTGGTTAGGCAATTTTCTCAGCCTTAGCAAATGTCTGCCTCTTCTATGATCTCACCCCATATGAAAATAGTGGTGTATGCTATATCCACTAGAGAATAAGATGTTTTGAAAAACTACTCTTTGACGCTCCAATTCACACCTGCATGCCGAAAGTGCTAATTGGGATGAGTTGTCTTGAAATCCTCCCAAATTAATTGGCAGTGTTATCTTGGATTCATCCCAAAGTAACAATGCTTCATAGAAGTCAATGAAAAAAAATAAAAAAAAATTCTTCAACCAAGAGTTAACTTCTAAGAATTCTTGAATGATCGGAAACTGGTCCTATCCTTAATGATCTTTCTTGCAATTGCATCAAAGTGAATGGAAGTATATGATCTATCAAGAGTGACAACTGAACAAACCTTTACCGTTCACACTTCATCGTGAACCATGAGGTGATCACTTCTGTCTATCACTGCTATGGAATTTTTACGTAGCCTTAGCCTGTACTAGCACCACCTTGAATGGGTTACATTCTTTTCTGCCCTTGAAAGCTCTTACGTTCCGAATCTCGGGACGAGATTCCTTTAAGGGGGGAAGGCTGTAACACCCCAGGTGTTAGTCACGAGCTAACCAACGAGTATGTACCTAACCAAGTTATTTCAATCAATGATCCTAATCACTATTTCATATTCATATCATCTACCATGATCATTGGAAATGGTTCATAAAGATCCGAATTGAAAATTCACATGGAATGACAAGTTATTCACTTAATTGGATTTATGGATTAAGTGAAGATGAGCATGCAAAGTCAACCAAACCTTGCAACCTTGCCCAAACAACTCTACTTGAACTCTACAACAAAAGTCATGAAGGTTTCATGTTGAGAAAATGTCAAGAAAATACCTCAATTGGCCTAAATATCCACATTGAGCTCTCTAATGATCTTACTTTGACCAAAGTGGAAATACTATTTGTAAGCAAGGTATGAAGTTTGACCTTTAATGAAAGTTGGAGATATTTTGGAGTACAACAATTGTTATTTTTGGACCAACTCATGATTCAACCTCTAAGTGCCTCAAACAGTGGAATCAAGTTTGGCAAAATCCTGATTTCAGGATTTAAATAATTTCTAAGTCTGAAATCTGTCCCTATTGCATTGACGTGTGGGCCCCTCCAAATTTTGTTTAGCAACTTGAGTGGGACTCAAAATAAAAGTTGTCACAAACTCTTTGGAGCACAACATATTCAAATTTGAGGTCAATCCGACTTCGTTTGACAAGAGTTGCCACTCGATCTTTGATCGTAATTAACCCTTTGACAACATCAAATTGGGAGCTATTTATCTGCTAATTCCTTTGCTGTTTGGCTGAGCACTCTTAACCAAAGATGGAGATCATTTGGAGGGCTCCAACTTTGCTATAGGCGGTCAGAACCGAATGTACTCCGGAATATGCCGTTTCAGTGTTCGAATCGGAGCAGAACGACATCCGCCACGTGCTCGTCGTAATGCCTCAAAGGTGGACACGCGGCCGACGCTCTCTGTCCGCGCCCACACCATTGTCGCCCCTCCCATCTCTCTCCTGCCGGCGCTGCTGCCTCAAAGGGGACGAGCACCAAGGCGCTCCACTCCATCCTCTCGCCCCTCTGCTCATTTCCTCACTCTTCCATTCACCTCTCTCGCCCTCTCGCTCGCCTTCTACCGTTCTGCGCGCGAGCAAAGAGCTCGCCCGCCATTGCCGGCCATGCGGAGCTCGAGCTCGCCGTCGTTCTCGTCCCATGGCAAAAATCGACTGCGCCATCGCTTTCCTCGCCTCGCACTGCCTCCTATGAGCCCTTTACTTGGAGCTCCCCGTCACCGGAGCCTCGCGGCCGGTGGAGCCGTCGCCGGTGGCCCGCCTGCTATTGTGGTCAGGCCGCCACGAGCTGCGCCGTGCCAAGCCACGGGCACCGGTAGGTGCGCCGGGGGTCAGGCTAGCTCCGGCCCCGCGCTGCCGCCATTGGCCGCCTCCTCGCCGGAGTTGGCCGAGCCGACCGAGCGCCTTCCCCGCGCGCGTCGGGAGGAAGACGAAGAGCAGCAGGCCGACTCCCTCACTCTCTCTTTGTGTGTATGACAGGTGGGGTCCAGCGGTCAGCGGGTCCCGCGTGTCAGCTTCACTGGAAAGTTTGCCGGGTGCATGGACCGTGTGGATCTAGCGGAATCAGGGGTTAAATGTGAATTCGGTTTTCATTTCAGATTTCGTGTTAGATCTTGTAAATTCAATATCTCGAGTTTGGAGCGTGCAAAAATGATGAGGCTTGTTTTGTTGGGTTCGTGGTAAAGTTTTCTACATGTTAGTATAGTTGGTTGTGTCATGCATGACTATATTTATGCTGTAGAAATTCATTATTGAAATGTGGTTTAGAAGTTCATTTAAATTATCCCGATCCACATTTTGAGAAATATATGTCCAAAAATCATGATTCCAATTTTGTTAGTCTTCTAATGACATGCACTAGCTCATAAAAATATAAAACATATATGTTGTTTACTGTTTTATTGGTGTTTCACATTAATCTTTTTAAATAGGAAATAAATGGTTGAATTGCTTGTTATTTTTGTATCTGAAGTTATATTACTCCAAATGGCATGAAAATTTAATTGTAGACTCTCTGTATGATGTGTAATGCATGGTTAAAATTTCATGATTTATGGTGCATATATGACTGAGTTGTTGATTTATCTTGTTTCATGCCTGTTAAGTAGTTTTAAATGTGTAATAATTATTATATATATGCAAAAATGGAAAATGTTACTCCACCACCTTTGTATGATATTGTAGTAACCTAAGAAACAATAATATGGCTAAGTTGTTTCAGAAAAAGTTGAGTTTCATATTTAACTTGCTTTCCAATGCTTTATTGCATTATAAAGTTGTTTATTTTGTAATAATTAAATTATGAAACCTGAGCATGTAAGATTTGAACCTTGGTCATGATTTGTTATCACCTAGCTATCATAAAAATTTGGTGTCTATTTGAGATGTTTATCATATGACTTAAATAATTAATTTATAGGCCTTTATGCACTAATTAGTAAAAGGGTTGTAGGTAAATGGACACATACATGTGTGTTTCTTATAATGCTTGTCATGTATTAATCTGATCTAAGTGTTGTATGATCATTTAATGATGTTTGGAGCTATCTAAATAGTTCATTCCTATGTGTGCTTGGGTGATAATTAAGTGAAAATCATGTTTTGCTTATATGCTGAAAATGGCTGCAGGAGCAGCACCTGTTGTTGTGATGATTTATCTAGGAAAATGATGTTGCATGAGAATGTGTTCTATACAAAAGTTGTAGATAACTTCATTGCATAGCTTGTCCTAAATCTTCATGGTCATAGGCCTGATAGTTTAGGAGTTATGGCTTTTGGAAGTCTGCTGTCAGGTTTTGCCAATTTTCTGTCTAGATCTGATTGATTTGCATTATTTGACTAAGTTATGCTTTGAATCACTTCTTGGTGATAACAGAGAAGTTGTAGTGCTTTTCCTATAGTTTCTAAATTGTCTAGGATCATCCCTTTTGGTGGTCTAGTTCTCTAGTTTTGATTGTTTGAAGTGGGAGGATAGAATCTGTACAAATCTGGACAGAGCTGTCTTCTTTGTGTTGTTTGACCTGTATATGAATTAAATCATCTGAAGAGGAAAATACCAAAGTTGTAGACAATTTCAATAGCTTTTCAGAAAGGCTTAGATCACCCTGGTTGGATGTATATAGCTTCAGTTATGGTTGAATCTTGTGCTTGCTGTCCTGCTGTCCTTAAAATGCCTATGTGAGATTATGATTGCTTCCATGTTGCCTTGCTTGGTGTGTTTGTTATCTCATGGTTCAGTGACTGTAGATTAGCATGCCTTATATTACTTCCTTTTATTCATATATGTGCATTGTGCATCTCATTTAGGTACGATAGATGAACACGTGAACATGAAGGACATGATGATGGAACTAACCACAAGACGGTGTGGTGGACTAATCACGAAGGTGGAAGGACTAATCGAGTGCTTGGATGGGAAATGCTCGTCGAACAAGTGTCATCTAACAAACACTAATTTAGTGTTGAACCCCAGGTAAGCCCCGGAGCATCCCTAAGCCTCCACCTATCTCTTTTTATAAATGCACCGGTCTTTATTAAATCGTATGTTTGTGCATTTAAGTATAGGAGTTGGTTTGAAACCGTTGCTGCATATCTACCTTGTCTACTATATATGTGAACCTGATACTATTACTAGACAGGTGACCGATCTTATGCTTAGCCCTGCTTAGACCGGTAGAAGTCGGGTGATTTCCTGTCATCCGCGAGAAAGTCGGGTGATTTCCTGTCATCCGCGAGTGTAGGTGGTGACTGATGAGACCCACATGGTTGGCTATATGTGTCACCATGCCACAATGAAATAATGAGAGAATCAAGGCTAGGTAGCGGGGAGCTGCATGACATGGGTCATGTTGACTTCGGTGCTGCTTGCGGCCGACTAGGACTGAGGCCACCAGACATCAGTTGAGATTGAAAGACGTCGTCACATAGCTGGCCAGATAAGTCGTTCTGACCGCGAAGCCGAGTATTTCTTTCTGAGCCGGGAATTGGGCATGATAAGGCAGATATATTCTGGAGGTAGGAAGGATGTGCGGAGACACCATCTTACCAAGGGCAGGTCAGGGACCTGATGCATCCTGGAAGTGGGTTTGTCTCTGAGAATATGGACCCCTCCAAGCCCGCGATACATATTATGTCTCAGAAAGATTTAACGGTGGCCCAAGAAGCCAGTGGCTCGGCTGACAGGGTTTGTGATTGGCATATTTGCCAGCTGGTACAATCGATTCGAATCGCCATCTCTCCTAGTTAGTGAGAAACTGAACTGATCTTCTGGTGAGGTAGAGGTTAACAACTTGAACATAATGATTATGGTGAGATGAGGTTGATATCTGTGGATATCGAAAATCATATGGTTTTATTGATTGCTATAATATCAAGTGATTGTTTAGTATAGCAGCAAACCTTAGCTTAATAGCTTAACTGAAATCGAAGCTGAACAATATCTAAAATTGATAAGTTGAGGAACTATTGTAGTAATGCTTTTTGTGCAAAAATGTTGCTATCCTCTGAGCTCCACTAAATAAGCCTTGCATATCCTTGAGAGTCTTTTTATTTACTTCCTGTCGGGTAAGTCTAGCTGAGTACAATTGAGTACTCAGGGTTTTATTCCCAATGTTGCAGGAGGAATGCTTGGTTGACTAAAGAGTTACTTCTATCCTTCGGGAGAGGAAGACTAGACCTTGGGCAAGGTCATGTTATCTATCTAACCTTTGTTGCTGTGACTGGTCGACACTTGGCACTGTATTATGAAATTAAGCTTATGTAAATTGATTTCGTTTCCGCTATTGAACTTTTATGTAAAAGTTTATCTTGTACTCTGATGTATTTGAAATATGTGCGAATCTATATATCATGTGTATGTGTACTGCTGAGTTTCTGCGATCCTTGGGGTATGTACTGTGTAAAAGTTTGAAATCCTTCGAGATTTCACGGACTACCGGGTTTATATTGGCTCAAGTGTGGCTTGATAGCTGGGAAAACAGCTGTCGCTGTACTTGTGCTCGTATAAATTGGTCGGTTCTGTTACATTATTCTTCTGACTTTGATAGTGATTGTGGTTATATCATCACTTGCTTACTGTCAAAGCTAAAGCCTTAAAGTTTTTTTTTTGCATTGAGAGACAACTGATTAATTACCTCTGTGAGAAGGCAAATCCTCAACTATGAAACAAATTGTGAATCATGCTTGTACCAAGGAAGAGCAAGACCGACCTTTCGTCATGTCCTGCAAGCGGAGATAGGTTCCTCTAATACTGAACTGTAGGAGTTTGTTCATTCGCTCTCTTGTGAACAATGTACCCCCGACAAAGTCAGTCAACATGATCTAAAGCAATAGAAGAACGATATGATTGCTTAAAAATATCTTGGAAAATAAGCTTCATTATGTAAATAAATATCTGCTATGAGTACAATAGAGTATCTCAATTTGACGATGAAGATTATGTGCTCAAGAAAAACTCGTTAGGAAAAAGTTATCAAATCAGCCTGCAGTGTTGTTTTGAACCCAATTCCATTTCGGACAATTAAATAGATAGAATAAGAACTTATATTGAACTATTGAGGATCTGTACGAGACACTGTCAAGTGAAGTCAGCCCCTAGGTGCATGTCAGTATAATCTAGGACCGTGTTGGACGCCCTATTGAGTGAAGTATACAAGGGTAGTTAGAATCAGTCCCTTGTTCTTGAGTAGATAAGATATTCTACAACAATCACTCATGAAAGTACGCGTTGTTAACAAGTGTTTGGCTACTGATTTCGGATTATGTAGTAAGATCCTTAAAGCTTGGATTGAAGATTGCTTGTGAGAAGATATACTCTATATCAAAAGTAGTTCCATAAGTTGGTTTTATTGACTAGAAGTGATATCGAGAACGAAAGTTCTACTCAAATTGTTGGTAGAAGACTGCTTCTCAAACTTTATGAGTAAACACTCAACTTCAAAGATGAGTACTCTCTACAGTCACACACCTAGGATATGTCAGTCTTTTGTAACATTATCTGTTCTAGGATAGATGTGTGAAGAGATGAATATGGATTTCGTCACCGGCAAGCAACCGTCTCCGAATGGTTTTGTTTCAAAAGAGGAATTGTGGACCGTTATATTTAGATTTACACCCTTTATAAGTATCCGATCGGACAAGAGTTAATCAACTTTTGGAAAACATGTTGAGAGCAGGAATGTTTTCCTTCAAGCAAGGTCAAAAGAAATGGATACAGTAACTAAAAAAAATTGTCAACAACAGCTAGCAAGAAGGTATCTGAATATCACCATTTGAAGCTTATTCTGATAAAGGAATGTAAAGAATCTCTTTGCATGTACTATCCGTTCCTTACCAGTTAATCTTTGTCTCAATTTTTAAGAATAGCGGTATACGTCATATTCCCTAAAAAAAAGGGGGGCAAGCGTTCCAAAATTGGGAAGCTCATGATCTAAGTCATGTCCTATATCTTGGAAGCACGATGTTTTGGAGACTTGCTTTGGATCCCTCCCAAAGTAACAATACTTCATGAAAGTCAATGAAGGAAATTCTTCAAACAATGGAGTGAGTCACTAGAAGACGCAAAATATGAAAGGAAGACATATTCATTAAAACCTCTCTTGTTTATGTACTCAAGTAAATGGGATCCTTTGATCTATCTGATTGATGATAAAACTCCACCCTCATAAAATTTCAAGAGCTCTAAAGACCACTTCTCTTACATTTTAGCAATGCAAAATTCTAACGTAGCCTTGCTTTATTCTTGCTTTAGAAGGTAGATGTCTCGCTTTCTTTTTCCTCGAAAGTTTCACCCTAATCTCGAGGACGAGATTCTTTTAAGCGGGGTGGGGCTGTAACACCCTGGTGTTAAGCATGCATGTCATCTCATTTCAAGGGCATGAGCATCATTGCATCATTCCATTTTTAGAGTACATGCGATAATTGCTTGAAGTGAGTCATGCTATGTATACACATATTGGTATATTTATATGCTTACATCTGCTTGAGAAGTGGATTTCAAGTAAAAGTGATATTTCATAGAACCAAAGTTGATGTTCTTGTTTAGGGTACTTAATCAAACATTTTTCATGTTGAAAACATCATTTGATTTGGTCTCTAGATAGGACTGGACCTAGGATTTGACTTAGGTATATTTGGAGTGATTTTGCTAATTCAAACTGAAAGTCCAATTTAAAATATTTAAATGACCTAGAGCCCTAAATAAAGTTTGTGGAAAATTTTACTTGTGACAAAAGTTATTTTGGGTCCAAGTCATGAAAATACTTTTTACTTGGTCAAAACTAGCTCACAATGCAGATTAGGATTTAAATCCATCTCTGAAATTTCTTCCAAGTCATTGGTAATTTCAGTTTGAAACTACCACTGTTTGGCAACCTGTAACTACTAAATGTGGTCGAATCAGTTCAAAAGGTTCTAATAAACTTTGTAGTACTCATGTAGCTCTATCTTCCATATTAAAGAAGTTTGCTCTAAGTTGCAATGGTTTGGGAGATTTTTATTGTCAAAATTTCGAATTCAGTTAAATGAATCAGTACTGAACTTGCTTGCCTGTTAGCTGAATCGAGTGGGCAGGTTCACGTGTCGACTGCTCGGCACGACACCGAACTTGCTTCCGTGTCGACGCCCACGGCCGAGCACCGCCCGTCGAGTCTCCAGAGGAAGCTGGACGACGTAGGGAACTTATCCATTTCCATTTCTATTGCTCCCATCGCTGCTCGTCCTTTTCCTGTTCGTCGTCCTCAGTTGAGAGCTCCGTGAGCACAGCTATGGAGCCGCCGGCCATGCTCCTTGTCCCTAGCTAGCCATCGATCGATTCACCATACTTAGCGTCTATTCATCCTATTATCCATCCCCTGGACACGATTATTGAGCCAGCTGAGCCATTTGGTAAGCCTCGTTGCCGTTCTTGTCGCGGTCAGCGTACTCCGGTGCTCCGCCGCGGTCTGGCTCGCCGTGGCCAAGCCGCTGTGGTTTCGATTTTCTTGATTTCACTCGCGTCCCTAGCTTTCTTATGGTCAAATTTGGTGAATCAACGACCGGTTCTTCCATTGGTGCGCAGTGTTCGCCGGAACGGAACCGTGTCACCGGCGAACTCGTCACCGTCCGCCATGGACGAGGCTGTGTATGCTCCTGTGCTCCGTTTTCAAATTAGTTGCAGTCGTAGAGTCATTAGGTGGCCGTGAGGGTAGTCATGTAGCCTGTTTGGCCTGTTGCTGTCGAGGTTGGCCGGAGCAGCGCTTCCCAGCGCCGCCGCCCGCCATGGCCGCAGTCGAGCTTGCTCCGGCGAGCCACTGGCCCAACCACCTAGGGCATCGGATGCGTCTCGGTCTTAGGAAGACGATGGTGTGCTCATCTTGGCCGGAGACCTCACCGGCGTTAAGCTTTTGTCGGTCAGAGGGTGCGGCCTCTCTGCTCCTATGACGTGTGGGGTCGGTTGACCTCGGGGCCCGACTGTCAGCCTCTCTGCGTTTTGTTCTTGTGCGCGCGTTCGGGTGGCTGTAGCAGCTAGGGTTTGGTCCGAAATCCGAAAATGTTTTTATTTTCTGTTTTCAGGGTTCATTTAATCCTTGTAAAAATCATATCTCCAGTTTTATTGATCCAAATCGAGTGCAACAAGTTTTGTTATGTTTCTGTTGATCTGTCCTAGCAAGCAAAAATATAAACCATGCATGTGATGCGTAACTTTTATTCTATAGAAATTTATTTCTATTCCTGCAGTTAGCTTGAAAAATGCATAACTAATTCTATGATTATTCTAAAAATGTGATTCCACTTCCAGTAGTCTTGGGGTGATGTGTAGAATCCAGGAAAAATATTGATTTGATATTTTCTCTGTTTCATCTAGGGTTTGCTATTCAAGCCCTAGTTGTGGCTAGAATCTTGATAAATTCATTAAAGGAAATATACTTAGGATATGGGCTTGAATATTTTTCTGTGATGTTTCTATGTGTCAAACAGTGTGGGAAAATACTAAACCTGTTGTTTGATACTTTTCACCGTAGGAAGTAGTTTCCACCTAATTTCAGCCTGTCTATTTGTTATTTTTGTATAGGCAGCTGTAGGTATCCAAATGTTATGAAATCTGAACAGTAAACTTACATGAACATGTGTGGCCTACTGGAATTTTATCAGAATTTTATGAGAAAAGAATGATGTGGGTCTAGTTGTAAGCTAGACCAATAAGTACGTAATTAGGGGCTCATATAAGTTAATCATGATTAATCATAGTCATCTTTTGCGTAATCAGTAAAAGTGTTATGTACTGAAATATCTGATCATGACCAGATTGGTGGCTCTTTAGAGTATCAAGCCATAGAATGGTTCACTAAGGTTTATTATTGAATCTTTAGGATGTCAAATTGACTTGTAATGCATTATTCCATCCATGAAGGCATACATAAGCATCATGTTATTGTATCATGCAAGTTATTGCACTTCATGCATTCAATTCATTCATGGCACTTGCATATATACAGGATCGCTAGAGGAAGTGATTCTACCGAGAGTGCATCCAGCGGAGGAGAAGATTCCCCAAGAGCAACAAGTAGCAGAGCAAGACGCCGGAGGAAATATTGACCTAACCCGGTGTGCTAACTATTGATCTACGTCTTTTCTGAAAGGCAAGCCCCGGTGCATTAGCCCCTCCTTGTGTTTTATAAATCTTTATCACCTTGGGTTAAATTGCTGCATTAGGTTGATAGGAGTTGATTGTCACCTACTTGCTGCATTTACCTGCCTTGATATATTATCCTTGAAATCTGATTTAAAGGAAAATATTTATAAAATACTTAGCCTTGCTTAATAGTTAAGCTTTGATGAAAAAGATATTTTGTATGCTTTGGGTATACTACTATGAACTATTATAATTGTTTGACAGGGCAGTAGACTTGCATTGAGAAAGGAGACTCAATGTAGTGTCTCTGACTGTCTATTAAGAAAACGAAATGGAATCTATTAGGGACCATTCGTTGTCGGCCTGATGGATCGAGACTTTGCAACTAACCACATACTACGGAAAGCCTCTGACTCCGGTCGCTCCTCTTCTTGAACCGACAACCACGCACTGGGAGTGGAGAGATGGCGAGAGTAGCGTGTACCCTCGTGGCCGGCGTGCCTGGAGAGGAGAGGAGTACTGTACTCTCGGGTGGCGCAGGACCGGTTCAAGTTTTGGAAAAGCCGTGGTAGGCGGGGTTGGCATATGCAAGCTTAAGTGCTACATATGCAGTGTGGATAGGAATCCCCAGCTGGGTACTTAATCGATTCGAATCGTCGTTGCTCCTCGGATAATGGAGACTTGATCCACTGACTTACAGCAAAGAGTGGTTCGGAACTAGGTGAAAGATGTGGGAAATGGGTGAATATTGAGATTATCTTAATGAATCAATCTAGATTCAGGATTAAGTTTTAAGCTAACTAGAGAGCTTTTCTGCAAAACTTTTTTATTCTTGCTAAAGCCTCTACTTGATTTCCCCTCAACCTGCATTCCTGAGTCTCCTCCCCAATTTTTGGTCGGGTAAGTCTTGCGGAGTACAATTGTGTACTCAGGGTTTATCCCAAATTGTTGCAGGTGGCGTATCTTCTGTGGTTATGGCAAAAGATGCCTCTATCTAATTGTGATTCTAGATGAAGCTTGGGCAGCTGATATATGTACTTTACTTATCTCGCTTAAGAATGATCCAATCTTGGCACTGTAATTGCAACAATAGGTGTGAGTAAATGTAGTTGCAAAACTATTTGGCTTCCGCAATTCCGAGTTTGAATTCTGTGTGAAGAACTCTTGTGCGAACTCCGTATTTGTAAATCTATGTAATATGAATAGGTGTTGTTGAATCATGTACGATCTTGGTTGTGTTACCATTTGGTTTGAAATCCTTCGAGATTTCACAGACTACCGGGTTTATTTGGGCTCAAGTGTGGTTAATTAGCTGTTTCGACGGCTATCGCCGTACTTGTGCTCTTATAAATTGGTTGGTTCTGTCACACTAAGAGTAGAGTTAAGTTTCCCCAAGTGCCTCGCAAAAGTAGTAGAGTAAAATTCAGTAGTAGTATAGAAGTAGAGCCAAGAGTAGTCGTATAGTAGGATTAGGAGTAGACAAGTAGTAGTGGACTAAAATTCAGTTAAAATTCAAGTAAAATTCAGTTAGAGTAGGGTAGTACAGCTAGTGTAGAAGTAGAGCTAATAGTAGTAGTATAGTAGGATTAGGAGTAGCCAAGTAGTAGTAGGAGTAAAATTCAGTTAAAATTCAAGTAAAATTCAGTTAGAGTAGGGTAGGACAGCTTAGAGTAGTAGTAGAGTATAGAAGTAGAGCCAAGAGTAGTAGTATAGTAGGATTAGGAGTAGACAAGTAGAAGTAGGACTAAAATTCAGTTAAAATTCAAGTAAAATTCAGTTAGAGTAGGGTAGTACAGCTAGTATAAAAATAGAGCTAAGATTAGTAGTATAGTAGGATTAGGAGTAGACAAGTAGTAGTAGGAGTAAAATTCAGTTAAAATTCAGTTAACGCTCACAAAAACAACAAGGGACTCCTGAACTCATAGACAGTGCAAGGCAACCAAGAAACAAATGATCAACTCATGATTGCAACATATGTGGTAGTGGCACTGCAAAGGTACTGAATTCTTGTTGCGGAACTAACAACCAAACCATGATCTAAAAAGATCACAGCTAAGAGTAAAATTCAATTAATCTCAAATGATTGGCAAATTCTCAGTTAGTAACCTTAGTCATCATAGGTAGTGGCATTTGCTTTTCCTCAAAATCTCCCAAATGCATCACAGGAAGCATTTTCAACTCAAATTTGGGAAAATTGAAACAAAAAAATTGCATCACAGACATCACATCCAGGCAACACAGGAAAAGAAGCTAGGGTTCGGCTCACGGCAGCAACAATGCAGGACGAAGACCGAGGCGCGCGGCCAGGGAAGGAGGTCGGTGAGGTCGAGCTCGTCGGCGAGCACGGGGAAGGAAGAGGCACGCACTGGTTGCAGGGCCGTGGCCGGGGCTGGACACGGAGACAGACGGGACGGAGCACGGGTCGAGGAAGGAGCACGGTGGCAGCGCACGAAGGTCGGAGTCGGGGACGGTGACGGAGACGGAGCCGGAGACGGGAGCCAGGAGCTAGGAGAGCCGCCGACCGAGAACGGAGAGCCACCGGAGAACGGGCGCACGTGGATGGCGGCGCTAGGGTTCCAGGCGGTGGAGGTCCTAGAGACGGAGGCGGAGGCGGTGCGGGGGAGGGGACGGAGGTGGAGGAAGGTGCAGAGGCGAGGCGGCGGCGGGAAAATCCGGCAGGCCTTCGGGGACGAAATCAGCCACGCGGAGGAGTTGAATTTTAGGGCGAGGGGTAGCGGGTATATATAGGACGGGATTAACTGTGGCGGTTATCCTAAGTTAACCTTCTCGATTAAGCCTTTTTGAATTTTTAAGTTTTTAGGTTTTATGTAAGAGTGATATCGAGTAGTAGTGGTAATAGGAGTAGGAATACAAGTAAGCGTAGTAGTACGAGTAGTTGTAAGCGCAGTAGAAGTAGTAGCAAGCGTAGTAGTATGAGTAATAGTAGTAGGAGGGGGAGTAGTAATAAGTGTGGTAGTAGTAGTAGTAGTAGTAGTCGTAGTCGTAGTAGGACGAGTAGTGGTAAGCGTAGTAGTGGTAGTAGTAGTAGTAGTAGTACTATGAGTAGTAGTAAGCGTAGTAGGAGGAAACGTAGTAGAGTAGTAGGAGGAAGCGTAGTAGAGTAGTAGTAAGCGTAGTAGTAGAGTAGTAGAAGTATAGTACAATTGGTAGGTACATGAAAAGTTCTCGTTAATCATTAGGTGAGTACATTGTTAGATAATGGTGGGAATGATCCTATGACAGACTTCTTCTCACCGTCGGGGCGGAACCAAGGCTTCATCTTCTTCCTGCTCATGCGGTTATCAATGATCTTGATCTTGCGTGGATGATCAGTAAATAGAGAGAACTCTGTGTAGTTGTTGTATTCTTCGGGACTCTGGACTCCTTCGGCTCCCACGATCCTTTGCTTTCCTGAGACAACCACATGCTTGTTTGTCTCTTTGGGCATCGGATAGTAGGCTACCTGCGCGACGCGGTTTGCGAGTACCCACTCATCATCTCTGTAGGCGACACTGTGGAGATCAACGGTTGTCAGCCCATACTCATCCATGACCACGGACTTCGGCTTGACCCACTGGCACCGGAAGATGGGTATCTGTATGTCATCGCCGTAGTCAAGTTCTCATATCTCTTCGATCTGCCCATAGTATGACTTGACGTTCCCTGTCGCGTCATCGATGCCCTCATATCGAACACCACAGTTTTGTGCCGCGCTCTTCTTGTCCTTCTCTTTTGTGTGGAACCTGCATCCATTGATGTCGTACCCTTGCCACGTGGTGACTTAGCTAGAAGGGCCGGATGCTAGATTCGATTCTTCAATGCAATCGTTCGATATGTCCTGATTTTTATCCATGCCGTGAAATGCGTCTTGTGCTGCTTCTGTACCCACGCCTCCGTGCATCCATCACTAGCGCGGTGCATCTCCTTCAGGTGCTGCTCAACCCACTTCTCCATTGACACTAACTGATTGAGGGTGGCGTGATGTGCATCTTGCACGATATCGCCGTCTATATCCGTTCGTACTTTCCTCCCGGTGCACCCCATCCCTGTTGTTCTGCCTTCATACGGGTGGACGGTGTAACACCTGGAAATTTTCAATTTTTGAAAATAGAATTTAATTTGATTTATTTATGCAATCGATTGAGCATTTAATATATAGAATAATATTTTTTGTGAATTAAAATAAACCCTTGGGCATAGAAACATGTTATGTTGCATACATGCTGCTGCACATATTTATTTCCTGAGATTTGATTGGATTTTGCAAGGGTTCAAATCTTAGTTTGAAAAGCTATTTGGAAAATAAATTTGAAAATGAGTTTTAAAAAGAAAGGGAAAAGAATAGAAATCCTCACCCCTTCTCTCTTTCGGCCCGAGGCCAGCCCATTCCTTTCCTTGGCCCAGGCCGCAGCCAGGGCGCTGCCCCTTTCTTCCTTCCCTGCGTGGGCCGAGCCCAGCAGCAGTGCCGGCCCAGCTCCCCTCTCAGGTGTGCCCTGCCCTCTCCCTTCTGTGACTGCCGCCCGGGGCCCGCATGGCAGAGCCTTCTCCCCGGCTCGTATGCGAGCGGGAACTCCCGTCGGAGTCGTGGCCGACCCGGCCACCAGGCACCTTGCCGCCTCCACCGGCCCATAAAAGGAAGCCACGACCCTCTTTCCCCCCTACTGGCACTGACGCTGTCGGGCCCACGGCACAGCGCCGTCCTCTTCCTCCGGACAGAGCCCGAACCGAGCACGGTTGCCGCCTCCGACCGTATCCTAACCACCGAATCTCCTGAGTCCAGATCTCCTACGCCACCCTCGCGCCCCTATATAAGTCGGCCGAGCCCTGCCGTCCCTCCCCACAAGTTCCCGAGCTAGCCACGCCCTCCAATCGTGCCCTTGCCGCAGCCACAGAGCCGCCGCCGCCCCGAGCTCCGCCGTCGCCGTCGATTTCGCCAACGAGAAGTCTCTCCGTCGAAATTGGTTGCCCTCCAAGCTTCGCAGCAAGGTCAGGGATCTTCCCGACCCCTTCTCCCTCGGTTTTGTGCACTGTAGCCATGATGCCGAGCTTCGCCGCCGCCATAGTTCCGCCACCGAGCTCGCCGCATCCTCTCCGAGCTATCTCTGTGGCAACCGAAACCATAGATAGGTTTAGCTTGAGCTTCTCTTGCTCCCCGACCAGATCCCGAGGTGAACCGAGTTTCCAAGCCCCAAAAACACCGTCTCCGGCCATCCTCCGGCGAGAGCGCCGCCGTTGGCCGCCCGACTCCGGCGACCAGGGCCGCCCCTTTTTCCCCCCGATCTAATCCACGCCGTTCACGGCCGATCCAACGGCCCACAGTGAGAGATACCCCTTCGCTGGCATTTTTGCAGAAAACCCCCTCAACTTTTTAATGTTCTAACCCGCGGTCCTTTGGCGTATTTTTCAGATTACGCTTTCTATTTTAGAAAACGTATTTTCCTCGGTTTAGATTCAAAAATACGTTTTCAATATTTGCAGATTTGCCACTCAGTTTATTTTGGCCATAAAATATTCGTTTTAATTCCGATTTGATCCGTTCAAGTCTCGTTAGATTCGTAATTTCGTAATCTATCTAATGATGCTACTGTTAGTCATGTTTTCAACTTTTAAAATTCGAGATTAGATTTAAAGTATTATTTTATTAAAGTAAAACTTGTTTATTTCATAACTTCTCCGTTTGAACTCCGATTTTCGTGATCTTTATATCGTTGGAATCGTAGCGACGCGTAGATTATTTTTATACACTTTTCAATCTGTTTTTCTCTTGTTAGTGTACTATTTCTAATATAGATCTTGTTTGCTTCGTGTATGATTGCCTCGATGATTGTGTGGTGATTTTATGATCGAGTTCAGACGGTGAGCAATACGTTGGTGATCAAGAGTACACTGAGGATCCAAGTTCTCCAGAGCACTTTGATCAAGGCAAGTATAGCATAGACCATCCTTGTTGCCTATTCACCTTAATCAATAAATTCATGATGCATGTGTCTACCTTGGCAACCATAGTGTTTATTCCTAGTTTTGATCACTTGATCCTTGTTACCTATGAGATTGCATTTGAGTTGTGATGCTAGTGCTTGATGGTGTCATGATCTTATGAACTTGAATAATTGATTATGAAATAAAGATTAAAAGATACTTTTTAGCAACATGAACTAAGGACTTATCTGTAAGTATGACACCGGGACTTACAGCGCAACCATGAGGGTCATATGGCTCTGAGTTTAGTTAAGTATGAAGTTACTTTCTATCATGTTGTTAGTCTTGAAAGGTTCCTTGCCGAGCTGGTTGTTATGCGGCTCCTGTCTTTGTGTGTACTGCTGCGTGTGTGTGCCACTAGAAGGAGGGCTCTACCACACCTTGCCATTGCGCCCGGATTGATTAGTGGCATGTTAGGAAGGCTTTTGAAAGACTTCATAGTGTACCCTGCCACACTTCCTTGGTGAGGTGACATGGGAGTCATGACCCTTGGCATATGGGAATCACGACTTATGGTGAAAGTGTGCAACCTCTGCATAGTGTAAAACTGGTATATCAGTCGTGCTCACGGTCACGAGCGGCCTTGGACGTCTTACAGGAACTTAACTAATTGAATATTGATTTATTTGAAGTTTCTATTGATGTTTATTCCATATTAATTATCATGTTTATATGATCATGCAAATCTTGTTCCTTGGTATATTCTATTGCTGCTACTCAAATTGCTAAAATATGATCAACTAAAAGCAACCGCTGTCAACCAGTGTCATGCCTTATTTGAGCCTCATAAACCCGTGCTATTCTTGTTGAGTACGACATGTACTTACGCTTGCTTTATTTTTCATATTTGGATAAAAATCCCGGATGGGTAACAGATGACTATGAGGATTCTTCTGAGGATTATTAGGATTGTGTTCACCAGTCAACTACTTCCCTGTGAATTGGAGATTCCGCGAGAGAGTTATCTATATTATTCCGCTGTTATTTATGTAAAGACTCTGTGATATTGTTCGTTATATATTAAACCTTGTGATGATACTATGTAATTTGTCACTTATGTGTGTGATTGATCTCTGGGCGCACATAAGTTGGTTCATTCAATTTTATCCTTAAAATTGGGTGCGACAGACGGGCATCCCAATAGCATTTCCATCCTGGACGTATCTCGTGCAGCAGTTAACGGCCTCCTCTGTTGTGTACGCCTCAATCATTGAGCCTTCCGGGTAAGCACGGTTATGGACATATCTGTTGAGGGTGGACAAGAACCGCTCATACGTCCACATCTGATGCAAATATATAGGCCCCTAATTCCTGTATTTGATCGACCATGTGCATCATCAAGTGTGGCATAATATCGAAGAAAGAGGGTGGAAAACATATATCAAACTGGCAAAGAGTCTCTGCGATAAACTCTTTTAGGGCAGGCAGCTCAGCTTCATCGATGAGCTTCTGTGTGATACGGTGAAAGAAGTAGGGCAAGCGCGTGATGACCATCTTCATGTACTCTGGACCAATAATCCTGATCACAATTGAAAGGAACACTGTCAGCATGACATGGCAGTCATGAGAGTTGAAGTGGGTCATTGTGAGGTCTTTCATCGAGACTAGGCTCTTATGTTCGAAGAGAAACCGGCCGGCACCTTCACTGCCCGAAGCCATCGGAGAAAACCCTTGCTCTCATCTTTTCTTAGGTTATAGCTCGCGCCTGGAAGGTCCACTTTATTTCTGGCTTGTGACGCCATCGGGTGGATTTCATGCCTGATGTCCTGGTTCACAAGATCCAGACGTGACTTGAGACCATCTTTCGTCTTAGTCTTAATGTCAAGCAGGCCCCTGATCGTGCTCTCGAAGACATTCTTCTCCAAGGTGCATACAGTCAATTGCATGGGAAAAAGACCAGGGTAATCGGTGATGGTGACAAAGATGATGGCATATAGAGTGAACTCCTTCTTGTCGGACGCATCCATCATGTTGACCCCTTTCTCCCATAGTGTCTGCATGTCCTCCATCAAGGGCTCCTAAGAACACGTCCATATCATTGCCGGGCTGCTTCGGTCCTGAAATAAGCATGGTGAGTAGAAGGTACCTGCGCTTCTGACATAGGAGCGGAGGTAGGTTGTAGATGGTGAGGGTGACCGTCCACGTGCTGTGTGTGCTGCTGAGGTCGCCAAAGGGATTCATCCCGTCTGTACTCAGCGCGAACCTGATGTTATTAAGCTCATCCCCAAACTTTGTGAACTTGGCGTCAAAATGCTTTCACTGCTTGCCAACGGACGGATGTCGCAGCTTGCCATCACCCTTCACACGTTCAGGAGAGGCATGCCAGGACATAAGCTTGGCATCCTCTGGATTCCCGAATAGTGCACGCAACTGATCGATGACGGGCAGGTGTTAACACTTGTTAACGTCCAAATTTTATTAGCAACTATCCCTGCATTACATATGAATATCTAGTAGAAAAGGGTTATTACTAATAATTTTCACGAGTTTTGGCGAATTGTATATTTTCCAGGGGATTATCCAGAAAAGTTTAAAAGAGGGATTTAAATGCTTAATTAGCACAAAACTTGAACGCCAAGGCAACATACGTCATCGACACGCTAGAAGTCTCTGGAAGCCACCCGAAGCAACCGGGGCCCCACCTGGCAAGTGGTGGGGCCGGCTGGCCCTAAGGGGGGGCCGGGCGGCGTTCCCCTAGGGTTTCTGCCCCACCTTGAGGAGTCATCTCGGTCCTTTGTTAAGTCGGTTTGATCCTACGGCACGTATTCATCCCACCGGGCTATAAATAAAGGGCCAGACCCCCCTAGAAGAAGTCAGATCAAGAGCTGAAGAGCCTGAAGCATTAGATAGATATCCATTAGATCTAGGCCAGCAATCAAGAAAGAGATTAGAGAGATAGAGTAGATGAGTAGAGATTCAGAGGAGTCCCGGCCTGTCGGAGCTTCTTCGTAGATGTATTCGTCTGGATTCCGCTCCCTCGCCCAGAGCTGCGTTCTGAGGTATTTTTGTATTCAACATTCTGATTGAAGTAAGCATTTGTTTTCATTCAGTTCTTAAGTTTGCAACTCATATTGAGTGCTTTGATCTTGGTAGCTCCTAGGTTGAAGTAGTAATCCGTAGTGTAGACGTGGTGTCTAGGCTATAGTTACTTGTGAATGTCCCCTGATTAGTCGGATAGTGGTAGATCGCGTAGGTGACAAGCTACATTGAGTCCTCTGTAGTCTACTTCCCATTGATAGAATCGATAGGTGTATAAGTGCTTGGTAGGAGAGAACTCTGATTTCTGCTCTTATTCGGGTCACTGCCCAGTTAGAACGATATTATTCAAAACTTACCGGTTGTTAGGACTAGATAGTCACTAGCTATTTCCTCATTCTTGATATTGTCTGAATTGATTGTGTTATCGGGTTAAGAATCAATAGAGTTAGTCAGTATCACCTATTGTTCCTTTGGGTTCGATATTAAAACCGGGATTGTCTGGTGAAGTGCTACATCGGTATTCTATCTGTGCTGCTTGCGGATACTTTGGTAATAATAATATTTAATAGAGTGCAGTTAATTTATACCAACAAGCATTTCTGATGCCGTTGCCGGGGAACGGTTTGCTAATCTTGACTATAGTTTATCTTAATCTTGTATTATACTTTTATCTTTTATCTTTTATCTTTTACCGTTTTAAATATGGAACCTCCATCCCAACTTTTATATCAATACAGAGCACCATCGGGATCGTATCTCCAGCCAAAAGAATCATCTAAACCTATTACATCATCTGGCTATGAGTTACGCCCGGAATTAATTAAGTTAGTTCAGGAACACATTTTTTCTGATAGTTCTAGCGAAAACCCCTATTCCCATTTAGCTAATTTTGAGCAGACATGTACATATCTGTATATTAAGGGCATGGCAGATGAAACTTTAAGATGGAAACTTTTTCGTTTTCATTAACGGGAAAAGTAAAGAAATGGTATAATCGCCATTTTGGGAGTAGTCAAGGAGATTGAGAAGTATTGCGTGCCTAATTTTTGTCTTAAATTTTTTCCTATCGAAAAACTCGCTAAACTTCGTTTTGAAATTATTGGATTTAAACAATTAGATAACAAATCATTAGGCAAGGATTGGAAACGCTTTGATGGATTTATAAATTTTGGACATAATCTTTCTTTGCCAGAACATATGCTCTTGCAACATTTCTTTTTAGGCCTTAATGATAAAATAAAGAATATCTTAATTTGGCCACAGGTGGATCATTTATGCATATTACTGCTATACATGTTAAAACTATTCTTACTAATATTTTAAATGATCTCCCTGAAGAAAAAGAAGAGTTGTTAGAAGATGAATCTTTGTTACTCAATTCCAAATTTTTGTCTGATTCATCTCAACCTTTACCTGAACTATCTAATGAGAAGGAGATAACTCTTATTTCTGATTTTATGCGTGAATTTGAGGATGAACTTTTTGATGATTATGGAAATACCTCGTATTATCATAAAATTATGAAACCTCAAGAGTCTATGAATTTTAAAAGTTTTAATGTTTCATATCCTATTGATTTAAAATTCCTTAGAGAAATAACAAGAGAATTGATTTTTGTTATGAGTAATAAATAGTTGATAGAATCTGAGCTTTCAAATGATATAATTTGTTTAAATTCTCCTGCCATTACTATTAAATGTCAAATTGATGTTTATCCCTTTAATGCCTTTTATAATCCTATAGTAGGTATCAATATTATATCTCTTACATTTGCTGAAAAATTCTTGAAAGATATACCATTAACTGCTATAAATAAATTATTGAAAACTCGTTCAAGACATATTATTCCTAGTTCAGGAGTTTTATGTGCTCTTCCTATTGTGATAAATGAATTCTGAATTTTTTTGAATTTTTATATCTTCGATGCTTGGGATTTTGACGTAATGATTGGATTACCAATAGGAAAACTTTTACGAGAAGGTTGTATGGGCAATTTAGATATTAAACTTGGGAAAGGATTTAATATCTCTGTGCGTATAACACATGTATTGAAAGCTAAGGCAGAGCCACTTCCTGAGTTAGATCTGATAGAAGAGATTAAGGCTGTGTCATTTGAAAAGTTTATTGAACCTAATATAGAAGATGATATCCAGTTCTTCATTAATGAAGAGGAGGAGGATTCTGTTGAACCTGAACCTCTAGATGAATTACTAGAGCCACCTAAGCCTTCTATTGAGTTTAAACAACTATCTTCTGGTCTTAAATATATTTTTCTGAATAATGATCAAAATTCTCCTGTGATTATAAGTGATAAACTATCTAATGAGGAATCTTTTAGATTAATAACTGTTTTAGAAAAACATCGTGCTGCTTTCGGTTATTCACTCCAAGACCTTAAGGTGATTAGTCCTGTTTTATGCACCCATTGCATTCCGACCAACCCAGAGATTACACCTTCTAGAGAGCCCCAGCGTAGGCTCCAAAATACGATGAGGAAAGTTGTTAAGAAAGAGGTCTTAAAACCGTTGCATGTTGGGATTATTTATCCTATGCCGCATAGCGAGTGGGTAAGCTCTGTTCAAGTTGTACCTAAAAAGGGACCGTAGTTCAAAATGATAAAAATGAATTAATACCCCAGAGAACTGTCACGGGATGACGAATGTGCATAGATTATAGAAAACTTAATAAATCAATAAGGAAAGATCATTTTCCGCTACCCTTCATTGATAAGATGTTAGAGCGCTTAGCGAATAATTCTTTCTTTTGTTTCCTTGATGGTTATTCTGGATATCACCAAATTCTTATCCACCCTGACGATCAAAGCAAAATCACTTTTACATGTCCTTATGGAACTTATACTTATCGTAGAATGTCTTTTGGATTATGTAATGCACCTGCTTCTTTTTAAAGATGTATAATGTCTATATTTTCTGAAATGATAGAAGAAATCATGGAAATTTTTATGGATGATTTTTTAGTTTATGGAAAAAATTTTGATGATTTTCTAGAAAATCTAAATAAGGTTTTGCAAAGATGTGAAGAAAAGCACTTAGTCCTTAATTGGGAAAAATAGTCATTTTATGGTTAGAGAAGGAATAGTGTTAAGACACCTAGTGTCTGAAAGGGGTATAGAGGTAGACAAGGTGAAAATTGAAGTAATTGAACAACTACCTCCACCTGTTAATATAAAACGAATCCAAAGTTTTCTTGGTCATTGTGGTTTTTACCGTAGATTTATAAAAGATTTTTCACATATTAGTAGACCACTGACTAACTTATTGGCTAACGATGTTCCTTTTGAATTTGATGATGCATGTTTAATTTTTTTAATATTTTTAAAGAAGCACTTACATCAGCACCAATCATTCAACCCCCTGATTAGTATTTACCTTTTGAAATTATGTGTGATGCTAGTGATTATGCTGTAGGGGCAGTATTAGGACAAACAAAGAA
Source organism: Eremochloa ophiuroides (assembly GCA_038502445.1). Lineage (NCBI taxonomy): Eukaryota > Viridiplantae > Streptophyta > Magnoliopsida > Poales > Poaceae > Eremochloa > Eremochloa ophiuroides. The sequence continues at coordinate 20,858,352 of JAHLJS010000002.1, forward strand.
TAAGAAGCATCATGCAATTGCTTATGCTAGTAAAACTATGACAGGAGCACAATTAAATTATGCAACAACTGAAAAAGAACTCTTACCTGTTGTTTTTGTTATTGATAAATTTAGATCTTACTTAGTAGGGGCAAAAGTAATTGTCTATTCTGATCATGCTGCTTTAAAATATTTGCTCACTAAGAAAGATGCTAAACCACGTTTGATAAGATGGATTTTGTTACTTTAAGAATTTGACTTAGAAATTACAGATAGAAAAGGAATAGAAAATACAGTTGCTGATCATTTGTCTAGAATTCACTTTGAGAAACCTCAGGAATTGTAACAACCCTAAAAATCCACACAACCTAAAAATCCCAACCAATTAAAATTTTTCATTTATTTATTATGAAAACCCATTTTTCTTGTGCAAGCATATAGGTTTCGTTATGAAATTGGTAAATAAAGGAGTGTAGCTTGCATTTTAATTCCATTCACATAGAATAATAACTTATGCATCACGTTTGGGATCTATTGCAATTTATGTTTGTATTTACTCAATATTTAAAATGGGCAATATATGTATATATACACTAAAATGAAAATAGAAAAGGAGAAAGAGAGTTAGGCCAGCCATTCGGCCCAACCGACCTGCTTCACCTCACCCGCGCGCGCGCTCCACTCCGCCTTCCCGCGCTGGGCCGGCCCAACACCACGCGCACGCGCGATGCCGACCGCACGCGCGACCGTCTCATCCGCACCCGCTTCCCCGCAGCCGCTGCCAACCCGGCCCCGCCTGTCAGCCGCTCTCGCCCCCCCCCCCCCCACTGTTCTTCTTCCTCACGAAGGCGACGCGCTTGCCGGGGGTGTCACGCGAATGGCGTGACCCCGGTCCCACAGCCGACAGCATGGCAGAGCCCTGACCCCGCTGTCCCCCTCCTGTCCCCTCCTTTCTTGGCCGTCAAGCGAACCCGCGCCCATCCGGAGCCCTAGATCCACTCGAGCCACGGCCCTTCGATCGGTCGAGCGCGATCAGGACCGTTCGCCATTGGAGCTGGCCAAGCTTGCCTATAAAAGGAGCTCATCCCGAAGCCCTACCCTCATTTCCCCTCGCCGCCACCGCAGCACAGACCGGCACACTGCACCAAACCGAGAGAGAGAGAGAGAGAGCGTAGGAGAAGGGCGGAGCAGAGGAGGAGAAGCTGCCGGAGCGCCGCCGCCGCGGAGCACGCCGGAGTCGGACACGGAGGAGAAGCCCGAGCTGCGGACGAGGAGCGGCACGGCACTGCGATCGCTCTGCACGGCTTCGACTCGCCACTGCACCGCCATCCTAGCTTCACCGACACCACGGTGAGCCATCGCACGCCATGTCCGAACCTTGCCCTGCTTTTGCCATGGCGTTCCACCCTCGGGACGCGCAGGCACGAGCCTTTACCGGCTCGGGAAGATCACCTGCACCATGCACTCATTCGACCGGCCGAAACCCCCGGACTACAAGCTTGCTAGACCGAGAACGCAGCACGACGCGTTCTCGGCGGAGCGCGCTCACCACCGACGCGTTCCGACGCCGAATCACCCGTTCCGAGCAATCCGACTAACACCTGTATAGGTTAGAGCATCGTGGAGCACCGCCACGACCCCTTGAGCTAGCTACGCGGATCTAAGCGCTAGGGAAGCCTGAATCGCCTTGGCCGCGTGCGCCGCGACCTTACCGGAGCGCCGCCGCGAGCCGTCGCCAAAAGAAGGTCATGCCATGGCTAAAGTTCGCCACCAGAGTGTTGTATGCTTCTCTGGCCTCACCAATTTGACAAGACCGCATTCGATTGAACCAATACTTGGTCGTAGCCGCGTTGCCGCCTTCCGCCGTCGTCGGCGACACGCCGCCGCCACAACCGAGCACCTTGGGAATCTCGGTAGCCAAAATTGGTAGTTTGTATACCATCGCCATAGACCCTGGAGGCGTATGCATCTCCTAGAAGACCTCCTTAGCCCCGCCGGAACCTCACAGTCGCGGCAACATCGCCGCCGACACGTTCCGCCTCGCCTAAAATCCGTTCCGAGTACCCCCGGTCGCCTCGCGCTGCGGAGAAAGGCCGCCGAGGTTCGCCAAGTCTGCCTCGGCACCGCCGCTAGATAGCCGAGCCCCGAATCATGTCTGTCGCCTTGGCTACGTGCGCCTCCACCTCATCGGAGAACCGCCGTATGCCGAGGGAGAGAAGGAGGCCATACCACGACTCTAACCCGCCACCATCTGGTCGGACGACTGCCTGAGCACGCCAATTGGGGAAAGCCGAGCCTTGTCTTGCCGAAGTATGGTCATAGCCGCCCTGCCATCGTCCGCCGCACCGGAGAGACACCGCCGCCTTGAACAGACGCCCTGGAACCCTGCTAGCACCAAATTTCCGATTCGCCCGAGCCTCACCGGGAGAGCTCGGGAGAGCAGCCCCCTCGGCGCCCAAATTTCCGATTCGCCCGAGCCTCACCGGGAGAGCTCGGGAGAGCGGCCCCCTTCGGCGCCCAAGTTTCCGATTCGCCCGAGCCTCACTGGGAGAGCTCGGGAGAGCGGCACCCTCGGGCGCCCAAATTTCCGATTCGCCCGAGCCTCACCGGGAGACCTCGGGAGAACGGCACCCTCGGCGCACCAAATCTCCGATTCGCCCGAGCCTCCCCGGGAGAGCTCGGGAGAGCGGCACCCTCGGCGCCCCGAATCTCCGATTCGCCCGAGCCCCGCCGAGCTAAGCCGAACTACGCCGAGCTCCGTCGAGCTACCCCCGACCACCGCCGAGCTACCCCCGACCACCGCCGAACTATGCCGAGCTCCGCCGAGCTACCCCCGACCACCGCCGAGCTCCGCCGAGCTACCCCCAACCACAGCCGAGCTACCCCCGACCACCGCCGAGCCTCGCCGAGCTACGCCAACGCCGGCAACTCTCTGGGAACCAGCATCGAACACCTGGTGAGCGACCATCGGGTTTGTGTTCTGATGAGGCACCACTTGCCGCACTACTGGACCCGCGCGCCACGTGGACCAATCCCGAGCTGCCCCTGATTAATCGACCATTTTCCATTTTCAGAAAATAGGATCATCTTCGGAAATTCATAACTTATTCATATGATGTCCAAAAATTGCGCACAATATATCAAAATTCTCAGAAAAATGAGATCTACAATCTAAGACTATGTTTGTGTGCATTTGGCTCTTTGTTTTATTGGATTTTTTTGCAATACTCTATAGGAGTCGCTGACGCGACTATTTCGTGTTCGATTTTAGAGCCGGAGGAGGATCTGACTAAGGAAGACGACCACGAGTACTTTCAGGAGCTAGGAGACGACTACGAAGGTGCCACGTCCCACCAAATCCTTAGATCCCAATTACGCATTGCAAATGACATTGTTGCTATTGCTTTATGATTATGTATCGATTGGTTGCATGGTAGTATATTTGAATTCCCTGCCTTGATAAGACTATACCCTGCTATCCGCTGCTAGGTTAGCTGCTGCTTAATTTACTGTTACTCTTCCACTACTTACTACTTGCTATATGCTATGTGGTGGAATTGGGATGGTGTATAACTGATTATAACCACTGGGAGAGAGTGCTGCGTGCGTCTTGGGTGCGTGGTAAGGGTTGATGTCGACCAAGTGGGATGTGAGACAAGCCCATGGGGCAAGTCGTGCCGGGGGTGCAACCTGGGCATCCCCAAGCGAGATACCTATGGCGGGTAAAGTTGTTGAGGAGGTTCCGGGTGGGATAGCCTTGGTGGTTTGAAGCCCGTGGACGGAGGTGCTGTGATGGCACGGGGAGAGTATCCCCTAAGTGGAGATGCCTGCTTGGTCAAACCTAGGACGGACTAGTTTCAGGTTCATGGGAATCCTTTTCTACTCACTCGCTTCTGATGGGCGGGAGACGGCTGGACTACTTGGTAGGACGGTGCCATTACTACTAGGTTGAAAGGTGATAAGGGTGGGCGGAGACGGTCGATGGATTCCCGTTCCGTTCTAGATGCACAGTACCACTGGATGGGCCCGGTACTGTGTCTCCCAGTCTCAGCATAACGGTGTAGGATCCGGAATATCCCAGGGCTGAGTGGTAGGGTGGCATCGACCTAGGCAAGCAAGCACCCGGAATTCTGCCTAGGTGTTTGCGCAACACCTATGATGGCTAATCTTGTGGGTAGAGAAACCTCTGCAGAGTGTATGGTTGATCGATCGATACATATGCCAACCTGTTGGCTATGGACCTTTCCTGTGAAGCTTCTACTAGTGTAGTGAGTGTTCTCTTCTCCCCCTAGATGACATTTTTCTAGCAGTGTACCCGTTGTGGTAGTGTGCCGCTGAGATAGGCCCGAGAGGGAGTTGGGCCTGTCGAATGAGAGCAAGGTGTGGGTAAGTGAGATGTGGTGATGGGAAAAGGGATGATGGTGTTAACTGGTGATAAAACTTGACTAAATAAACATTGATTACAGCTGCATAGGAAAACCTCAGCCTATAGGTCTGCTTGTATAGCCTTGCATCCACTTTCCACAAAGCAAATGCTGCATAGGTGGGCTCCATGGCCAGTACAAATCGTACTGATAAATTTGCTGTCAGGTGACGAGAATGAGTACGACTTCGAGGAAGACGATGGCGAAGAATAGGGTCACGTGCTACACTCAAGTTGGCCGTGAAGGATGAATCGTTTCCGCATCTTCTAAAGCTTCTCTGATTGTTGATTCCGCCAGTGTAGCGATGTAATAAGTGATTATGTAAGACTTAATTACCGTTGTATGGATCCTGGTGACAACTGAGATATGGGTAATTTCATGGATTGTCCCAAGCAATCTGTTGAATTACAATTCGAGCCTGTGGATTTCCCTTCGCGGAAATCGAGGTCGTTTCAGTTGGTATCAGAGCCATACTTGACTGTAGGACGAGACCCATAGAAAATGGACGTTAGAATAAGAAGCCAGACTCTCTTTCGGTTATATTACCGAGCTTGCATTCACTTTTTATGCAATGGCTTGTCTAATACAAGGACCTGCTAATCCGTTTCTTGAAAAATTTGCAGATGACCAGCCTTGGACCACCACTTCGTCCACTGCACGACGGCACTATTGAGATCCCGATCAATGGGAGGAACCACGGTGGATTTGCCATGGTACTACGCCAGGTGCTGGAGGAGCTGGGAGCACCGTCTGACCAGATCCAGTACTTCAGCCGAGGGAAGCTTGTCGAGGCTGAGAGGTTTGAAGGACCTGTCACTACCAGAGTTGAGACACCCGTCAGCCTGACCCTTCCAGGAATGCCGGTTTTTACTGACTACACTGCTGGAGAGACTGTGGAGGACGGAGTACAGTCTGTCTCCCGCAAGGTACTATGCGCAGTTGTGTACACAGCATACGAGTACCTTAAGGGGACCCACTTCCATCTGCTACCTCAGGCCTTGGAGCTGCACCCTGACCCCATCCAGAGGATTCTGTACACCAGCAAGATCGTTCAGGCCGAGACTGACCCTTGCCTACGCGTAGTGGCACACCACCTCCAGGAGCAGGACGAGTTCATCAGCTCATTGGAGCAAAGGAGGCAGCGTGACCGAGCACGCATGGCAGAGGTCGAGGACAGTTTGCAGAAAGGGACTCAGACCCTGGAGAGTTTGAGCAGAGCAGTCACTGACTTGTAGTTGGAGATGCAGCGCCGTGATGAGTTACACCGAGCCGAGATCGCCGACTTGCGAGACAAGATCGGAGATTTTGGGCTTCGCAATGACTACCTGAACAGCAGAGTGTTGGGATTACAGAGGAGGCTGGACGACAAGGAGAGAGCACTTGCTGAGAGGGAGCAGAGGAGCAGAGACAGAGTAGTCGAGATGATCACGTTGCGTTCCAGGATCAGGGAGTTGGAAAAGCAGCTGGAGAAAGCCGAGGACAAGTCCACCCGCAACCAAGGGATTCTGATCGACCGCGTGAAGATGGTGGAGTTCCTAAAGGACAAGCTACGGAGGACAGAGACAGCTTGGAAGCAGTCCGACGCCAAGAGAGCTATTGAGGTCCGAAAGGTACAGAGTTCGCTTCCCCCACTGGAGATGGTGAAGCCCCGGGAGGGAGACTTCCACGTACCACCCACTACGCTCAACCTGAGAGCGTGTCCGTCTCAAAGGATGCAGGAGATTGAGGCCACTCCAGAGCTAGCAGTAGCACTCGACTATGTCAAGCGCCTGACCATGACCGACGACGAGATCGAGGCAGAGGACAGCCGCATACCCGACGCCGTACTCGACCTTATGTACCAGTAGCTTATGGGACCCTGCGTGGCCCTTAGACTAGTGATACCATGAATTGTCCTGTCATTGGCTATCTGCGCATAGCACGATCTTCTTAGCAGCTAGGAACATCCTTTATGTAATAATAACCATGTGATGAGTGACATTTGGATCTTATGGTTCTCTATGCTTCTTTGGTTGAGTGTAGGATAGCATGAAAAATGTTTTAATTCATTTAAATCGTTGAAAACATCTAACTCCTACACAAACCACTACAAGATAATTACAGCATTAAGCACATACCTAATAAATTCAGATGTCGATGAGACGTTCTGCGCGTCTGGAGAGTCCAAGCCCTCCTATGTGCTCTGGGGACTAAGACAGATAAAATGGAGCTGACATTCAGAGATGTGCCAGTAGTCTGTGAATTCAATGACGTATTTCCAGAGGAGTTGCCAGGAATGCCACCAGATAGAGATGTGGAGTTTGTTATAGAGCTGATGCCAGGGACTGCACCGATTGCCAAAAGACCCTACAGAATGTCGGCTGATGAGTTAAAGGAACTCAAGAAGCAGCTGGGAGAATTACTGGAGAAGGGCTTCATTAGGCCTAGTGCCTCGCCCTGGGGATCTCCCGTTTTGTTTGTCAAGAAGAAGGATGGCACGATGAGGATGTGCATTGACTACCGGAATCTGAATGCGGTTACAGTCAAGAATAAGTACCCATTGCCCCGCATCGATGATCTGTTAGATCAATTGAGTAAGGCCAGTACTTCTCGAAGATCGATCTCCGATCAGGGTCCCATCAGATGAAGATCAGGGAAGAGGATATCTCGAAGACTGCATTTGTCACTAGATATGGACAGTATGAGTGCACAGTAGTCTCATTTGGACTCACTAATGCTCCAGCATACTTCATGAACATGATGAACAAGATCTTCATGAATGAGCTAGACAAGTTTGTAGTGGTATTCATTGATGATATATTGGTTTATTCAGCCACAAAAGAGGAACATGAACATCATCTGAGGACCATATTGGAGAGGTTGTCTCGCAACCAGCTATACACCAAATTCTCCAAGTGCGAATTCTGGCTTGAGGAAGTTGCTTTCCTTGGACACGTACTGTCAGGAGAAGGAGTCGCGGTAGACCCAGCCAAGATTGAAGCTGTGAAAGAGTGGGAACAACCCTGTAATGTGTCAGAAATCAGAAGCTTTTTGGGACTTGCAGGATACTATCGCAGATTTATTGAGAATTTCTCCAAGATTGCAAGACCCATGACCAACTTGCTGAAGAAAGAGAACAAGTTCATATGGACTCCTGAATGTGAGAAGAGTTTTCAGACCTTGAAGGAGAAGCTCACTACTACACCTGTACTAGCCCTGCCCGATGTTCACAAAGATTTTGTTGTATATTGTGACGCCTCTCGGCAAGGTTTGGGCTGTGTACTAATGCAAGAAGGAAGGGTGATAGCTTATGCCTCAAGACAGTTGAAGGAACATGAGCAGCGATACCCGACTCATGACTTAGAACTTGCAGCCGTGGTACATGCACTCAAGATTTGGAGACACTATCTAATAAGCAACAAGTGTGACATCTACACTGACCACAAGAGCCTGAAGTACTTCTTCACACAAGAAGATCTGAATATGAGGCAGCGCAGATGGCTAGAACTCATCAAGGACTATGATCTTGAGATCCATTACCACCCAGGGAAGGCTAACGTAGTCGCTGATGCACTTAGCCGCAAAAGCTACTGCCATACCCTCATCACCAACTCTATGCCGCCTGAGCTCAGGAGAGAGTTCGACGCATTTCAGCTCGAGGTAGTCTCCTATGGCATGCTAAATGAGCTTCGCGTCGAGTACAATCTCACCTCACGGATCCGTGAAGCGCAAAAGAACTGTCCTGAGATAGACTATATCCGTGGTTTGATGAAGCTGGGAAGAGGCCCCGAATACCGAGAAGATGAGCAGGGAACTGTATGGTACAAAGATAGAATCTGTGTACCGATGGATTCAGCGATACGACAATAGATTCTGTCAGAAGGGCATGACTCCAAATATTGCATTCACCCAGGGTCAGCCAAGATGTACCATGATCTAAGGAAGCACTTCTGGTGGGAGAATATGAAGACAGACATTGCAGGGCATGTAGCCCGATGTGATACATGCAATAGAATCAAGGCCGAACATCAGAGACCAGCAGGGTTGCTACAACCAGTTGAGATACCAGAATGGAAGTGGGAGTGCATATCCATGGACTTCATAATAGGACTGCCCCGATCCGAGCATGGGTATGATTCTATATGGGTAATAGTGGACCGTCTAACCAAAGTTGCACATTTTATACCGGTCAAAAGGAAGTATAGAGCTGAAAAGCTGGCAGATCTGTACGTATCAAACATTTTGAAGTTACATGGGGCGCCTCTGAGTATTATATCTGACCGAGGATCATAGTTTGTATCACAGTTCTGGAAATCCTTGCACAAGTCCATCGGGACCAAGCTCGACTACAGCACAGCATACCACCCGCAAACAGACGGGCAAACAGAAAGAGTGAACCAGATTCTCGAGGACATGTTACGTGCTTACGTATTGAGGTACAAGGAAGGATGGGAGAGCTGTCTACCCCACGCCGAGTTCTCATACAACAACAGTTATCAGACAAGCATTAAGATGTCTCCATTTAAAGCGTTGTATGGAAGACCGTGCAGAACCCCGCTAATGTGGTCAGAACCAGGTGAAAGGACATTCTTCGGTCCTGTTAAGATTGTGGAAGCAGAAGAAGGTGTTGCCCAAGTAAGAGAGAATTTGAGAATTGCACAGAGTAGGCAAAAGAGCTATGCAGATAGAAGACGTAGAGAGCTTGAGTTCAAGGTTGGGGATTATGTCTACCTCAAGGTATCTCCGCTTCGTGGCACCGTCAGATTCCACGTAAAAGGGAAATTGGCACCAAGATATGTTGGGCCATACAAGATCTGTAGAAGGGTTGGAAAGCTTGCTTACAAGCTGGAACTACCGGAGGAATTATCTGGAGTACACCCCGTGTTCCATGTCTCGCAATTAATAAAGTGTCTGAAGCTTCCCGAGGAGCAAGTTCCTACGGATGCATTAGACCTGCAAGACACACTTGAATACAAGGAACATCCAATCAAGATCTTGGCACAGGATACAAAGGAGACTCGAAGCAAAACCATTCCGATGTGCAAGGTACAATGGAGCAATCACACTGAAAGGGAAGCTACGTGGGAGAAAGAATCGGACTTGCGGATTATGTTTCCTTACCTCTTCGATGGGTACGTTATCTCTGAATCTCGAGGTCGAGATCCTAATGAGGGGGGAGGACTATAACAACCCTAAAAATCCACACAACCTAAAAATCCCAACCAATTAAAAATTTTCATTTATTTATTATGAAAACCCATTTTTCTTGTGCAAGCATATAGGTTTCATTATGAAATTGGTAAATAAAGGAGTGTAGCTTGCATTTTAATTCCATTCACATAGAATAATAACTTATGCATCACGTTTGGGATCTATTGCAATTTATGTTTGTATTTACTCAATATTTAAAATGGGCAATATATGTATATATACACTAAAATGAAAATAGAAAAGGAGAAAGAGAGTTAGGCCAGCCATTCGGCCCAACCGACCTGCTTCACCTCACTCGCGCGCGCGCTCCACTCCGCCTCCCCGCGCTGGGCCGGCCCAACACCACGTGCACGCGCGATGCCGACCGCACGCGCGACCGTCTCATCCGCACCTGCTTCCCCGCAGCCGCTGCCAACCCGGCCCCGCCTGTCAGCCGCTCTCGCCCCCCCCCCCCCACTGTTCTTCTTCGTCACGAAGGCGACGCGCCTGCCGGGGGTGTCACGCGAATGGCGTGACCCCGGTCCCACAGCCGACAGCATGGCAGAGCCCTGACCCCGCTGTCCCCCTCCTGTCCCCTCCTTTCTTGGCCGCCAAGCGAACCCGCGCCCATCCAGAGCCCTAGATCCACTCAGGCCACGGCCCTTCGATCGGTCGAGCGCGATCAGGACCGTTCGCCATTGGAGCTGGCCAAGCTCGCCTATAAAAGGAGCTCACCCCGAAGCCCTACCCTCATTTCCCCTCGCCGCCACCGCAGCACAAACCGGCACACTGCACCAAACCGAGAGAGAGAGAGAGCGTAGGAGAAGGGCGGAGCAGAGGAGGAGAAGCTGCCGGAGCGCCGCCGCCGCGGAGCACGCCGGAGCCGGACACGGAGGAGAAGCCCGAGCTGCGGACGAGGAGCGGCACGGCACTGCGATCGCTCTGCACGGCTTCGACTCGCCACTGCACCGCCATCCTAGCTTCACCGACACCACGGTGAGCCATCGCACGCCATGTCCGAACCTTGCCCTGCTTTTGCCATGGCGTTCCACCCTCGGGACGCGCAGGCACGAGCCTTTACCGGCTCGGGAAGATCACCTGCACCATGCACTCATTCGACCGGCCGAAACCCCCGGACTACAAGCTTGCTAGACCGAGAACGCAGCACGACGCGTTCTCGGCGGAGCGCGCTCACCACCGACGCGTTCCGACGCCGAATCACCCGTTCCGAGCAATCCGACTAACACCTGTATAGGTTAGAGCGTCGTGGAGCACCGCCACGACCCCTTGAGCTAGCTACGCGGATCTAAGCGCTAGAGGAAGCCTGAATCGCCTTGGCCGCGTGCGCCGCGACCTTACCGGAGCGCCGCCGCGAGCCGTCGCCAAAAGAAGGTCATGCCATGGCTAAAGTTCGCCACCAGAGTGTTGTATGCTTCTCTGGCCTCACCAATTTGACAAGACCGCATTCGATTGAACCAATACTTGGTCGTAGCCGCGTTGCCGCCTTCCGCCGTCGTCGGCGACACGCCGCCGCCACAACCGAGCACCTTGGGAATCTCGGTAGCCAAAATTGGTAGTTTGTATACCATCGCCATAGACCCTGGAGGCGTATGCATCTCCTAGAAGACCTCCTTAGCCCCGCCGGAACCTCACAGTCGCGGCAACATCGCCGCCGACACGTTCCGCCTCGCCTAAAATCCGTTCCGAGTACCCCCGGTCGCCTCGCGCTGCGGAGAAAGGCCGCCGAGGTTCGCCAAGTCTGCCTCGGCACCGCCGCTAGATAGCCGACCCCCGAATCATGTCTGTCGCCTTGTCTACGTGCGCCTCCACCTCGTCGGAGAACCGCCGTATGCCGAGGGAGAGAAGGAGGCCATACCACGACTCTAACCCGCCACCATCTGGTCGGACGACTGCCTGAGCACGCCAATTGGGGAAAGCCGAGCCTTGTCTTGCCGAAGTATGGTCATAGCCGCCCTGCCATCGTCCGCCGCACCAGAGAGACACCGCCGCCTTGAACAGACGCCCTGGAACCCTGCTAGCACCAAATTTCCGATTCGCCCGAGCCTCACCGGGAGAGCTCGGGAGAGCAGCCCCCTCGGCGCCCAAATTTTCGATTCACCCGAGCCTCACCGGGAGAGCTCGGGAGAGCGGCCCCCTTCGGCGCCCAAGTTTCCGATTCGCCCGAGCCTCACCGGGAGAGCTCGGGAGAGCGGCACCCTCGGGCGCCCAAATTTCCGATTCGCCCGAGCCTCACCGGGAGACCTCGGGAGAACGGCACCCTCGGCGCACCAAATCTCCGATTCGCCCGAGCCTCCCCGGGAGAGCTCGGGAGAGCGGCACCCTCGGCGCCCCGAATCTCCGATTCGCCCGAGCCCCGCCGAGCTAAGCCGAACTACGCCGAGCTCCGTCGAGCTACCCCCGACCACCGCCGAGCTACCCCCGACCACCGCCGAACTATGCCGAGCTCCGCCGAGCTACCCCCGACCACCGCCGAGCTCCGCCGAGCTACCCCCAACCACAGCCGAGCTACCCCCGGCCACCGCCGAGCCACGCCGAGCTACGCCAACGCCGGCAACTCTCTGGGAACCAGCATCGAACACCTGGTGAGCAACCATCGGGTTTGTGTTCTGATGAGGCGCCACTTGCCGCACTACTGGACCCGCGCGCCACGTGGACCAATCCCGAGCTGCCCCTGATTAATCGACCATTTTCCATTTTCAGAAAATAGGATAATCTTCTAAAATTCATAACTTATTCATACGATGTCCAAAAATTGCGCACCATATATCAAAATTCTCAGAAAAATGATATATACAATCTAAGACTATGTTTGTGTGCATTTGGCTCTTTGTTTTATTGGATTTTTCTGAAATACTCTATAGGAGTCGCTGACGCGACTGTTTCGTGTTCGATTTCAGAGCCGGAGGAGGATCTGACTAAGGAAGACGACCACGAGTACTTTCAGGAGCTAGGAGACGACTACGAAGGTGCCACGTCCCACCAAATCCTTAGATCCTATTTAGGCATTGCAAATGACATTGTTGCTATTGCTTTATGATTATGTATGGATTGGTTGCATGATAGTATATTTGAATTCCCTGCCTTGATAAGACTTTACCCTGCTGTCCGCTGCTAGGTTAGCTGCTACTTAATTTACTGTTACTCTTCCACTACTTACTACTTGCTATATGCTATGTGGTGGAATTGGGACGGTGTATAACTGATTATAACCACTGGGAGAGAGTGCTGCGTGCGTCTTGGGTGCGTGGTAAGGGTTGATGTCGACCAAGTGGGATGTGAGACAAGCCCATGGGGCAAGTCGTGCCGGGGGTGCAACCTGGGCATCCCCAAGCGAGATACCTATGGCGGGTAAAGTTGTTGAGGAGGTTCCGGGTGGGATAGCCTTGGTGGTTTGAAGCCCGTGGACGGAGGTGCTGTGATGGCACGGGGAGAGTATCCCCTAAGTGGAGATGCCTGCTTGGTCAAACTTAGGACGGACTAGTTTCAGGTTCATGGGAATCCTTTTCTACTCACTCGCTTCTGATGGGCGGGGGACGGCTGGACTACTTGGTAGGACGGTGCCACTACTGCTAGGTTGAAAGGTGATAAGGGTGGGCGGAGACGGTCGATGGGTTCCCGTTCCGTTCTAGATGCACAGTACCACTGGATGGGCCCGGTACTGTGTCTCCCAGTCTCAGCATAACGGTGTAGGATCCGGAATATCCCAGGGTTGAGTGGTAGGGTGGCATCGACCTAGGCAAGCAAGCACCCGGAATTCTGCCTAGGTGTTTGCGCAACACCTATGATGGCTAATCTTGTGGGTAGAGAAACCTCTGCAGAGTGTATGGTTGATCGATCGATACATATGCCAACCTGTTGGCTATGGACCTTTCCTGTGAAGCTTCTACTAGTGTAGTGAGTGTTCTCTTCTCCCCCTGGATGACATTTTTCCGGCAGTGTACCCGTTGTGGTAGTGTGCCGCTGAGATAGGCCCGAGAGGGAGTTGGGCCTGTCGAATGAGAGCGAGGTGTGGGTAAGTGAGATGTGGTGATGGGAAAAGGGATGATGGTGTTAACTGGTGATAAAACTTGACTAAATAAACATTGATTACAGCTGCATAGGAAAACCTCAGCCTATAGGTCTGCTTGTATAGCCTTGCATCCACTTTTCACAAAGCAAATGCTGCATAGGTGGGCTCCGTGGCCAGTACAAATCGTACTGATAAATTTGCTGTCAGGTGACGAGAATGAGTACGACTTCGAGGAAGACGATGGCGAAGAATAGGGTCACGTGCTACACTCAAGTTGGCCGTGAAGGATGAATCGTTTCCGCATCTTCTAAAGCTTCTCTGATTGTTGATTCCGCCAGTGTGGCGATGTAATAAGTGATTATGTAAGACTTAATTACCGTTGTATGGATCCTGGTGACTACTGAGATATGGGTGGATTGTCCCAAGCAATCTGTTGAATTACAATTCGAGCCTGTGGATTTCCCTTCGCGGAAATCAAGGTCGTTTCAGGAATTACCCATTAATAACTCTTTAAAAGATGACATGTTGTTTAAAGTGACCAAATCAGACCCTTAGTACGCGAATATTGTCAACTTTATGGTTGCACGTTATGTACCACCAGGGGAAAATAAAAAGAAGCTCATTTATGAGAGTCGTATCCGCATATGGGATCCATCATACCTCTTCAGAATTTGGTCAGATGGGTTACTTAGAAGATGTGTACCAGTGGAAGAAGGAATGCAGATCATTCAGAAATATCATGCATCACGATATGGAGGCCATTATGGGGCATTCCACACTTATGCTAAGATCTAGCAGAGTGGGTTCTTTTGGCCAACTATATATGAAGACACCAAAGATTTTGTCCAGAGATGTGGATCATGTCAGAGGCATGGAAATATCAATGCAAGAGATGCTATGTCACTCACCAACAATCTCCAGATCGAGCTCTTTGATGTCCGGGAAATTGATTACATGGGACCATTTGTGAAATCAACAAACTATGAATACATTCTGGTGGCAGTAGATTATGTATTCAAGTGGGTAGAAGCTATGCCATGCATGAATGCTGATTCTAAACATTCAAAGAAGATGTTCGAAGAAGTTATATTTTCAAGGTTTGGGACACCAAGGATGGTCATTAGTGAAGGAGGAACACATTTCACTGACAAGAAGTTTCACCGATACTTACAAGCTCATGGAATCCGTCATAATGTTGCAACTTCATACCATTCTCAGACAAGTGGCCAGGCAAAAACATCGAACAAACAAATCAAGAATATTCTATAGAAAACAGTAAATGAGATGGGTACTGCATGGAAGGATCGATTACCTGAAGCACTTTGGGCATATCGGACTGCCTACAAGACACCCTTGGGCATGTCACCCTAACAGTTAGTGTAAGGCAAAACCTGTCATTTACCAGTAGAATTGGAACATAAGGCTCACTGGGCTATTAAGAGATGGAATATGGACTTTTAAGTCGCTGGAGAAAAGAGAAAGATGCAACTATCAGAATTAGAAGAATGGAGAGAAAAGGCTTATCACAATTCAAAGATTTACAAAGAAAGAACAAAAAGATGGCATGACAAGAGAATCAAGAAGAAGGAATTTGCACCAGGAGATAAGGTATTACTTTTTAATTCCAGGTTTAAATTATTCAGGCTCGGAAAGGTACGAAGCAAATGGGAAGGACCGTTTACGGTTGTAAACGCATCGTCACATGGAGCAGTAACTCTACAATCACAGAAGGTACGTTATTCAAGATAAATGGTCACCGACTTAAATTATTTTTAGAGCCATATAATTCAGAAGTTGTTGACGGGCTGGACTTTGTCCAATTACCCACTTTTTAGTCCCGTCACCATCCGTTACGAAAAATTATCGCGCATCGTAACTAACAGGAAGTAGATAGAGTCTAGAAGCATCACGAACACGGCCACCCCGGGAAGACACCTGGTGGGGCCGGTCGGCGCCCTAGTGGGGCCGGGCGGCGCCCCCCTGTCCTCTTTCGTCCCGACTCTTGTTTCCTTTTCTTTCCTATTCCTTCGTAAACACTTTCACGTAGATTTCCGACGCGTGCGGATATTCTTTCGTACGAATCCTGTAGAACCAATATAAATACGCACCTATACCGCCCTCATTTGCATCCCATCAACAGCCACCTCTCTCCTCCACCACAAACCTCCAGTTTCGATCTAATAGCAATGGCAGACAAAGCGATCATTGACGCTGACTCCGGCAAGATCCAAGGCGACGACTCGAAGGCCATCGTCCTCGCGCAGCCAAAGCCTCTCGCCATCATACCACCAAAGCATCTTTCCACAGTGCCTCCCCAATACGAGCAAGTCTACTACATGCAAGCTCAGCCTGCTCTGCCATCACCACCCGCAAGGCTGTTGCTAGAAGACGGTACCCAGGGGAAGCAAGTCGCTATTCCCCGAGGCACCCAGCTTCTTCCACCTAGAGACAATGAACAACTCCTGTCGGTCAAGACCGACAAGAACAGGACGTTAGTATGTGCAAAATACACCACTGCTCGTCCCGCCATCAATGGAATTCGTGCACATCCTGGCCAAGTCCGCTACACCGATTTCATACCATCTCTGCCCAAAAGACAAAGAGCTTCTTCAGCGCTATCGCTAGAGAAAGGTCCTAAACAGCCTTCGCTCTCTCTATGAATCCTCAATGAGAAGATTAAAGCCCTCTCCAGAGGAATAGAGAAGACTGAAGCAGACAGAAATCAATGTCAAGTTAATCCGCAGCCTCAAGCGTGACAAAGATAAGCTTGAAGAAAAGGTTGGGAAGCTTAAGAGAGAGATCAGAGATCTCACAAAAAAAGGGCAGCCTTAAGCTACCCTAATTATCTATGTAATAAAGCACAAGTGTGTTAGATTTGATTATATTATTAAGTTTGCTTGTTATATATTAGAACAAGGCCTAATGAGCTAGGGCAGTCGTTAGCTCAGTCAATTGTCAGAGTCATCTATTAAATGAATAAAGTGTCTTATCATTTATTACTACTAATGTTTTAGTATTTCTTTATATACTCTACTCTCTATTTTTGGTATGCATGTTGTCTCCACATGTTGCGCAGAAAAGTATACAGAAAAACAAGTGTGGGGAAGGCGCATCGCGACTACGAAAATCAATTTGCTCGGGAAAATCACGTAATTCGGAAAACAATCGAAGCAGGACCACGCGCACCGAAGTGGGCCCCGAGGGACCACAGAAGGACGCCGCCCAATGCCCTATCTAGGCCGGCCGGCGCCTCCCTACCTCCTCTGCGTCCTCGCCTCTGCTACAGTCAGGTTTGAGTCCAATACAAGTATAATTGCATATGTTTCAATTTTTGTTTCGATCCGAATCAAAATTTACATGTTAAATCATTTTTAAAAGAAGAGGAAAAGACTGTTTAATTTATGACTTAAAAATAAATTATATAACACTTTTCTAGGAGTCATGTTACTGTTGGAAATTATTTATAGGGACCCCATGATTGTTTAAGTTGTTGTGGAACACGAAATAGTAGAATAATGAGAACTCAATTCCTGCTATTTCGTCTTCGGAGATTTTTATTTCAAAATTAAAATAATTAGTTATACCTCTCCTTTGTGGAAAAGATAATGTCCTACCAGAGCCATATACAGATTAGAACCTTTCTACATTTGGCACTTGTCTTTGTATTGAGTTTGGTCTACCTTTGTAACCCTTTAAAGAAATTTATCATATTTTCGAATCAAGTACCACTTCCACATAAGCATTAATCTAATCCGGAGTAATAGTGAATTATTCCACCAAAAATGTTTCTCTCCTACACTGGGAGAAAACACCAAAAATAATCATATAGGACAGCCACTAAATAATTGCTCCATGTTTCATTGAAATCTCTTAGTTATTAAAGCCGAAAAGAGGTATGAGCTATACAAAAGAAAAAAAGGGAGTATAAAAAATGGACAAGTGTCCGAAGAAATTAAAAACAATGGGTACTTAGATGCTCACCTCCCTCTGAAAAAAAAGAAAAGAAAGAAATAAGATAGCTCATACTCTCTGGATAAACTTAATTGTTCAAGGAGAGATTTATTTTCTCAAGGAGCAAGGTAGAATTAGATTCCACCATATTCCACCAAATAAAACTTGATTCGATTATATGCCTCATTTCTCTGTGGATTCATTGTTTGACTTTACAATAAATACGATGCAAGTATGTTTTCACATTTATACCTACCTGAGATCCACATAAGCTTCTTAGAAGTAGGATAAAGAACGCAATATCATTAATACCTCAGTAAGGATCTAGAAATACCAGATATATCCGTGATTCGAGAGTACTACAAAAGGAGATGGTAAAGCTAAGTTTTATTTGCAAAATAAACTTACTCTCCAATTGACTTAACTGAAGGAAGAGAGTGATCTGTTTCAAACTGTTCTGTTGTCCAACTACTCAAAGATTCTTGATAGATACTTTAAAATCCGCAGTGCATGCATGACTAGACTAGTTTATATAATATATTCTCAAGTTATGTTTTAAAATGATCCATTCTCTCTAAACTCTTATATTTTAAAACCAACTTTTTTCTCGGGCCAAGTAAAAGCCTAAGTGTGGGGGTAATTGTTGACACTTGTTAACGTCTAAATTTTATTAGCAATTATCCCTGCATTACACATGAATATCTACTAGAAAAGGGTTATTACTAATAATTTCCACGAGTTTTCGTGAATTGTATATTTTCCAGAAGATTATCCAAAAAAATCTTAAAAAAGGGATTTAAGTGTTTAATTACCACGAAACTTGAATGGCAAGGCAACATACGTCATCGACACGCTAGAAGTCTCTGGAAGCCACCTGAAGCAACCGTGTCACACCCCAAAATTTATATTTTTGGGTTTTGAACATAAAACAATAAATGAAATGAATAATTTAATAAATTTCTAAAAAAATTACAAAGCTTGGTATAGATTTATATCAACTCTATTAAATAAAAATGCTTAAAAAGGAAAAGAAAAGTTCTTTTCTAATTAATAATAGGGTGAATTAAATATTATATTTAATATTTTGTTGCATTCATGCCGCTTGCATCCTTTTATTGTTTGGAAATCATTATTTACAAATTCGAGTAGGCTCCCGTTGATTTTTCCTCTATTTATAAAATGAATAAAGTGTTAGAAGATTTTGTTATGAAACAAATAAACTATGAAATGGTTTTGATTAGAACCAGATCCTAATTTATTCTGAGCATATATTTTTACTTCAAAATATTTTACCAATAAAACAAATGAAAGAAGAAGAAAAGAAAGAGTTTGGAAAAGAAAAAAAAAACAGAGAGAAGGAAAAACTCACCCTTCTCCCTCTCAGCCCGAGCGGCCCAGCAAGGCCCAAGGCCTGCGCCAGCCCGCACTCCCCTCACCCTCGGCGCCGAGGCCGGCCCACAGCGCGCCGCATTCTTTCTCCCTCCCTCTGTCGCTGTCATGCGGGGCCCACCTATCGGCACCATCCCCTACCTCACCCCAACGCCCCGCGAGAAGCACGGGCAGCCGTCCATGGCCGAGCCGGGTGCCTTTCTGAACCCTCCGACACCCCCTCGGCTCTATAAACCCACTCCTAGAACCCTACGCAGCCGCCGCCACCCTCTGCCCCGTCACGAGCCACCTCTTCCCTTCTCTGAGCCACTGCAGCGCGGGACCCGCTGGTCAGCGTTCTTCTCTCCAACTCCCATCGTTCAATCTCTGCTGAACGAACGGAGCAAAGCGCCACAAACCCCACCGAGCCGCACGTCTCCGTTCCCATCTCCTACAATTTTGCCGATCCCAACCTCCCCATCTATCTTCATTCAGGTCACGATAAAACGACCCAACGCCGCTCCTTCTATTTTCCCATCGCCATTCCTCCCGAGCTGAGGAACAGAAACAGCGCCGCCACGCGCACAAGAAGCGAGCAGAGCCGTCGACGCCGTTGCCGACGATTCCGCCGTTCCGAAGCCGTTTCACCGCGGTAAGATCGACGTGGATCTTCGTCTCGCTCTTTGGAAGATGCCAATCCACTTCTTTTTCCCTTGTTCTCGCTGCTAATAGCTAACGCCGACTGCAGGAAGCCGCGTCCGCTGGAACACGTTGCTGTCCGCCCTCCGACCATCTCCGACCAAATTGAAACGGTGGTGAGCATCTCCATACCGCTCTCGTTCTTCCCGTGCCTCCAATTTGCGAAGCCGTGGCCCGTAGTGCAGGGCGCCATGCTCGCCCCCGAGCTCAAGCAGCCAGCCATGGCGGCCGCCACCCCAAACTGTATCCCCAGCCGCTATTTTCGCCATAGCCGAGATCCCCTTGACACCATATCCCTTACTGTGCTCTCCGTTTCCAAAATGGTGGGCTGCAGCGCCATAGCCGCGAGCGCCGGCGAGCTCTGTCCGCCAGCAATGGCGGCACCCGCACTGAACCCCTTCCCAACCTGCGTTTTGGCCCTAGATGAGTTCGTGCATGCCTCCTATTTATTCCGGAGGTTTCGTTTCGTTGTTTGGTGGCCCGTAGCGCGGAAACAGGGAGCTCCGGCGAGCCCCTCGCCGGCAGCCATGGAGTCCACCGTGCCGGCGTCCCTGTTGGCAGGCAGCAGCACCTCCCCCTCTCCCATTTCTTTAATCTGAAACCGTCCATCTGTTGATCAACGGCTGAAAATAGAACTTACCCCTTCGTGGTGATTTTGTTAAAGAGCCCCTCGATTATCTACTGCTAAACCCGCAGTCCCTTAGCGTATTCCTAGGATACGTTTCCTCCTTTTGAAAGCATAAACTCAATTCCGTAAAGTGAATTAATCTGAATTTATTTCGATTCAAATATTTACAGGAATGCCACCACACTAATTCGCTTATAAAATCTTCATTTGAACTCCGATTAGATCCGTTCAAATTGCGTTAAATTCATAATTTCATTATATATATATTTTTGCTGCTGTACAGTAGGTTTAACATTTTCTTAAAACTTGAATTAATTTTATAATAATTATTATTCTCAAGGAAATCTTCGGAAAATCATAACTTCTACGTTTTAACTCCATTTTTCGAGATCTTTATATCGTTGGGATCGTAGCGACGCGTAGATTAGTTTTATACAATTTTAGATCTGTTTTTATACTATGGTGTACTGTTCTAATTATTATTCATTGTTTGCTTCGTGTATGATTGTGCGATGCGTGCGTGGTGATTATTGATCAAGTTCAGTCGGTGAGTTTCACGTGAAGATTCAAGGAGCTTGTAAGTGCATTCACCCCCTATGTGGGATTTTGGTGATTAATGACAATCAAATTAGGGACTAACGGTTTTATCAAGATTATGTGCAGGTGTTAGTCCATATGAATGAGCAAATTGAAATATTCGGTGAAACAGCACCCCTCCAACTTGACCGAGTTACTTGGTGATCTTTACTCATAATTTAGCAAGTTTTATCTTTTATTGAGTATAGGACTACCGCACTATCAAGAGGGATGCATAGCTAGTTGACTAGTAGAAGGTTTAAAGTGCTCAAACATTGACTTAAACAAACATGCTTGAGAGACACCTTCACACACTTGTGCACTGCCCTATCCTGTTCTGCCCCTGGAGAATCGGTAGTACCGGTCTTGGACCGGTAGTACCGGTAGGACTTAGAGCAGGATCCTCTCCAGCGAACTGCTTGCTCTCGGGTTCCAGAAAAGTTTATTCCGGTAGTACCGGATTTTAATCCGGCAGTACCGATATTGAACCGGTAGTACCGACTCTGAATCGGTAGTACCGGTAGGACTTGGCGCCGAGACTCCTCCCAGCCAACTCGCTGCTCTCGGGTTTGAGTAACTATATTTCGGTAGTACCGGATTTTAATCCGGTAGTACCGGTTCCAGAGCGGTAGTACCGGTCCTTGACCGGTAGTGCCGGTAGGACTTTGCCCAAGCAGTTACCCAGGGTCCGGATCGGTAGTAACGACTGTACTTCGGTAGTAGGTTGACTGTTGTATCGGTAGTACCGGTGTAACACCGGTAGTACCGGTCAAGTCAACTTGACTGACAAACTTTTCTACCGTTGGGGCCTCGTGCAGTGCGTGTGTCAGACTTTTAACGTTCGATCTGCTGAGGTAGCATCGGTACTACCGGTAGGAATCGGTAGTACCGGTAGCTCCCAGACGGAGGAAGTATAAATACTTCTTCCCCCTTCTTTAGAACGTGACCCACTTCATTTTATTGCCTACCAACCCGAGACAACAGCTCTCTCTCTTGCTCTCCCACTCTCTCTCACACATATTCATTGCTCATAGCTCAATCCATTGCAAGTTTCAAGTTGAGAAGTGAGATTCGAGTGAGGAAAACTTAAATCCATTGTTTGAGCACTTGATTCCTCCCTCTAGCCGGCTTTGCTTTGCATTTGTTACTCTTGGGTTCTTGGAACCCTAGGCGGCTAGGCGTTCTTCGGGAGAGCCCGGTTTGATCCATTTGTGAGGGCTCCCCGAAGTGTTTGTATCACCCAAGATTCTAGTGAAGAAACTCAAGTGACCTTTGTGGTAACCTTGAGTGAGGAAAGGAGGTGAAATAGACTCCGACCTTTGTGGTCACCTCGACAACGAGGAGTAGGCCTTCCTTTGTGGATTGACCGAACCTCGGGATAAATAACTTGTCCCTTGCTCTCTTTGTTGTTGTGTCTACTTGTGGTGTCACGGCTTCGACCGTGCTCTTTCTCTCTCTACCTTGTTCTTAGGTTTGGAGGCCCGATCTACGATTTGGTGGTGATTCAAGTTAGGGAGAAGGTTGCAAGGGACTCTACATACACTTGGGTGGTTTGGTATAGCATAGATCTAAACTTACTCTGCAGTTAATCTTGGTTTCGTAGCTATCTGTTCTTGACCGGTAGTACCGACGTATTGCATCGGTACTACCGACAGGTATCGGTAGTACCGGTCCAATCCCGGTAGTACCGGTCTCTGTTCTCACTTTTCAATTGAGTTTGAGTTTCAGGTTTTATACTACGCCTATTCACCCCCCCTCTAGGCATTGTAGATCCTTTCAATTGGTATCAGAGCCTAACCCTCGTGTTAGCGCTTCACCGCGTGAGGGAACACAATGTCGGAGATAAGTGAAGCTCAAATGACCCAATTCGCCGAGAAGATAGCAGAAAAATTGTTGGAAAATCAAGCCAAGCACTTTGAAGAGCAAATGAGCAAGATGAGAGAAGAGATTGAGAGCTTGAAGGTAGCCTTGAGCAACAAGAATGAGAAGCAACCTAGTACATCAAACTCAAAAGGTGGTGCAAATGAAGAAGAGAAAGATCAAGAAGGTGACAAGACACCAAGAGGGTTCACCGCTACATCCTTTGACTACAATCTATTGAACAAGACCAATGTGAATCAAATGCCACACATCAATCTTGGGAAGCCACCGCCGTTTGATGGGATCAACTATAATGATTGGGCACACAAGATGAAGATGCATCTCATTGCGGCAAGGTGTTGGGAGATAGTGAGTATTGGCATTCAACCTCCGGAAGTAGATGGTGAAATCACTCCTCAAGATGTACATGATTTCCATCTTAATGCTCAAGCCGCATCATTGATTCTCTCATGCCTCAAGCCCGAAGAAAGCAACAAAGTGCATGGAATTGAAAATGCCAAGATGATTTGGGATACACTTAGAGTATCATATGAAGGTGATGAAAGTGTGAGAAAGTGCAACATTGAGTTACTACATGGGAAGATTGAAAATTTCTCTATCAAGAGCGGAGAGACCACTCAACAAATGTTTGATAGATACATGACTTTGATCAACAAGATAAGAGCACTAGGTGATGAAAAGTGGGATGACAACTCGGCGGCAAGAAAGTTATTGAGAGCATATAGGGTCAAGAACAAGACACTTGCGGCAATCATCATGGAAAGGCCAAACTATGAGAAGATGACACCACATGAGATGCTAGCAAAGATAAAGCACCATGAAGTCCTTGATGATGAAGCTATTGAAGATCAATCACAAGAAACAAGCAACAAGAAATGTGTGGCTCTCAAGGCAAATCATGAACATGCATCAACTCAAGAAAGAAGAAAGAAGTACAATGATGATAGCTCAAGTGAAGAAGATGATGATTCCGATGATGAAGCCGCACTCCTTGTCAAGAACTTCAAAAGATTCATGAGAAGAAGGATGTCAAGGAAGAGCTATGGTGATGGAAGTAAAAGAAATAAGAAAAGAGTTTGCTACAAGTGTGGTGCCCATGATCATTTCATTGCCGATTGTCCGCAAAACAAAGAGAAGAACAAGTCCAACAAAGATGATGACAAGAAGAATAGAAGGAAGAAAAGAGGTGAAGCACACATTGGTGAAGAATGGTATTCTAGTGATGAGTCAAGTGATGATGAGAAGACTAAAGGGAAGGACAAGGAGAAGGGTGCCGCAAACATTGCTATTCACAAGACATCTTCTCCAAGCTTCTTCACCAACAACTCATCTTCATCCAAGCTCTTCATCAACCTCTCCGACGACGATAACGTCACTCCAACTTGCCTTATGACTAAGGGGGAGAAGGTACCACACAACTCTCCTACATGCTCAAGTGATGAACATAGTGATAATGAAAATGATGAGATGAATGAATATAAAAGGAATTTGATAATAAAATTTGGTAAGAAAGGAGGCAACAAAATAATCAAATTGCTAATGAAACTAGAAAGTCGGAATGAAAGTCTTAAAATGCAAGGTGATTTGATTTCGCAAGAAAGAGAAAAGAATCTTGCACTTGAAGCTTCTCTAACCGAAGAAAGGTTGAAAGTTGAGAAATTGACCGTAGAACTATCCTTAGCCAATGACTCTATTAAGAGGTTGACAAAGGAGTGTACCACGGCCAATGACTTAATTGCTAGTGTAAAGAACAAGTATAGCATAGCTCAAGAAAGCCTCACAAGTTTACAAGAAAAGTATCAAAAACTTGAGCTAAGCTATAATGCTCTTTGCAATAGCCCCTCAACCTCTTCCAAGGTTTCCGATAACTCTAGCACATCAACAAGTAAAAGTTGTAAAAGGTGTCAAAATGTTGATATAAATGCATATGCAACTAACCTTGTTGAAATAGCAAAGAAGGACAAGGAGATTCATAGGTTAAACATGATATTGAGAAATGGTTGCAAGTGCAAAGACCAACAACCAAGGCTCACTCTCAAGTTCGCAAGGCATCCATCCATCAAGGAAGGAGTTGGTTTTAGTAAGTATAATGGCAAAGCCAATGGAAGAAACATGATCAATGGAGTGCCTTGTGTGAGGTTCAACAAGGGAGTTCCTCTCTTTGAACTCATAAACAAGGCAAACAAGGTCACAAGTCCATCTACTCCGCTTGCAAATGACAAGTCCAACAAAAAGATGCAAGTGGAACAACCCAAGCAACAAGTGCCCATCTCACGAACCTATGCTAGTGATTACATGTGTTGTTGGGGTAAAGATGGCAAAATAGTTGTGAAGTATGTTGGTGTACTCAAGAAGAGGGAAATCATGAGGAGTGTTTGGGTGCCTAAAACTTATGTTACTAACCCCCTAGGACCCAAATCCATTTGGGTACCTAAAACAAGAACTTGATTTATTTTTGTAGGAATATGCCTCCGGTGGAACAAGTTGGGTGTTGGATAGTGGATGCACCAATCATATGACCGGAGCAAAGAACATGTTCACCTCATTTCAACCAAATCATGATTCATGTGAAAACATTGTGTTTGGCGACAATGGTAAAGGAGAAGTGCTCGGTTTGGGTAAAATTGCTATCTCAACCGAAAATTCTATTTCGAATGTTTTACTTGTGCATTCGTTAAGTTACAATTTGTTATCTGTTTCTCAACTTTGTGAAATGGGTTACGATTGTCTCTTCACGGATAAGGGTGTAACCGTCTATAGAAGAAGGGATTCCTCTATTGCATTTACGGGTCGTTTGAAAGGCAAACTTTATCTAGTTGATTTCACAACTAATAAGGTTGAGCCCGAGACTTGTTTAATGGCAAAATCTAGCATGGGTTGGCTTTGGCATCGCCGGCTAGCACATGTTGGGATGAGGAACTTGGCCCAACTTCAAAGAGGCGAGCACATCCTTGGACTAACAAATGTTTCATTTGAGAAAGATAGAATTTGCAGTGCATGCCAAGCCGGAAAGCAAGTAGGAGCAAAGCATCCAATCAAGAATGTTGTATCAACCACAAGACCATTGGAGCTACTTCACATGGACCTATTTGGCCCCGTCGCTTACCAAAGCATTGGCGATAACAAATATGGACTAGTAATTGTTGATGATTATTCTCGTTTCACTTGGGTGTTCTTTATGGTAGATAAAAGTGAAACACAAGGCATCTTCAAGAAGTTTGCAAGAAGAGCACAAAATGAGTTTGAGGTGAAGATCAAGAGAGTTAGAAGTGACAATGGAACGGATTTTAGGAACACCAACATTGAAGCCTATCTAGATGAAGAAGGCATCAAGCATGAGTTCTCGGTTCCATACACTCCACAACAAAATGGTGTTGTGGAGAGAAAGAATCGAACTCTCATTGAAGCCGCAAGATCAATGTTGGATGAGTACAAGACTCCATGCAATTATTGGGCGGAGGCGGTTAACACCGCTTGTCATGCCATCAACCGCCTATATCTTCACAAGCTTCGGAACAAGACTCCATATGAGCTTCTAACCGGTAACAAACCTAAGGTGCACTATTTTAGAGTTTTTGGTTGCAAGTGTTTCATACTTAATAAGAGAACCAAAAGCTCAAAGTTTGCACCAAAGGTACATGAAGGTTTTCTACTTGGTTATGGTACTAACGAACATGGATATCGTGTGTTCAATAATGTCACCGGCAATATTGAACTAACGGTAGACGTGTCCTTTGATGAATCCGATGGCTCTCAAAAGGAGCAAGTCAATGATGAGCTTGTAGGTAAAGATGTTCCTCCAAGTGAAGCAATCAAGAAGCTTGCCATCGGTGATGTAAAGCCCAAGGAGACACAAGATGAAGAAGAGGATTCAATTATGTATTCCCCTCTTGACTCAACTATTTATCATGTGCATGAAAATGCATGTGGTGAAGCTTCCGCACCTACTACTCCGAGTGATGGGAATACACATCAAGCTCATGATCAACATCAAGGAAATGATCAAGACCAAATACAAGTAGAAGATCAACAAGATGATCAAGAAACAAGAGATGATAGTGCAACAATTGATCAAGATCATGATGATGATGGTCCAATGCAAAGAAGATCACTAGTGCCACATCCAAGAGTGCATCATAGCATTCAACGGGATCATCCCGTTGATAACATACTCGGAAGCATTCAAAGGGGAGTCGTCACTCGCTCACGATTAGCTTCTTTTTGTGAACATTACTCGTTTGTCTCCTCTTTTGAACCTATGACAGTGAAAGAAGCACTTAAGGACATGGATTGGGTGATGGCCATGCAAGAAGAACTAAACAACTTCAAACGGAATGAAGTCTGGTCCTTGGTGGAGAGACCCAAGCAAAATGTGATAGGAACCAAATGGGTCTTCCGCAACAAACAAGACGAGTTTGGAGCCGTGACAAGAAATAAGGCACGGTTGGTAGCTCAAGGATTCACCCAAATCGAAGGTTTGGATTTCGGTGAAACTTATGCACCCGTAGCTAGGCTTGAATCAATTCGTATATTACTTGCCTTTGCTACTTACCATGATTTCAAGCTATTTCAAATGGATGTAAAAAGTGCATTCCTCAACGGCCCCCTATCCGAAGTGGTGTATGTTGAGCAACCACCGGGCTTTGAAGACCCTAAATTTTCCAACCACGTCTACAAACTCGACAAGGCACTCTATGGGCTCAAGCAAGCCCCTAGAGCTTGGTATGATTGTCTTAAGGACTTCCTTCTCAAACAAGGGTTTGAGATAGGAAAGGCCGATCCCACTCTCTTTACTCGCAAAGTTAAGAATGATATTTTTGTTTGCCAAATATATGTCGATGATATAATATTTGGTAGTACTAATGTGGCATTTTGCGAGGAATTTAGTAGGATTATGACAAAGAGGTTTGAGATGTCTATGATGGGCGAGTTAAAGTACTTTCTTGGTTTTCAAATCAAGCAACTCAAGGATGGCACGTTCATTAGCCAAATCAAGTACACCAAAGACATGTTGAACAAGTTTGGCATGGACAAAGCCAAGGCCATCAAGACTCCAATGCCAACAACCGTCCACAATGATTTACTAAAGGATGGTAAGGCCATCGATCAAAAGGTATATCGCTCCATGATTG
Source organism: Eremochloa ophiuroides (assembly GCA_038502445.1). Classification (NCBI taxonomy): domain Eukaryota; kingdom Viridiplantae; phylum Streptophyta; class Magnoliopsida; order Poales; family Poaceae; genus Eremochloa; species Eremochloa ophiuroides. The sequence goes on from JAHLJS010000002.1 coordinate 20,886,189, forward strand.
GATCTCTTCTCTACCTTTGTGCCTCTAGGCCGGACTTAATGCTTAGTGTAGGAATGTGTGCAAGATATCAAGCTAACCCAAAAGAATGTCATTTGATGGCGGTTAAAAGAATTTTTCGATATTTAGTTCTCACTCCTAATTTTGGCTTGTGGTATCCTAAGGGCTCTACATTTGATTTGATTGGCTATTCCGATTCGGATTATGGGGGTTGTAGAATCAATCGAATGAGTACATCCGGGACTTGTCAATTTCTTGGTAGGTCCTTGGTGTCTTGGAGTTCTAAAAAGAAAACGAGTGTTGCCTTGTCCATCGCCGAAGCCGAGTATGTTGCGGCCGGCGCTTGTTGTGCCTAACTACTTTGGATGAAGCAAACCTTAAAAGACTTTGGTTGTGAGGTAAACAAGATTCCTCTTTTGTGTGACAACGAGGGTGCCATTAAATTGGCAAACAATCCCGTAAACCACTCTCGTACAAAGCACATAGATATCCGGCATCACTTTTTGAGAGACCACGAAACCAAAGGAGATATCGTTCTTACTCATGTGAGAACCGAAGATCAACTAGCCGATATCTTTACAAAACCCCTAGACGAGTCAAGATTTTGTGCTTTGAGGAGTGAGGTAAATATCATTGATTCTAGTAACCTAGAATGATCTCTTGCACATGTTCATTGTTTTCACCTAGAGATTATAGAAAAATCGTTGCAAAACTTACATTTTTGTCTTTCAAAATCTATTTTTTACAACATTCCTTCAAGTGTGACTATGGTTTTGTATTGCTTTGCTGGTGTCTAGTCACATTTGGAAGGGTTCTAGTTCCTCATTTAGTTCACCTTGGCTGTACAGTACCCCTTCCTATTTCTGGGCTGTCGGTAGTACCGGTTTCTGGCCGGTAGTACCGGCCGCTTATCGGTAGTACCGGTGCTTCCGTCGGTACTACCGGTAAGGCGTGGGTCTGGGTTAAAACCTCTCCTCTCCTTCTCTTGCCTCTTCACTTCTTTCCCACCCGGCCCATCCCCTACCTCTCTCTCCCTCGCCCCCTTCCCCCATCCTCCTCCCCGATCTCCTTCCTCCCTCCACCATTGCCAAATCCCTTTGAGGAAGATCTTCTCCTCTCCTTGGAGCCTCTCTTGGACGACTTGGAAGCGGCCCCAACCTCTTCAAGCTTGCGGATTCGGCCCTATTCGACGCCTCAAGGTACTTGGGAGTTTTCTCTTTTGATCTCCCAATGTGCTTAGTTTGTGGCCGTGTCTTTGCTTGAGGAAGTTCCTACGGACATGTTCTTGCTTGTGCTTACCTTTTCCTCTCAAGGTCATGGTTGGTTTGGTGATTCCCCATGGATTGTTAGGGCCGCGGGATGTGTCGGTAGTACCGACCCCCTGTCGGTAGTACCGATCACTGGCCGGTACTACCGGTCCTGTTGCCCCACTAATCCATGGTGCCTCCCCATCTCAACTCTGGCTTTGGGACTCTCTCTCAATCTCTTGCTTATTCCTCTTGTTCTCTATCCTTTGCAGCATGTCTCGTGAAGGTGGAAAGCGCAAGAACCCCGTCCGTGCCGCCCGTGGCGAGAGCTCACATCGAGGTCGCGGCTCCCATGGCGGAGATGGCGATGATGAGCCGAGTGGTCAGCCTCTCCACTCTAGCATGTATTCGCACGTCCCACGCTCTCATGCGGAGCGCGCGAGGACCGCTCCTCCGCCTGCTAGGGCGTCGGATGCCGAGGCAAATATTCGTATCCTTGGCAAGGCGATTGATCCTCGGGTTGTCCCTCGGACCCCCGAGCATGTGCAGCTAATTCTCTCTCGCAATCTCCCTCGCCACCAGCATTTCAACGCTCGCATTCGCGCTCCTGCAGCTGGTGGTGGGTTTTCAGTGCGTTCTCCTATTGATTATCGCCACAAACTTCAAGACTTGAGGCAGCAACGAAATGAAAATCCTTACCTTTATGTCAAGGATCCCTCTCTTGAGGCTCGTTTTTGGAGTCAGTTCCAGTTTGATTACTATCATTCTGTCATTTTGGGTTGTCAAGAACCCACTGGTGTTGTTCCTATCATTGCTCCCAAAGCAATTGATCTTGTTTCCCTTCGTGCTTTTGATGATCCGGATGTTGTTGCTTTGGTGAATGATCTTGAGGCGTGGGGTTTGCTAAATTTGATGGCTTTTCAGTATTCCTGGAATACTGAAATAATTGCTCAATTTTACTCCACCTATCATTTGGAAGTTGAGAATCGCGTCATGCATTGGATGACGCAAGGGCAGCATTATCGTCTTGATTATGTCACTTTTTCTCGTCTTCTTGGGTTTGGTCAAGCTGACCGTGATGCTCCTAGTATCTTTGATGGGCATGATCATATCACCTATCGGGACATCCGGCACTTTTACCTTCCCGGGAAGACTCCTGATTTCAAAAACACCTATCTTCGTCCCTATTATTATGTCCTCAATAATCTCATTTGAAGCACCATTGATCCAAAGATTGGGGATTCATTGCACCTTCAGCATGATGCTCCTAAGATTCTCTTGCGCTTTGGCGAGAGGGGTGCTCGCTTCTCTGTCTCGGACCTTCTTTGGCGCAAAATCTATTCTGCTTCTATTGATCCTCAGCACCACCTTCCATTTGCTCCCTACCAAATGCACATCATTGAGCAAGTGGTTGGTCTTTCCTTTGCTCATGATCGCAAGCATGAGCAAGTTAAGGTCCGGAACCTCCACACTCCTAAGGCCAAGGATGTCTTCCTGCGTCTTCGTAGTCCTCCACAGGATGTGGATGAGGAGGATGTGGAGGATGAGGAGGACTCGCCCCAGCGTCCGTCTTCGGTGCGCCGCACTCGAGGTGCCGCTCGCTCCACCGCTGACCCTAGCTCCTCTCGGGGCCCTTGCTCCTCTCGTGGGCTTGGACCTCGCCGTCGTCGCAGTGGTGCCATCAAGCATGCACTCCAGAAGATTTTCTTGGCCTTTTGCTATAAGGCTGAGAAGGATGACCGCCGCCTTCGAGCTATTGAGGACAAGCTTGGCATACCTCCTTCTTCTCCTTTGCGCGAGTTTCGCGATCCTTTTGAGGAGTACGCCGAGTCTTCACGTGCAGCGGGTGGTCAGGACGATGAGGATGAGGACGAGGACGAGGACGAGGATGACGACGATGACCAGGAGGAGCCTTCCGATGACGACATCGACGAGGACGACGACTAGCTTTGCTTTCTTGCGTGCCTACCCTTTTTGGCACTTGATGCCAAAGGGGGAGTGTTAGGCTTTATTATGATGTATTAAGTAAGTTGCGACTTGCTTTGCCCCATGGTGGTCCAGACTTTAGTTATGGTTTGTAATATTTATATATTTCGTGGTGAACTATGTGTTGGACAAGAACTTTGTTGGTGTAATGCTTAGTTGGAGGTATAACTCTTGTGTTTAATGTTATCTTAGTGAGTTTGCTTTTATCTTGTGGTTTGTGATTTGTTTGTGACCTGAATTTTTCCTGTGCTTCACGCTTATCACTCGTTCTTGTCACACTCTTTTTGGCATCCCACGAATTACAAGATTTAGGAGGAACCTCTCTAAATGTATGCACTCTTGACTATGGTCGTTATTTGGAATTCAAATCCTATGCATACATTAAGGGGGAGCTCTATCCTAAATGTTGGATTCAAAAGCTTCAATTTATCTCAATCATATATAAGCCTAATTTGGTTGTCATCAATTACCAAAAAGGGGGAGTTTGTAAGTGCATTCACCCCCTATGTGGGATTTTGGTGATTAATGACAATCAAATTAGGGACTAACGGTTTTATCAAGATTATGTGCAGGTGTTAGTCCATATGAATGAGCAAATTGAAATATTCGGTGAAACAGCACCCCTCCAACTTGACCGAGTTACTTGGTGATCTTTACTCATAATTTAGCAAGTTTTATCTTTTATTGAGTATAGGACTACCGCACTATCAAGAGGGATGCATAGCTAGTTGACTAGTAGAAGGTTTAAAGTGCTCAAACATTGACTTAAACAAACATGCTTGAGAGACACCTTCACACACTTGTGCACTGCCCTATCCTGTTCTGCCCCTGGAGAATCGGTAGTACCGGTCTTGGACCGGTAGTACCGGTAGGACTTAGAGCAGGATCCTCTCCAGCGAACTGCTTGCTCTCGGGTTCCAGAAAAGTTTATTCCAGTAGTACCGGATTTTAATCCGGCAGTACCGATATTGAACCGGTAGTACCGACTCTGAATCGGTAGTACCGGTAGGACTTGGCGCCGAGACTCCTCCCAGCCAACTCGCTGCTCTCGGGTTTGAGTAACTATATTTCGGTACTACCGGATTAAAGGTAGTACCGGATTTTAATCCGGTAGTACCGGTTCCAGAGCGGTAGTACCGGTCCTTGACCGGTAGTGCCGGTAGGACTTTGCCCAAGCAGTTACCCAGGGTCCGGATCGGTAGTAACGACTGTACTTCGGTAGTAGGTTGACTGTTGTATCGGTAGTACCGGTGTAACACCGGTAGTACCGGTCAAGTCAACTTGACTGACAAACTTTTCTACCGTTGGGGCCTCGTGCAGTGCGTGTGTCAGACTTTTAACGTTCGATCTGCTGAGGTAGCATCGGTACTACCGGTAGGAATCGGTAGTACCGGTAGCTCCCAGACGGAGGAAGTATAAATACTTCTTCCCCCTTCTTTAGAACGTGACCCACTTCATTTTATTGCCTACCAACCCGAGACAACAGCTCTCTCTCTTGCTCTCCCACTCTCTCTCACACATATTCATTGCTCATAGCTCAATCCATTGCAAGTTTCAAGTTGAGAAGTGAGATTCGAGTGAGGAAAACTTAAATCCATTGTTTGAGCACTTGATTCCTCCCTCTAGCCGGCTTTGCTTTGCATTTGTTACTCTTGGGTTCTTGGAACCCTAGGCGGCTAGGCGTTCTTCGGGAGAGCCCGGTTTGATCCATTTGTGAGGGCTCCCCGAAGTGTTTGTATCACCCAAGATTCTAGTGAAGAAACTCAAGTGACCTTTGTGGTAACCTTGAGTGAGGAAAGGAGGTGAAATAGACTCCGACCTTTGTGGTCACCTCGACAACGAGGAGTAGGCCTTCCTTTGTGGATTGACCGAACCTCGGGATAAATAACTTGTCCCTTGCTCTCTTTGTTGTTGTGTCTACTTGTGGTGTCACGGCTTCGACCGTGCTCTTTCTCTCTCTACCTTGTTCTTAGGTTTGGAGGCCCGATCTACGATTTGGTGGTGATTCAAGTTAGGGAGAAGGTTGCAAGGGACTCTACATACACTTGGGTGGTTTGGTATAGCATAGATCTAAACTTACTCTGCAGTTAATCTTGGTTTCGTAGCTATCTGTTCTTGACCGGTAGTACCGACGTATTGCATCGGTACTACCGACAGGTATCGGTAGTACCGGTCCAATCCCGGTAGTACCGGTCTCTGTTCTCACTTTTCAATTGAGTTTGAGTTTCAGGTTTTATACTACGCCTATTCACCCCCCCTCTAGGCATTGTAGATCCTTTCAGAGCTATTAATTGAAGTTTTGGATCAGAGAAAGGATCTTGATTTGAGGCAAGTATAGCTTGGGTTGTATTTTTGTGACCATGATCTTATGACTTAGATTAATGTTTAAGCAACAAATGTTAAAAATGACTTTTTAGCAACTTGAGAACTTATCTGTAAAAATGACTTTTTAGCAACTTGAGAACTTATCTGTAAGAGAAGCTTCTGAATTGACAGTACAACTGTCAGGGCTACTATGGCTCTGGCTTTAGTTAAGTATGAGGACCTTGTCTAGCTTATTAGAGGTTACCCGTGGGGCGCCAATGGTGATAGGCAACTGTGGATCCCTGGACTGGTCGTATCGCACAGGGTTGACTTATGAAACCTAGCGTGGGGCGCAAATGGGGATAGGCAACTTTGGATCCCTGGACTGGTTGTATCCATTGATTGACTTATGAAACCTAGCGGCCCTAACTTGTTAGGCAAACCTCTGAACGACTTCATAGTGGACCCTGCCGGCCTTCCTTGGTAGTGGGCTAATAGGTTGGCCGCCTCGGGCAAAAGGGTAAACCACGACTCGCAGGTAAAGTGTACACCTCTGCGCAGAGTTTATAAAACTAGTATACTAGCCTTGCTCAAGGACACGAGCGGCCTTGAAATCCTTACAGTTAAGTTGATGGTTTTGGTTTGCTAACAGGCTCGTTGTTTACCGTTTATGCTTTACATTATTTATGTTACATTGATCATGAGTTGTTGGGATCTATATTACCTTGTTGCTATACTTGCTGAGTTCGATATGGACTCACTCTTGCTATTTTCTCCACACCTCAGGAGAAGTTTAGGCTTGTGGTTGATCAGTCAGTTTATTCCTGCGGAGTAAGGTCTACACCCGGCGGTCTGAAAGCTTTATATTTGGTTTTGGCTAATTGATGACACCAAAGTATCTAACCATTATGTCTAAGTATTTGATTACAAGATGGTTAGAGGATCAAGTGTGGAGGTGATGAAGGCATCCAAAGACTTGGAGTAAGCCCATCAAAGTGAAGATCAAGAACTCCAACACTTGGTGATTTGGATTGAGCTCAAGGCAAAGGTATATCAATAGGGCTCTTTTCATTTTGGTGGACGAGACACTATAGAGAGTGTGTCCACATTTAGGATAGATAGCCGTACTATAAAGAGGGGAGTAATTCCATGGTTAACACGGTTATCAAGTGCCATTAGATGTTTGGATCATGCATTGCATTTAGATCTAGTGGCTAACTCTAAACCCTTTGCAAAACCTTTTGAAAATGGCTAACACTTTGCAAGAAATGTTTTACATATAACATGTGTAAGCCAACATAAGCAAAGGACTTGACACGAGCTCGAAACGCGCTGAAAACGAGCGTCGGACGCTTTGGTCGACAGGCGTCGAACCAATTCCCAGCGTCCGACGGTAGCCCTGCAGCTCTGTGTTTTGAGGGCGTCGGACCGATCGGAGGCACTGCGTCGGACTAATTGTTTCATCCGACGGTGTCTTCGCGCTTCAGTGAACAGGAGCGTCGGACTGGAGTTTTCCGAGCGTCGGACTATATGTCTCCAGCGTCCGACGGTCGATCGTTCGGTAGTTCGACACGTGGCATCCGCAGAGGGCGTCGGACAATCGTCGTTGGTCCGAGGCCGAGCGTCGGACCGATGTCCGACGAATTTTGGCGCTCGTGGACCTCTCTGGAAACGTCGGACTCCTCAGCGCTTTGGTCCGACGGCCTCAGCCGACGAGCGTCGGACTATTTCGCTCAGTCCGACGGTCTGCAGTTCGTGGCGCCAACGGTCGATTTCAAATGGCCGAGCTGACGTGGCACGCGCCGATTTGCCGAGGAAGAAAGCGTCGGACCGGGATCATTAGTCCGACGCCCCGCGCGGACCGTCCGACGGTGCGCAGAAAGAGAGTAACGGCTATGTTTGTGTGTGCCTGTCTATTTAAGTCACTTAGCCAGTTCATACTCTTTCTCTTGGCTCTCTAACTTGTTGGTACACCTCTTGAGCACCCTCACAACACTCTCACTCACATAGATTGCATAATTCTCATCCATTGTGAGCTAGAGAGTTGATCAAAGTGCTTTGCTTGATATTTGCATTCATTGGCACTTGTTGATCGTGTTTGCTGCGGAGTTCTCTCATTTCTCTTGGTGATTGCCGTCACCTAGACGGCTTGGAGCAGCGGAGGAGCATAGCGGAGTTGGAGATTGTCTCCGGCCACTCCCGGTGATCTTGTGAGGGGTATTGCACCTTCCCCGGCGGAGAAGCCACAAGGTAGCTCTAGTAAATTGCTCGTGTCGTTGAGTTACCCTTCTCGTGGTAGATTCTTGTGGCGCTCTTGGTGAGCTTGACGATTGTCGTCGATTAGCCACCGAATCACCGAGTCATGGTCGACACAACGGGGACGTAGCGTGCCGGCAAGCACGTGAACCCCGGGTTAAATTGGTGTTCATCTTTGTGTTGATCATTGGCTTCATTGTGACTACCACCTTCGTGTGAGTTGGTATTCTCTCTCTCTCGGTGATTGGCTTCCTCCTCTACAAGGCGGTATAATCATCTCTACAACCTATTCTCTACTTTGTGTATTTACTTGTGTAGAGTTGCTAGAGTAGTATACCTATTCACTTAGGAGTAAGTAGCTCAACTTAGGCTAGTTTGTGTTCTCCTAGTGATTCTAGCTAGAACGGTTAGGAAGGCTTGGCACCCCCTTTTATGCTAGTGCAAGAATTCGCTTCGCCACCTTTGTGACTAATATTGTGATCAAGTGTTGTTGTTGTAGAAAGTTTTAATTAGGCTATTCAGCCCCCTCTAGCCTATTTGGACCTATCACGGTCGAAGATGTTTTCCGTGTTTACACTCTGAGGTTATTTTTTTACTTAATACGTTATTTATTTAAGCATTTTTTTCTTGATATTTCCACTATATGTGACTATATGTGATATTTGATTTTTATTTCACATATAATGTATGTCTGGTTTTGTTCTTAAAACCGGGTGTGACAAACCAGGGCCCCACCTGGCAGGTGGTAGGGCCGGCCGGCCCTAAGGCCGGGCGGCACCCACCTAGGGTCTTTGGCCGCCGTCTTCTGGAGTCTTCTTTCACTGCCCTTGAGGAGTCGTCTCGGCCCTTGGTTAAGTCGGTTTGATCCTACGACACGTATTCATCCCACCGGGCTATAAATAAAGGGCCAGACCCCTCCCTGGAGGAAGCTAGATCAAGAGCTGAGGAGCCTGAAGCATTAGATAGATATCCATTAAATTTAGGCTAGCAATCAAGAAAGAGATTAGAGAGATAGAGTAGATGAGTAGAGATTCGGAGGAGTCCCGGCCTGTCGGAGCTTCTTCGTAGCTGTATTCGTCTGGATTCAGCTCCCTCGCCCGGAGCTGCGTTCTGAGGTACTTTTGTATTCAACATTATGATTCAAGTAAGCATTTGTTTTTATTCGTTCTTAAGTTTGCCACTCATATTGAGTGCTTTGATCTTGGTAGCTCCTAGGTTGAAGTAGTAATCCGTAGTGTAGACGTGGTGTCTAGGCTATAGTTACTTGTGAATGTCCCCTGATTAGCCGGATAGTGGTAGATCGCGTAGGTGACAGCTACGTTGAGTCCTCTGTAGTCCACTTCCCATTGATATGATCGATAGTTGTATAAGTGCTCGGTAGGAGAGAACTCTGATTTCTGCTCTTATTCGGGTCACTGCCCAGTTAGAACGATATTATTCAAAGCTTACCGGTTGTTAGGACTAGATAGTCACTATCTATTTCCTAATTCTTGATATTCTCTGGATTGATTGTGTTATCGGGTTAAGAATCAATAGACTTAGTCAGTATCTTGGGTTCGATATTAAAACCGGGATTGTCTGGTGAAGTGCTACATCGGTATTCTATCTGTGCGCTTGCGGATACTTTAATAATAATAATATTTAATAAAGTGCAGTTAATTTATACCAACAGCTGGTACCACACCGACAGGGCAGTACTTTTCCTGAGTGTGTAACCTTCTTCTTCTTCGTCCTCAGGAGCCGGCTGTTTGTTGGCCTTCGCCTTCTTCTTCTTCGGCCCTCTCGAGGGTACCTCCTCATCACCCGCGCGACAACCGGTATTTTTTTTGTAACGACTCGCACCGCAGCGCGGACAGATCTCCAACTTTGCAAAGTCTTCCTGAAATAGAATACAATGGTTAGGATATGCATGAAACTTTCTAAGCTTCATCGCCACTGGCCGGATCAGCTTCTTCACCCGATAGGTATTGGCGGGCACATTGTTACCCTCTGGGTAACTGTCACCAAGGATACGTAACAGGTCATTGAAGCAAGTGTCGGTCATCCCATGGTGAACCTTCAACATAAGCAACTGGAGATTGAAATGGAGCACAGTCCAATGCTGTAGACATTTCCCCCCATCCTTGTACAGGGGATCAATTGCCACCTACTTCATCACTCTGAAATTCTCGAGCCATTTCGAATCCCCAAACAAAATATCATCGTGATCCTGACAGTTAGCAACCTGCTCAATGAACTCTGCATCCTCTGGCAGCAACGTGTCACTGACAGGGTCACCATCCCCATCGCAAGCTTTGGCGTCGTCTGCCATGTCCTGGAGCAGATCACTGATCGTGATGTACTCACGTTTCGCATTGTCTTCATCGTCACGGTTTGCTGGGCTGACCGCCACGGTTAAGTTTTCAGAAGTGCCTCCCAAAAGATTTTGTGTAGTAGTGGTAGGAGCGCCGCGTCTGCCAAATTTGATGGAGTAGAGGACGCCCGCTACCGCTAGGGGAGGCCCCACCACGAGCTAATAGAGGAGAGAGGGGGGTGGGGGAGGCTACTGGGGAGGTGCCCCCCGCGCGCCAGGAAGGCCTAAAATAGTGAAAAATAACGTATTGGAAAAAAATCTTTCCTATCTTTCAGGTGCCTGAAATTTTAGATGATTGCAGGCAACATCTTTATGTCATCAACGAGTACAAGTACATTGTTACTTTTATAATTTTTTATTTATCTTTATGTCATGATATATTAAATTTTTGTGCTTGTCTTTCTATAAAAATAATTATAAATTGATAATTGTATTTATACCAACACAAATCAGATTTTGTTAGGTTTGTAGTTTTGTCTAACGAGTTTTTATTATCGGTATCGAAAATTACAGATTGTTTATATAGAAATTGCAATAACGAAATTCTGTAATTTTAGTATAAAGTATTAGGTGCCTGAAATTTCTGTACTCCCTTCGTCCCACAAAACACGCAACTATGGGTTGTGTGCTACGTAAAGTAGTTTACGTTTGACCAAGTTCCTAGTGAACGTTATTCATATTTATTACACTAAATTAATATATTATAAAAATATATTTCATAATTAATCTAATGATGTCTATTTGATATTTTAAATGTTTATATTTTTTATCTATAATTGGTCAAAGTTAATACACTAAAACGTGTTACTATGCTAGAAATTTATGTTTTTTTGATGGAGGGAGTATATAGCAATTAACTATTTATCGCATCGATATATACTTATGCCTCCAAACGTGTTGTGTAACGTTTTGTCATGTAGCGTTAGTTTTGTTTTTCCCTCAAACACCGCTGCTTCTCTCTCTTTAATTAACATAACAACGGTGCTTCTCCATACTACTTGGCTGCGCTGTTTATATCCTACTGTTGGACCAGCGATGGACGGTATCGGGGGCATTCTACGTTCCCCGGACATAGTAGTGGGGAACGTTAGAGGAGCCGGTTCCGCCGTGGCACCAGCCGAGCATGGTGCCTGGAAGCCGAAAAAAAAAAACGGTCGACATGCCAGGGAAGGAAAAACACGCGTTGCTGTCGAACGGTTAGCCGTTATGCACACACAATCACGCAGAGAAAGCGACCGGACTCGCACATCACATCACAACTGGAACACGAAAGCCATACACGACACAAAAAGATGACACGCACACGCCGACACGTCGAATAGGCCGACGGCCGCGAAACTGTAGCTCCGTCGTCGCCCACCGCCGGCCGCCGCCGCAGCGCCTGATATCTCCGGCGCCGATCCGTCGCCGTCGTGGCTGTCCACGCACGGCGGCGCCCCCAGGTAGCCGGTCCCCTGCAGGCCCCTGCCGACGCAGAGCTCGTCGTTGCCCCGCACGTCGAGGCGCCTGCCGAGCCGCGCGACGAACTCGCCCGGCAGCGCGATCTCCCCGGCCAGGCGGTTCTGGCTGAGGTTGAGCTGGCCCAGGTGCGGCAGCGCGGCGAGGCTGGCCGGGATGGGCCCGTCGAGGCGGTTGCGGTCCAGCGACAGCGCCGTGAGGCTGGCCAGCGCCTGGAACGCGGCCCGCGGGATGGGCCCCGTGAGGTTGCACCCGGACAGGCCCAGCACCTGCAGCCGCCGCAGCGAGCCCACCACCGCCGCCGGCACCGCCGTGCCCAGCGGGTTGTCCTGCAGCAGCAGGTACTGCAGCCTGGACAGGCCGGCCAGCGAGCCCGGCAGCGGGCCCGCGAGGCCGTTGTGGCCCAGGTCCAGGAACACCAGCTCCCGCAGCGACCCCACCTCCGGCGGGACGCGCCCGGCGAGGCGGTTGTAGCTCAGGTCCGCCTTCTGCAGCCTCCGCAGCTTGCCCAGCGCTGCCGGCACGCCGCCGTCGATGCTGTTCCAGCTCAGGTCAAGGATCGTCAGGCTCGACATCGCACCAATCTCCTGGGGTATCTGCAATGCAAGTGATGTGATCGAGGGGTTAAATTAAATAAACTGTATACGTACGTTTAGTTATATAAGTACATGACAGTGACACGTATACTCCTACGTGCTAGATTTCGTTGGAGGAAAATGAAGCTAGGTATAGGCACCTCGCCGGTGATGTTGTTGTAGCTGAGGTCGAGCTGCTGCAACGAGGCGAGGCCACCGAGGTCGCTGGGGATTCGGCCACTGAAGCCGTTCTGCGAGAGGCTGAGCACGCGGAGGCTCCGGAGGCCGCCCAACGTCGCCGGTATGGGCCCCCTGAGTCCGGGGTTGGACTTGAGCACGATCTGCTCGAGCGACGACGACGACGCCGCGTCCGCGAACAGCGCGGGCGGCAGCTCGACGGCGGCGGCGAAGCAGCCGAAGATGGAGAGCGTGCGGAGGTGCGGCAGGCCGCGCAGCGAGGCGGCGTCGAGCCTTGCCCCGGGCCCGCAGGGCGGGGTGGCGACGTCGGGGCCGAAGTGGAGGCGCGTGGCGCGGAGCACGCGCGCGTCGTCGGGCGCCACCTCGCACTGCAGGCCCGGCCACGGCGTGTCGGTGCAGGGCCGCGGGTGGAGCCGCACCCACGACGGGTCGCCGAGGAGGTCCGCCATCACCCGGAAGACGGCCGCCAGCTCCGCCCGCGGCAGCTGCGGCGCGTCGTCCCCTGCGACGGGCACCGATCCCGCGGCCGCGGGCGTGGCGTGGAGGTGATGGAGCAGGACGAGGGCGAGGGTGAGCGAGAAGAAGAGAGTGGAGGCGGCGGCGGCCATTGGAGGAAGGCGCGTGCGCGCGGGGGCCGGCGGGCGTGGGCGTGCCTGTACTTGCTATTCTGGCCGAGCTTTATGATACGAGTAGAGTGGAAATGGCTTGGTTTGGTAGGGAGCAGTTTCATGCACAAGCGATGGACACGAGGAGCAGGTGATGCATGGACACTGGGCCTCTGGCTCCAGGTGGGCCACGAGACACGAGGAGCCCACGAATCGTAGGGGCCAACGCACAGAAGCCCACATAAAGTGACGTTGCGTTGCAGGTTTGTGGGGGGACTCCCGGGCCCGGCGACCCACCGGACGGTCGTGTTCCAGTCGTTTGGTTTAGATTAAACGCCAACCGCCTGGGTGTGCTGTGGCGGCCCTGTGTCTCGTTCGTACTTCGGCGCAGGGAGCCAGGGGCAGGGAGGCAAGGGACAGTAAAGGCTGCGTTCGGTTGAGGGTATAAGCGCTTATTTTTCAGCACTTCAGCAGTATTTTTCTCTCACAAGATTTCAGCACTTCTACAGCACTTCAGCGCTTATCTACAGCACTTCAGCTTCACCGAACACAGCCAATAGCGGCACGAGCTCGACAGAACTACAGTACTACTACTAGTAGCAGCAAGCTGCAGAGGGATACGACGAGTACGGAGGCGCTTGATTGTTTTTATACACAATGTAGGAGTTGTATAAACGGGGGTACACGTACACCGTACACTTGCGAATGTAGAGTACTTGCCACCGTACGAAAGCTTGCGAATCTCCTGTGGTATGGTACTAGTACCTACTACTCTACTAGTACGTACTGTACTCCATAACGATGAGCGATGATTCTGGTCCAAGCGATACCGATCGGGCCCACCAGACAGGCCTGGGTGCATGCTTTGCTGTGTACTAGCCGACTAGCCGTGGGACGCACATGCGCTACCTGGTTGTGACCCGTGCATACTGATGGCTCATGGCTGTTGCCGCCGGGCCTGTCAGCGCAGCAAGACCTCGGGGCTGGGCCCTGGGACGCGTGGAGTGCAGGGAGACGAGAGAGACGGGCGAAAGATCCGACCAAGCCGACTGTGGCACTCCAGTAGCGCATGGCATGGACAAGGACGGACGGACGCCGGGCACTGTGCGCGCTTACTCCCTGCTCGCTCGTCCGGTCAAAGATGTGTGCGTGGAAAGGCGTGGGAAGCGCAGGGGCGAGGCGACCGGGATCACGGACACGGATCAGGGGAGTACCGGAGCGCCCGGGCCGCGCATGGTTCAGCCAGGGCGCAGGCCGAACGCGAACGGTGATTGGCCATTGCGTTGCGTCGCGTCCCCGTCGCTGCAGCAAGCAGCGCGGTCGCGTAGTGCACCAGACAGGCGCAGCAGGGCAAGGCAAGCCACGCTGCGGTGCAGTGCAGGGCAGGCTCCACCTCCCCACGTCTAGCGGAGTCGCGCACCCGCCTACCACTACCACTACCAGCGAGCGCCCGAGTGGCCGCGCTCCTCCACCTCCGGGCTCCGGCTTGCGGTGCGGCTCCTCCCTCTGTCCGTCACTCTCTCGGCGTGCTGCCCTGGCGACCGAGGCTCCGACGACGAGACGCGCAGAAGGCATCTCTCTGCGTGCGCTGTGGCCTGTGCTGTGATACTGTAGTGTGGTGGAGGGCGGGGACGCCCGAACAATGGACGCTGGAGAGCCCCGCGTGTGGCGCTGTAGCACTTGCAGTCTTTCGCAGCTGGAGTGCTGGACTGCTGTTACTGCCTGAGCCTGACTGCACGAACGCGCGATCGTTGGACGGCGAAAAGCAGCGCGTGCTTTCACGGGCCATCGCACAAACTGGCCTTTGTTTTTTTTTCCGTTAGAGACCCACGGTGGGTTCGAGTGTTAATTAGGCCCAGAACAAAGTCTATTGACTATAGATAGGCCTGGCCCAGGTAGCTATCACCCTGGGCAAAAAGTGCCCAGCTTTTCACGAGCCTGCTGCCCTTGAGGACCCTGTTTTTGAGAGGAGGAGCGAGGCCAAATTGCATGCATCGACCAAAGAACTACTCCCTCCATCAAAAAAAAAAAAAAAAAAAAAAATTGTCGTTTTAGATTTTTCAAAAATTAAGTTTGACCGTCCGTCTTATTCAAAAATTTTACACAAAATGCAAAATCAATTAGTAATTATTAAAATATCTATAATGATAAACCAAATTATAATAAAATAAATGATATTGATACAAAATTTTCAAATAAGACGAACGGTCAATCAGTGATGTCTGGAAAGTCTAAAACGACAGTCTTTATGGGGCGGAGGGAGGATACTCTAACCTAATAAATGCCAGCACTTTACTGGGCAAATAAACACATGTTAGCACAATAGCACAACGAAACGGAATAAACCAATTAATTAACGGGTCACTGTGATGCCAAGATCACACATGTCAATGATTCATCCATTGCTGCTACTCTCTCTTCCGAATTATGTGGCATTATATGATTTTTTTTCTATATACGTAGTCTATTTTATTATAATATATCTAGACCCATTGTATTGTATATTTAAGTGTGCGGTTCGAAAGAAAGGGAGTCCTACATACGTGCAACTAAATTGTAGCATTGCATATGTTAGAGGAGTGGTATTGTAGAATGTAGATTCAACTTAAATCAAAGCAATTATTTGAAGAAATTTTATAGATAACATTATAAAAATATATGACATCTAATAGGTCTATTCAAAATATACTCCATCCGTCCCCAAGTAAATAAATTCCTAAAATCCATGCAACCAACTTTATATGAAAGAGTAACAATAATTATGACATAAAATGAACATGGTATGAAAATATATTCTATGATATATCTAATGCTACTAATTTGATATCACAGATTTTGTTTTTTTTTCTATAAATCAAGTCATAGTTTAAATATTTTAACTTAAGAGGACTCTATTTATTTATTTAGGGACGGAGGGTACGGTATTTAACCATGGAGTTCATAGCATCACAAATGTTAGAATATTTTTGAATGAATACAGTTGAAATTTAGACGGTGTTCGACTTATAATAAAGCTAATGTAAAAAACTAGTTTTATGGCTTTGGGGGTGGCTCTGTTCGGCTGGCTGGATTATACGGCTGACTGACTGATTGTTGTGAGAGAAAAACACTGTTAAATGGCTAGCTAATACTAACTAGTAAGTTCAAGCGAACAGCGATAATGATCATGAGCGACCGCCAATCATGTAGCTATCTCATGTTCTCGTTCCAACACATGCTAATTATACAAATCGAGGCGCACCACAAGTGGCAGCCATCAAGAAACCAGCTTCACAGAAACGCCACCCCTAGGTATCCACGTCCGCCCGCATCTACTACTACTATGGAGCCAGTTCGTGGATCGCCGATGCCTGCAAGGCAAGAAAGGGACAGGCGACAGCATCCACGAGTCCACCAGGACGGGACAAATCGCAACTTTGAGAGCAGAAACAGCCTGGAAAAAAAAAATGTACTTGCTTTGCTTATCAACAATCATAGTAGTATTTGACAGTGGGAGTTGCCTTTTGTCGCACGACTGGCCGTCCATTTCATATAGAGTTTTGCTTTCGTTTAAGCAATGATGCTTATGCTACAGAGTCAGTCTGATGTTTTCAAATTTGATTCGTCCAGTTAGCAATGCCCTTCCAATTTCTATAGTTTTTTTAGGAAATTGCTCAAAAGTTAAAAATATTTTACTTAAAACATGAAGCACTAAACTGCACTTGGGGAATGTGTGGTCGTGTGGAGTACTATTAGTGTTCCCATTGAGAAAATACAGGTAAAGTGCTCATTTTCAACCCTCAACTTGCACATGAGTTCAATTTCAACCTTCAACTGTCAAAAACCGGATAAATTTAGTCCTTCATCTTTCTATTTCATAAAATTCATAAAAATCTGGTTTAATTTAACCTCTTAAAACTTATAGCCCGCCTATTTTAAAACAAAAAAATATGTAACCGACACCATATTTTTCTAAAAATGTTATCTAACCATTGGTGATCTATTTATAGTTATTCAGGAACTTAATTATTGTTGTTCCTTATTTATAGTTATTTAGAACTTATTTGTTTTTGTTCCTATTGTTTTATTTCTTCTGGTCTGGTTTATTAGAAACATGAACAAATAATATTCAAATAACTTCAAATAGAGTACAAACAAATAAACAACATTTTTAGGAAATTATATTCTTATTTTCACATTTTTTATTTACAATAAATAAGTTATGAAATTTTAGGTATTGAAATAGTTTTTTCTATTGTTTTTAGAATATAGAAAACTATTTTTGAAACCAATTTAATGACTAAATTTGTCCGGTTTCGATGGTTGGTGTTAATTACCTAGTTTCATAGTTAGGGCAAAAAATTGAACTCTAATGTAAGTTGAAGGTTGAAAAATACACTTTATTACATGGAAAAATAATGAGATGGCTCAATCTCAATCAATGAATATGATCCGGCAGATGTGGGTTAAATGGACAAGATGTTGTCTCATCTCATCTTTTGTAGAGTTATGATCTTAAGGACTATTTTTTTTTTGGACAAGTCGAGTATCATTGTGAAGTTAAGGACATATTGTACTACTCATTGTTCTTCCTGATTGAAGGATGACCCAATGATTTCATATCACAGGAAAGGACAAAGAAATATGATGCTGAATTTGAAAATCATAATTTAGATGTGCACAAAAGTCTCCACCATGATACTCGACAACAGTGACCTGAAGCAAAGCTGTTCTTCAGCCCATGTTTGACACACTATATTAACAAAATATTTTCTGGTCATTGATGGAAGTAGGAGTACATCATGATGATGTGATGCATATTTCATCAAATTGGAATATTAATAAAACATACAATTGTGTGTTTTTTAGCTTAGTTTCCAATAAAAAACTATGCCACCATTAGTTTTTTTTTTCTCTTAGTAAAAACTGTGGCAAACTGTGCCTGATCATGTTATGTTTGGTGATTTAGATGACAATAAAGCACTAGGACAAACATCGTAACATGTGTGCTAAGATATGTTACATTGATGCAAAGTAATTTACATGACTGACTAGTCATGCCCTTAGCTGTCTATCAATCATCTTAACATAATCATTTCGTCGAGCTTCGCTGGAGAGTAAAGCCCGGTGTTTTCGATTCAGTCACCCTCATCGTAGCAAGATTCATAATGTTGCCTCTGCTGCGTGCCAAGTGGTGCGCCCGAGCACCATCAGTGTGGCCGATTGATTGAACCGTGCAAGGCTCTGATTGTCTCTTGAGGACTCGCAGCTGTTCGGGACCAGTAGTTAATTCCGAGAATGTTGTCAAACTCGATGATCTCCCCCGGCCCTCTACTGTAGTGTTTATCTTGAGGCCAAGGCTTTCTGTTCAATTACAGCAGGGCCAGATGGTCTGAGGTGTTTGGCCAGCACAGGAGTAGTATGGTTCCTGTATGATGGACTCAATCACTCAATCAATACTAGCACGCAATCAGTGTGAGAAGCGTTGCATTTGTTCAGTCCATTAATTCAAAGTCAACGTGATGTATAACAAAGCCAAAAAACTTAAAACTTCTTGTCTTCTTCCAGCACCTAAACCACCAACTACTCCGTAGAACATAAGGTTCAGTCACTTGACTTTTCTAAGCGTCCGGTCTCTGTATATTGCCAAGATGTTATTGAAATTGGCAAATGTTCTTCTGACATGATGATGTGCAGCAAGCACAGCCGCGAGGTGACTCTGAAATTGCCAAGTTTGAAAGTGTAAGCGCAAGTGCGCAACGGTGTCAAAACTGCAGCCGCACCTGGATCCAGCAGCATTTGTGGCAGGCCCCGCCGCCGGGGCATGCGCATGGTACGGTGGCTTGCTTGCCGGTTGCCGAGCGCCGCTGCCCTTTTTCACCTAAACACGCGCGGGGCGTAAGGAACACAACACTACTGTGTGCTCGCCCACCCTGCCTTCTGCTCCATGGCACGCAGCGTAAGGAACACAACACTACTGTGCTAGTGTGCGTGGCCCTGGCGCTCTCCAGAGCCCATACATTCACAAGACACATGCGTGCGCCAGTTGCGGTGCAATTATTAGTCATCATCATTAAACCTAAGACACGACGACGACAAAGCCATCACGCCACTGTTAACTTCCATGGCAGCTAGCTAGGAGTAGATAGCATCGTGCCACTCCTACTCCAAACCAAACCCCTATAAAAAGGACAGGGTACATATGCTACCAGTACCTACTACCCAGACGCACGCTCTCTCGAGCTTCTTGCACTCGATCGCCCACACGCCCACACACTGCCACTGCGAGAGAGCAAGCAAACACCAGCAGCAGCAAGGTCGCGATTCCAAGGTCCTACAGAGATGGTGGCCATCGCCAGGGTCTCCGTCTCGGCGCTGGTGGCCTCGCTGCCGCTGCTCTACGTGTCGCTGCTGCGGCCGCCGCCGGCCGCCCTGGCGGGGGACACCGCCTTCTGGTTCCTCATGTCCAACTGCGTCATCGCTGCCATCATCGCCACCGCCGACGACGATCATCCTCGTGACGGTGATCGCACTAACGACCACGTCTCGCTCGTTCAGCCGCCGGTGGTTCCTTTGGCGGATAAGGTGGAGCCACCTGCCGTGACTATGAACGGCGCCGGAGGCGGCGTCCAAGAAGAGGTAGCCGTGGCCTTCAGCAACCCCATGGACCAGCTTGTTGCGCCGCATTTTCTTGTCGAAGCTGAAAGTGCAGGTGCAGCAAACAAGCCAGCAGGCACCGACCTGCCGAGCCATCTGCATGTGCAGCGAGGCGAACGACACGAGACGACGACGGCGATCGAGCAGAGCACCGACGACGACGACAACACCGCCGTGACCGTGACGGCGAAAGGCCACGAAGAAGGAGAGGAGATATTAAATAGCCCCACCCCGCCGCCGCCGGCTCCCGACGAGGCCATCCCCGTCGGGAAGCCTGCTGCGATTGTTAGAGCACTCACGACTGAACCAGAGGCGGCAGAGCCAGAACCATGGGCGGCGGTGCCCAACAAACTTGTGACAAGCAAGAGCCTCCCTGAAGAGGAGGTGCAGGAGGAGGAAGCAGCCGATGAGGAGTGGCTGCCAGTAGATTCTCGTCCGCCGGACGTGCTGGCACACGGCAAGGGCAGGAGAATCCGGCGGTCGGCGACGGGTGGGAGCAAGGCGCCGTCGGTGGCAGGGGAGAGCGAGTACTGGCAACTGAGCGACGAGGAGCTGAACAGGAGGGTGGAGGATTTCATCGTGCGGTTCAACAGGCAGATCGAGCAGGAGGCAGGAGTCTGATGTTTCTCATCATCAGTTCTAGGCTTCTAGTAGCTATAATATATACTGTGCCTTCCTAATATTGTAATATCCTACCTATAGGATTTAGACAGACAGTTATATACCCTGTAGTCTATATAAAATCTAGAGTGCATAGGCTTTGTTTATAGTTGGTGTTGTATCATGTACACTATACATCTTGCATGGTAATTATGTACACATTTTGATATATATACATATGCACATAGAGTTGGCCGGAGGCATTGAGCCAGCAGACATATGCACAATTGCACATAGAGTTGGTCACAGTACTATGTTGATATATACATATGCACATATATATATATATATATATATACTAGGTAGCGTGCTCGTAGGTTACGTTGTTACGGAACATCTAAACGTTTATAATAAAAACAAGGATCGTACAGTTAGATAATAGTACCATAAAATTGAATACCGATATTAAAGTGATATTTAATCCAAAAGACAAAATATTTCATTTTATCCGAGTTCTGATGAAATAAAACATTACAAAGCAATTAAAAGTGTCAACTTTTACATGAGAAAATATACTTCAAAGATGATGAAAACCTGCATACACCATTCCATATTTCTCAAACTTCACCTTGATTGTGCCGGCAAGCAGAGAGCAACAGCACCTTGTAGTCCCTTGCCTTACCACTTTGCCATGCCACCAAACCGGGTGGCCATGCACGGGAAGCCCCGAAATTAAGTTGTGATCTTATTTTACAAATTAGTTGAGGGCACATCTAACTTGATAGCATTTCACAGAAACAAAGTAATGATCTATTCATCTGTGACCCCTTCCATTAGAAGAAACAAAGAATATTGGGCTACTTCTTGTTCAACTGAATTTCAACAAAAGGATACCAAGCCTTACTCTAAAAATCTTTAGCACCGTAACTTTTATCAATTATGGCTTCTGAAGTACTACCGATGTATCCATATGGCATATAAAATGCTTCTTGCATGAAGCTTTGATCTTATTTTTTCACTCCAAGATCACAATTTTATACTGCTTTGAAGCAGCTCTTATAAAATAAAAACAAGATCCTTTTGATATCTGTGAGGAGAGAGAAATACCAGGCAATATATAGTAAAAATTTGAAAAAATATCATAGTAGCAACCATGAATCCTACCAAGATGTAACCTAATCTCATGCAACTTTGCAAATTATATAATACTCTAATCTAATTCCATATTCCAAACCAAACCTAATTACAATAAAAGAAGCAAATTATTTTTTAATCTAATCTTAAGTTACCTCCACTGCAAGCATCAAGGTGAAATGCTAATCATAAACATGTGGAGAAGAAACCAGACCGAACTCTAAGATACCTTCACATTGAGATACCATCAGTAATTCCACAAGGGCTTGTATAACTAAACAAGCAACACAAGGAACAATATCATCAAGCTTCTTTCCATTAAAAACATCAATGCAAATAAAGTGTCACTTGGCGTGGGCGCATGGCCATGCTTCCCAGTCTTGGAAGTGGAGACCTCAACAACCTAAAACAATGTCTATAACAAAATTATTTTCAGATCAGGGTTAATTTGTTGAATCAAACATTATCATCATGCTATGAGAATTGTCAGATCTAATGAGAAAATATAGCTACGATATGTGCAAACCAAAAAGGAACATAAAATAATAAAAATGCCATTCTAGTCATCGTCCCCAACTCAAGATAAGGAAATATAAGGTAGTACAAGAAAAATATTTCATCTTATTACAGAACCACTACATCGGAATAGCCCCATGGAGCACATAAGCAAAAAAGAAATTGTTGAAAAATTACCTTACTGAAGGCACCAAACATCAAATATTTATCCTACAGAGCAACACTCCAAGTCAATGGTATAGATATCTATCCACAACTGTACCTTTAATGTTACAAAAGTGGTATTTTTCATATGCCACATTTCCTGTAAAAATTTAACGTTAATGATCAAATGTCTATACATAGATTTAACAATGAAAGACCCATTTTTATTTAAACTCCATACAAAATGATTTGTACCGTCATGCAGAGAAATTAATATGTGCTAAGTGCTAAACAGCCAACCAAACTACACCATTCTAATACCTTATTTCCCACTAAAGTCCTCCTAAAGCTAACATTTAAGTGGATTGGAGCTAAATTCCATTTTCTAGTCACTAGTACAGAAAAGCTCTATACAAGCGGTTGCAAAGATATTTTTACAGGCGTTTTTTCAAACCGTCAGTGGGAAAGGCCAGTACAAATCACAGGCGGTGGTTTAGAAAACCGCCAGTACAAATCGATTTGTACTGACGGTTATCTTAACCAAACCGCCAGTACAAATAGGTTTGTACTGGTGGTTTTCTTAGCAAACCGTCAGTACAAATCGGTTGTACTGGCGGTTTTCTTAGTAAACCGCCAGTACAAATATTTTTCGGAAAAATAGAAATCGGGTTAAAAAAACAGAGAAAATTTTTTTTAAATAAGGGGAGGCAGCCACCGGCCAGCGCCCGCCCGTCTCCGTCGAAGTCGCAAGTCGCGGTATTTTTCACGCAAAATTCCCGCGCTACGCGGCCGGCGGGATTCGAACCTGCAACCTCGGCTTCGCGCGTACCCCCTCTAACCACTCCACCCATAACTCACTTGTGTCTGAATAGTATTAGGTTCCACACATATTATTACGTAACCGATAGAAAACTGATTGTTTGGGGTCCTAAACAAAGTCAAATAAAAAAAATTGTCAACTACAAAGTTGCATAACTTTTCGAAATCTACAACTTTCATGTAGACAGTTTTTTCATCCGAGGCTTTTTTCAAAAAGTCAAAATTCAAATTTCAAACTTTGACCGTATTTTACGTAAATAAGATGATTTCAAGTAAAAAAATTTCAACTACAAAGTTTCATAACTTTTCGAGATCTACAACTTTTATGTAGATAGTTTTTTCATTTGAAGTCATTTAAAAAATCAAATTTTTAAAATTGGCACCGATTTGTACAGGCGGTTCTTGTAGAAATCGATTTCTACAAGAAAACCGCCTGTAGAAATGCCCCTATTTCTACAGGTGGTTTTCTTAAGATAACCGCCTGTACAAATTGGTTTTCTACATGCGATTTTGTTAAGAAAACCGCCTATAGAAATCGATTTCTACATGCGGTTTTAGATTTGGGCCCATCATTTGATTTCCAGTGACGTCCGATAATCAAAATCGCCTGTAGAAATAAAAGCGTGGCGCCTGCGTAGAGCTTTTGTGTACTTGAGTGTTACTACCTTTGATCTAGTTTTTCATTCGTTACTAACTAGTAACTAGTATAGTAACACTTACTTCTATACAATGTATATATAATCTTATATGTATTAGAAGTGCAGGATAAATTTAGCATCAACTAAACCAAATTGTTTATCCTTTCATGTTCTCTCTTTATTTAGTTGCTAACAAATCCTACACAGATATGTGATATCTAAAGATTTACCTATTACTCTATGTATTATTTTTATCTATCTACATTGTTGTTAGTTTCAATAACTTTTATATATGGCACATGTTTGTGTCTTCAATATATGTCTATTTAGTAAAACTTTAGCTTAAGTTATATGGTCCTTGTTGTAGCCCATGTGTAGTATCATTAGATCAACGAGAGGACCTGCCACCTACAACATCCTGTTCGGTTCACATTAGCAGAGGGTTTACGGCTGTTGGGCCATTCGGCCCATATTCGCAAGGAAGTGCACTTCGAAAGATGCTCCCAAAAACCGAAACTAGGGGGGGGGGGGGGGGGGGGGGGGGGGGGGGGGGACAAGCGTTTCATCCAAGAATTCCGTCCCAGTCTCGCAGCGTTTAAACTTCAAAAGTGCTGAAAATCCAAGTCCTTATTTTGCAATCACTACTTTACTCGGAATATAAATGACGACGTAGAAAACTACTCCCATATATTTGCTCCTTTATCCTAGACATCATCGATGACATTATATGCGGGAATAGCCTTGGAATTCACGTCACAACACGATAATATAATGACATTATTGACAATAATCATAGCTAAGACTATCCCAGCTCTGCGGGTTTTCTATTGTAATTTGATTATGATTAAGCTTTAGTGCATCAAACTGACACCCGGCGGGCCTTGGAACGAACATCCGGCGTAACGTCCACAACGAAGATGCATGGACGGACGGCAACGACCACGTCTCCAACTCGAGCTATTATTCGCAGCGCCGCTGCCGGGAGCCCGGGAGGCAAATAGCCAGGACATGCATGCCCGCACGTCGTGCAATGCAAGACGACATCAGCAGACGGGACGAAGCACCGGCGGCGGATTCAGAATTCAGAAGCAGAAACGAACAATATATCGGCGCCGAAATAATCGAAGACAGCATGCATCGATCGATGCATTATTATTGGTGCGGTCGATGATGACCTATCAGCATATGCTGTTGATTTCTATCCCCAAGGAAAAAATGACAGCACCCTCATAGCTAGCAACATCTAGCAAAGCCATCATCTGCTCTGCCTCTGCTATATATACAGCTAGACATGGAGTGAAGAAACCATCCATCATTGGCAACAATGCAAGCTCCAGTCATCAGCCAATAATAATAAGGTTTGCAAGGGATCGATCGGAGAGGTAGCTAGCAAGAGGCAATGGAGGGAGACAAGGCCGGCAGCGGCGCCGGCGTGGTGCTGCTCAACTGCTTCGTGAGCCCCTTCGGCAACCGCGTGCGCATCGCGCTGAAGCTCAAGGGCGTGGCGTACGAGGAGAAGGCCGAGAACCTGGCGGCCAAGAGCCCGCTGCTGCTGTCCTCCAACCCCGTCCACGCCAGGGTCCCCGTCCTCATCGTCGCCGGCAAGCCCGTGTGCGAGTCCCTCGTCATCCTCGAGTTCATCGACGACTCCTTCTCCGCAGCCGGCCACCCGCCGCTCCTCCCCGCCGACCCCTACGCCCGCGCCCAAGCCCGTTTCTGGGCCTCTTATATCGACACCAAGGTTTAGTCACGTAATAGTATTTTACTCTCACAACAATTCAGCTGAAGAATTCAACTCATCCGAATTTCAGTTCAGCTAACTACCTAGGCCTCTTATATCGATCCCTGCATGCATGGTGCAGCTGAACGAGGCCGTGATGCGCTTGTGGCGGTCGCCGAAGGGCGCGGACGCGGCGGTGGAGGCGGCGGCGAAGGACACGGTGGCGGCGCTGAGGACGCTGGAGGCGGAGCTGGGCGGTAAGCGCTACTTCGGCGGGGACGCGCTGGGGTTCGTGGACGTGGCGCTGGTACCCTTCGCGCCGTGGTTCCTCACCTACGAGCGCTTCGGCGGGTTCAGCGTCGCCGCCGAGTGCCCGGCGCTGGCGGCGTGGGCGGAGCGCTGCGCACGGGAGAACGACTGCGTCGCCACCTCGCTGCCGGAGGCCGACCACGTGCTCCAGTTCGTCTGCGGCATGAGGAAGGCGGTGGGCCTCGATTAGGCGGCCTCGATTTATGCGATCGGTGCACCATCGTGCACACACGCGCACGTTGATGCGTGCATGATCCATGGTTCGTTCCATGCGTGCAGCATCTCGTCGCGTCGCAACCGACATGTCATTGCTTGGCTATTGTTAGTTTGTTACCTTCGTCGTTTACGCACTCGTGTGTTTTAGATGTTTCTGTTTACTTTTTTTTTCCCCGCGACGGTTTGGTAAATAAACATAGTTGTAATTTGCGTTTTCCCCGAAGAGAATGATGCGTGTGATACTATAAAATATGATTTGGTAAACATTTGCAGCTGTACACTTTCTTTTTTTTTTTTTTGAGTCGACGAGATCGATGTATTTAAAATAAATAATCTACGATTAACCGTTGTACTTTATAAGTCGTTTGACTTTTTAAACCCTAGCTTTGATCAGTCATTTTATTCAAAATATTTATGTACATAGAGCTAAATTTAAATTATTTTTAAAGAACTTTTATTAACGGATTTAGCAGTACAGATGCAAACCGTCGCATATACCGATGTACCATGTCATGCCATGCCAAGCGGAACCCAATCGCGCGAGGGCCGGGCAGAGCGGGCACCGACGAGCCGGAGAGTCCCGCACGGCTCTGCCGCTCGCTGCTTTCTCGCCATCGTGCCGGTGCGCCCAGGTTGACGAACGGCCGGCGCGCCCAGCCCCAGCCCCAGCAGGCGGACGTGGACGGATAAGAATAAGATCACCGCGTTGTCCTGCCCGCTTTCCGAGCCGCCCCGCCTCGTGCTTGCGTTGCGTTCGCGTCCAAGCAAGCAACCGCGACACCTTTTTCGGTTAGGCCCCGGCCTGGCTGCCTGCAGCGGGCTCCGGGATCTGGGAACAATCTGTACAGCCCGGACCCGGAGAGTCTGCGCGCGCGTGAGGGACCGGCCGGCGGATCGACCGACTGAGCCACTGAGCTCTGAGCGGGTGCGGCCGGGCAGGCGGGCATGACGACGGCGCTGGCGCGGCGGGGCGCCGCGGCCCTGGCGCGGTGGCGCGGGATGTGCTCGAGCTCGAGCTCGGCGCCGCCGGCGGCGGCGGCAGGGCGCGCCGCGGCGCTGTCATCAGAGGAGCTCATGCGGATGGAGCAGGACTGCAGCGCGCACAAGTACGTCCGTGTTCGATCTCGGCGCTTATCTCAGTCAGCTCTCTCTCTCTCTCTCTCTCTCTCTCTCTCTCTCTCTCTGTTTGCCGCCCCATTCCTCCTTTCACTCCTTGCGCGCCCGCCGCGTGCTCGTCGAAACGCCTCTGTGCCTCCTGGCGGAATGACGCGATCATGCTCGGATCGCACAGCGCTACAGATTTCAGCGCTTGCCCTGCCTTAGTCCTTGGTCCTGTGTTAGTAGTGAGTGACATGTAATCTTTGTCTAATGTAAATGACAATATTCTTTTTAATTGAAATATAACGTCAACTGGAAACTACAGAATTTAGTAGGTTGCATGAACTAAGGAGTAGGTAATTAGAAGTTTCATATGGTGACATGTCTTTCTGGGACGACACTCGTCTCAGGTAGCATAATATTTTTCTTCAATACTTGCAAGGGAGTGATTGCGTGCTGCTCGATTTGAATGTGCACAAACCTGTGAATGCGTATTTTGTTTGATTGATGGGAAGTTTGAATTGAGGCCCTAAACTTCTAAATGCTTCTGCAGGACTTTCATTTAAGCAATGCAGTTACTCACTCTTCTATTAACTTTTCAATGCCTACAGCTACCATCCAATCCCCATGGTATTTTCCAAAGGAGAAGGTTCACACATAGTGGACCCCGAAGGCAACAAATACATTGATTTTCTCTCTGCTTATTCTGCAGTCAATCAGGTAGAATTCTTTCCAATGGCCTACTATTTGTTTAAACCTCATCTATGTAAATACAGTAAATCATGCTTGGAAACTATTTGCTGTCAAAACAGACCGGAAGTTAGAAAAATTAAGTTGGCATACTACATTGTTTGTCATGCTTCTTTTTATGTACTCAAAATGTGTAATATTTGCCGTTTTGTGCAGGGTCATTGCCATCCAAAAGTCCTGAGGGCTTTGATAGAACAGGCAGAAAGGCTTACGCTCAGTTCTAGAGCTTTCTACAATGATAAGTTCCCAATCTTTGCAGAATATCTGACAAGCATGTTTGGATACGACATGATGCTGCCGATGAATACTGGAGCTGAAGGAGTTGAAACTGCTATCAAGTTGGCTAGGAAATGGGGTTACGAGAAGAAACAGATACCAAAGAATGAGGCATGACCTGACAAAAAAAAATAAAATTGTTTGTTCAATTCTGGTCCTGATAGTGGTGTGCAGTTTTTCCGTACTTGAATTTGCTTGTGTTTCCATGAATTTCTGTCTTTGTAAGTACAAAGCCATTGTAAGCTTTAAGTAGGTTCTTACTAGGTGACGAGGTTGCATCCATCGATGCTTAAAATAACCTGTTACTGCATATCCTGTGGACTTCTGGATGAGTGGATGATGTACTCTAAGATATACTTAGTTGCAATCATGTATCTTCTCTTTTTCCTTTTGATTGTCGTACTTATATATCATGAAAACCTTATTTTAATTCTCATATAACTGTATCAAAATAAATTCAGAAAGTTTAATATGAGCAAAAAATCTGGAAAGACATATTCTTTTTTATCCTTAATTCTTTTTAGTGCAAGTTTAGTGTACACCATATCTTGAACGTAATTTTCAGATCTTCAGAAGTAGAAATTCACTCATTTGCCAAAATGTTTGTTTTGCAGGCTTTGCTTGTCTCTTGCTGTGGGTGTTTCCATGGTCGAACTCTTGGTGTCATTTCCATGAGCTGTGACAATGATGCAACTCGTGGTTTTGGTCCTTTGGTTCCTGGCCATCTTAAAGTTGATTTTGGAGATATTGATGGGTTAAAGAAAATCTTTGAAGGTAATTTATCTGTTTAACAGTGCCAAACGTACGTTTAACAGTGCCAATTGTTTTGGTTTACGTGTTTCTGCATGTTGACAGTTATTATTTATTTCAGAGCATGGAGATCGGATTTGTGGTTTTCTATTTGAACCTATCCAAGGTGAAGCTGGGGTATGTGTTTATCATGCTGTATCTGGTGTTGACTGTTCTGAGCACATATTTCATTTACAGTTAGAAGAACTAATCACTTCCTAGCAATTATCATCCCCCGGATTCACCACTAAGAGCCCTGCAGCAAAGGACCCTCAGGAAGGGTCCTTCCTGTTGACTCGAAATACGAATTAATTCGTAGGAAATGGTGCTGTCTTTTATGTTGGTCTGTTAGATATCCACTTATAGGTAACAAGGGAATTAGTCAAAAAATTCACTACCTCAGATCTTGTCTACACAGTACTACTATTGCTTTGCATCATCCATTGAATGATTGTGTACAAGTACAATAGATATTCTGTTACGTCTACACTCAACCAAGGAAAGAGTAGAACATATATTAGACCACATATTTACTTTGCACCTAGATGTCCATTGATCCTATATGTGACCAAGGAATGAGCAGAAGGTATAGCTCAATTTTTACCTGTAGACTGAGAAAGTAATTGTGCTTCTCAGCAACCATGGCATGATAATATATATATATATATATATATATATATATATATATATATATATATATATATATATATATATATATATATATATATATATAAGAATTTCACGTACAGTTAGATGCAATAAAGGAATACATAGATAATTCCTTAGCTCCTTTTGATAATAATTTCTCCCAGCTGTGTGAAAAAAGAATTTTTTTTTTTAACGTAATGGTAGGAGCTCTTTTCAATTAAGAAGAATAGCATTGACCTAGTTTATAAGGAAAACAAGGCCTGAAAACCTTACAAACGCATAGGTTTGTGCAGATTATCGATTTAGCTTTCAATATATTTCTTTCTTTTTCACTCTCAAGATTCAAGATTCATTTGATTTGTTAGTGCAAACGCATAGATAATAAGTCCATGTCTTTAATAACTATAAACTCATAAAGTTTTCTGTACATTCCTCCTGGAATCTGTCCTATACCATTTGGATTATCGTATTTTCACTAAGTATTATAATTCTGTTCATCTGGTTTGGATGATTTTGTCATACTTTGCTAGGCGTGGTGGACTGGCGGTAAAGTAAATCAGGAACAACTTGATTTCAAATACATAGTTTTGGTTTGATTTTATGGCACTTGTCATTGGTGTTTTGTTTCAGTTATCATTAATGGTTAATGTTTTTTTTTTAGTTTCATATTTTTTAATTTTATCTTCATATATGTAGGTAGTAATCCCACCAGATGGCTATTTGAAAGGTGTCAGAGACTTGTGTTCTAAACACAACATTTTGATGATCGCTGATGAGATACAAACTGGCATAGCTAGAACTGGTAAAATGCTGGCATGTGATTGGGAAAACATACGGCCTGACATGGTGGTAAGTTTCTTTTCTGCTACACTCGTGTTTATTAACTATTCACATTACATAAGTATCTGCTGGTCACTTCCCCATTTTGCTTCAGAATGCAACTACACTTACGGTTTCAAATTGTCTTTTGCTCTAAAGATTCTAGGCAAAGCACTCGGTGCTGGAGTCGTTCCAGTCAGTGCAGTTCTTGCAGACAAGGATGTCATGCTGTGTATCAGACCAGGGGAACATGGAAGGTATGGCCAAATCTCTAATTTTTTTGGTTAATTATTAAAAGATTAACTAGCAAACCAATTTAGTTCGATGTGTAAAGGATATCAAACTTCTGTTTGCTGTATCTAGGAATGTTTGGTTCTATCTTCGGTTCGAACATAGTCTGTGTTAAAATTCTGTATGTGTACTGCTCCTGAATATTTGACTACTTACAGTACATTCGGTGGGAATCCGTTAGCTAGTGCTGTGGCGGTTGCATCACTCAAAGTGGTCAGAGACGAAGGTCTTGTTGAAAGGTACATTCCCTTAAAAGAAACTTTGTTAGTTTGTCAGATTATCTTGTACAGGTACTATCTATCCACTTGGTGATATTTTCTTCTGACCCACCGCAGGGCTGCAAAGTTAGGACAGGAGTTTAGGGAACAGTTACAGAATGTCCAGCAGAAATTCCCTCGAATCATAAGAGAAGTGCGTGGGAGGGGTTTGCTGAACGCAGTGGATTTAAACAATGATGTGCTATCTCCTGCTTCTGCATATGACATCTGCATCAAGTTGAAGGAGAGAGGCATTTTAGCAAAACCCACACATGACACTATAATCCGACTTGCTCCTCCTCTGTCAATCAGGTATGATCCTTCATCTAAGTACTTTACGGTCACAACCTTGTTCATTCATATGGTAGTATGATTATATGTTCAGAACCAGAAACTGCCCGCCAGCTGATACCTAAATCATACATGGTTTTCAGTCTTCAGGAGCTTGCAAAAGCATCCAAGGCGCTGAGTGACGTGCTGGAGCATGACTTGCCACAGATGCAGAAGCAGATAAAAAAGCCAGAATCTGAGGCAGAGAAGGCAGTCTGTGACAGATGCGGCCGGGACTTGTACGGATGAGTGAAGCCTCCGAACAAAGATAGCTGCATTTGTTCATAGCTGGCACCCATCTCGTCCTAAAATAAATAACAGAGCGGGGGATTCTAGCTACTTAAGGTCACCGTAGTGTTATGTGACTAGTTGCAGCGTATATAAGGGCATGAGCTATTGCTTGATGAATATAAAATAAATGGGTAGAATTCACATGCACTGTGAATCTACCATCAAGCCATATGATTTCGTGTTCCCCATCTTTGCAATGTTTTATTAACTACTCCATCCGTTCCAAATTATAAGATTCATAATTTTTTTTATACGCATCACATGTTATATCTAGATTAGAAATGCTAAAATGTTTTATAATTTAGGATGGAGGAGTATCTGAAATTTTCAACAGAAATTTGGTCAGAAAATGTGCAATTTAACAATGGATAATCATTCTGAAAGGAATGAAAACTTGCTGATCTGTTCGGTCATGGTACTGATGACATATATTCCATTAAAAAACATGAATAAAAATGAGTTAGCTCTGGAATTAGTCCTTCAGTAAAAGATACCTGGAGAGCTAAACTCCCACTAGTTCACACGCCCCTTCTCACGCAGTTGCCAAATACACACATGATCTTTGAAGTCCTGAGAGAAGCCAGATCGTGAAGTCCTAATGGGGTGATTGGTTCAGGTACGAGTGAGCATCTCCAACAGTTTGGTAAAAGCCTTCCCCATTCTTATTATTTTGGCAAAATGAGAAAAAACCCTTCTCCAACAATTTGGTATACTTATTTCCCATATTCGTCAAATTGGCAGAAGTTGCTCACTAGCGCGCATATATGCGGGCACACTGGGAGTTCGCATCCGTCCTTTCTTCCCGCACGCGCGAGTATAATTGATTTATCTCCTGCTTGCTGTGATCTTGTCGGCGACGCTGATGCAGATGCTTGTCGGATACTGCTGCTGATGTTGATCCTTGAATGATACTGGTACGTGATGCTGCTACTGCTGTGATGCAATGCGGCAACGTATAGACGTATAGATAGTACTAGTATGTCCGTCTGCGTCTGGATTTTACAGTAAAGCTGACCGGTTTAAGATCTTCATTACTCAACGACGGTCGGACGAAGATTTTGTGGCGGCAGAATAAGGTGATGTACGAAGTCTCACGGTGGAAGAACAGAAACTAGGGTGTGTGGCCTCTCAATTTGAGATTTGCAAAGTCAAATTTAGAAAACTCTTGGAGATGGTATCTTTTTTTTACTCCCCATATGATTTTGGAAGTTGGCAAAATTCATGATTTGGGAAATAAAAATGCTAAACTGTTGGAGATGCTAGAAGCTAAGATCTTAGTCCTAAGGGGTCATTGATTCATATACGAGTAGAGCCCGCTCGTATATGATTGTTAGGCTCCCGTGTAATAGGCTAAGCGCATACAACACTATCGTGTTTGTTCGAGTACACCTACTTAGCATGGTTAGAAATGTTATTTGGTTATTTGTATGAAGATATGTTGCATGAGATAAAAGTAATATAAAGTAATACAAAGTTATGATTTTTTTTGGGTACGAAATCACTTAAATTTCTTATTTTTATTTTATTATGTCTTAAACTTCTTTAAAACACGTTAATATCACTTGATATTTACAAATAATACGTAATAACATCATTAGCCGAGTAATCATCTAAATCCAGTGAGCCTCTAAGTGAAGCCAATCTCTAGGTGCTACTCTAGCTGATTGATAATTTCGTTGAGTTGAGATCAAATTTAGTGAAGTGTTTCACTCGTATGTGCAGGATCACATAATAGGATTGTCCTTTTTTTTTCCCAAAACACAATACATACATAAACACTCACGCATATGCACACATATTCACTCTATGAGTCATGTACACATCCAATCTCTACGAGTACCTCCTACAAAGGCATCTAGGCTCGGTTGGACTTATTGTGGCTGCGTTTGAGGGTTGTTCAATAGCTGAAAAGTAAGGTTGATTTTAGCTGATAAGCTGGAGCGAACAAAGACTGGCTGACGAATTTTCAGATTAACAAAGTTATCACGAACACATCATTGTCGACGTCCTTAAATAAAAAATCGAGAGCACTCGCGTCAAGTCAAATATTTGAACTCAAATAGGTAGATTCCAATAAAAAAACACAACCAACTGAATGTGGCCATTATCATGTGGAATGAATAGGTTATGACGGATGCACACTAATTATTTACAGCCCGTTTCGTTGGGTAAGAATTCTTAGAATCCACTATTCTCTATTATCCATGTTTCATTGGATTAGAGGATTCTAAATCTCTCTATGTTAAAATCTCACTAGTAGAATTTATGTTGTTTGAATGAGCTTCTAAGATTTTTTACTTGATTTTTAAAATCAATTGACATCCAAATGGGGGCCTTTTAGCTGAGTCTATGGTGTAATTGAAAAGGTATTTCCTCCAAAACGATACCTAATATTGACGCTAAAATATATAATAAAATCATATTATGAAACTGTTTCAAGACAAATTTACTTGCACTTGTCACTTTCGCAAACTAATTAAATAACTTTACAGATTATAAAAATATCAACAAACATCGATAATCAAACTTACAAAAAATTAACCAAATCTTGTGCAAATAAAATACTTCTTAATTCAAAGGTCACAACTCTTCTACATATTCATGAAAATACCCTTTTGCATCAATTATTTTTTGTGTAAAATATTTCTTAGGTATCTTAGCTGGCTAACGTACAATTAGCCCAAACATATCCTAAAGGAAGATGTCTACTACATGAGACGATCTATTTACCACTGAAAAATGCTAAAAGCAGATAACCCAACCGAATTCCAGTTCCAGGTGGCATTTCCTCAGCTATGGGCAAGGAAAGGACGCAAGGTCAACCAGGCTCCCTACATTCAGGCAGAACCTTCAGAAAATAAGCGCATTTATAGAACTGCTTAATCCTGCTGTCTGTTTCGTCTTTATCCTTTCCACGTCAAACCTAGGCTTTTGATTTGTTTTATAAACAAAATCGAATGCAGGAGATGTTGTTGACCATGGACGCTGATGAGACCCAGCCGCTTATAGAGCCGTCGTCCCTGCCGCCGCCGCGCGCCGCCGTCCGGTCCCGGCCGTCGAGCTGGAGCAGCAGCGGGAGCAGCGGCGGCGTCGAGTACACGAGCCTCCGGGACGTGCTTGCCGAGGCCGCCGCCGCCGGCCCCGGGAGCGGCGGCGGCAGCTTCGGCGGCGGGGACACGGCCGGTGGCGGCCTCCCCGCGATCGACCTCGACGCGTCCAACATCAACATCCGCAACCAGCTGCTGAAGCACGCCGCGTCGGTGTACCTCCAGTCGGCGATCGTCGTCCCGCCGCCGGACCGCGGGTGCCTCAGCAGGCTGTGGAGGGGGCTGCTGCACCGCCGCCGGTGCCGCATCCTGCTGCGCCCGTGCCCGGAATGCTGCGGCGGCGCCGGCGGGGACCCAGCGCGCCTCTGCGCCGCGTCCGCCGTAGCAGGCTCTGCGCGCCGGTTCCTCGCTTTCCTCTCCGGCTGCGTCGCTCGCATGTGCACGTAGAAACACGCGTCACCGCGACTCGATCCGATCCCCATCGATTGGAGGTGAGGTGAATGCTAGATTTGTAGCTGAAAACATATACGATATATACGATTAAACAGATGGATTGACGGCGAGGCCAATTAAAGGAAGGAGAAGGTGATGAGACGTTCATGTTCTACATTCCACCTAGGTGAACCGGAAGATTACAGTCCAAGACGTGACATCTCACGTCTGTTCGTGCATGTGTTCACGTAATCCATGATCATTCATAACGACTGAAGTAAATATAGGAATTGTTTTTTTTTTTGGCTCTTTGTGTTCTTAGATTGTGGATGCTGAAATTTTGCCTCTAATAAGGGCACGTGTCCTCGCAGTCACCACCGTTAGATGCTTATGGGGATATACGCATCTCTGTGCGAGTGTCCCCACGCGTATCTATTGGTGCACGCCTTGCAGGCAAAGAAAAATTTTTCCTTAGATTGTACCGATTGTTCTCACGTGTAAAAAGGTATGGATGTACTGCCTCTGTCTTAAAATGATACTCTATAATTTTAGGCCAGATCAAACTATTTTTATCTTTATTCTGATGAAATTTGCATATAGAAATTTTTAAATATGACTATGAATAAAGGTATATAAAAATATATATTTTATATAAATCGTGTAACTTAGGATCCGTTTGGGGCGGATTCCAGAGGCTTCAGCTTATCTGACATTTTACTATAGATACTACTGTTGTTGCAATCTGTTTTTCTCTCTCCTTCCCATCTCTCTCACTAACACAAAAGCTAAAAATATCGTCTCATCCATATGCTACTGCCTTGTGAGAGAGAAAATTGGCTTCAATGCACAGTATCGATAGAGACGTGTGAGCAGTAGATTAGCAGATGTGCTGAAGCCGTCTCAAACGACCCCTTAGTATTACGATTTCACCATGCATAAAGTGTTTGATCAGGCTCCTAATTAGTCATAATAGATTTATTTCGCAGATTAGTCTAGGCTTATGCAAGAGTTCTCATGCATGCTAAGTAGGCTTAATAGATTTGTCTCGCAAATTGATCTGAGCTTATGCAGTTAGTCTTATAATTAACACATGTTTACTCTTAATTATTATCAAACATTCAATGTGACAACAACTAAATTTGAGCTGAGGGATCTAAACACCCCCTTCAAGCTATGTGATGAGAGATGCACAAGTGTGAGCCATATGACTTTGTGTAACAACCCTAAAAATCCACACAATCTAAAAATCCCAACCAATTAAAATTTTTCATTTATTTATTGTGAAAACCCATTTTTCTTGTGCAAGCATATAGGTTTCATTATGAAATTGGTAAATAAAGGAGTGTAGTTTGCATTTTAATTCCATTCACATAGAATAATAACTTATGCATCACATTTGGGATTTATTGCAATTTATGTTTGTATTTACTCAATATTTAAAATGGACAATATATGTATATATACACTAAATTGAAAATAGAAAAAGAGAAAGAGAGTTAGGCCAGCCATTCGGCCAGCCGGGTCGCTAAGCCAGCCCAAGCCAGCCCGACCTTCCTCTCCTCACCTCACCCGCGCACGGCCCACGTTGCGGCTCGGCAGCGCGCGCGCGACCGGCACACACACGCTCGCGCTCGCTGCCAACCCGGCCCCGCCTGTCAGCCGCTCTCGCCCCCCACTGTTCTTCTTCCTCACGAAGGCGACGCGCCTGCCGGGGGTGTCGCGCGAATGGCGTGACCCCGGTCCCACAGCCGACAGCATGGCAGAGCCCTGACCCCGCTGTCCCCCTCCTGTCCCCTCCTTTCTTGGCCGCCAAGCGAACCCGCGCCCATCCGGAGCCCTAGATCCACTCGAGCCACGGCCCTTCGATCGGTCGAGCGCGATCAAGACCGTTCGCCATTGGAGCTGGCCAAGCTCGCCTATAAAAAGGAGCACACCCCGAAGCCCTACCCTCATTTCCCCTCGCCGCCACCGCAGCACAGACCGGCACACTGCACCAAACCGAGAGAGAGAGAGCGTAGGAGAAGGGCGGAGCAGAGGAGGAGAAGCTGCCGGAGCGCCGCCGCCGCGGAGCACGCCGGAGCCGGACACAGAGGAGAAGCACGAGCTGAGGACGAGGAGAGGCACGGCACTGCGATCGCTCTGCACGGCTCCGACTTGCCACTGCACCGCCATCCTAGCTTCACCGACACCACGGTGAGCCATTGCATGCCATGTCCGAACCTTGCCCTGCTTTTGCCATGGCGTTCCACCCTCGGGACGCGCAGGCACGAGCCTTTACCGGCTCGGGAAGATCACCTGCACCATGCACTCATTCGACCGGCCGAAACCCCCGGACTACAAGCTTGCTAGACCGAGAACGCAGCACGACGCGTTCTCGGCGGAGCGCGCTCACCACCGACGCGTTCCGACGCCGAATCACCCGTTCCGAGCAATCCGACTAGCACCCGTATAGGTTAGAGCGTCGTGGAGCACCGCCACGACCCCTTGAGCTAGCTACGCGGATCTAAGCGCTAGAGGAAGCCTGAATCGCCTTGGCCGCGTGCGCCGCGACCTTACCGGAGCGCCGCCGCGAGCCGTCGCCAAAAGAAGGTCATGCCATGGCTAAAGTTCGCCACCAGAGTGTTGTATGCTTCTCTGGCCTCACCAATTTGACAAGACCGCATTCGATTGAACCAATACTTGGTCGTAGCCGCGTTGCCGCCTTCCGCCGTCGTCAGCGACACGCCGCCGCCACAACCGAGCACCTTGGAAATCTCGGTAGCCAAAATTGGTAGTTGGTATACCATCGCCATAGACCCTGGACGCGTATACATCTCCTGGAAGACCTCCTTAGCCCCGCCAGAACCTCACAGTCGCGACGACATCGCCGCCGACACGTTCCGCCTCGCCTAAAATCCGTTCCGAGAACCCCCGGTCGCCTCGCGCTGCGGAGAAATGCCGCAGAGGTTCGCCAAGTCTGCCTCGGCACCGCCGCTAGATAGCCGAGCCCTGTCTTGCCGAAATATGGTCATCGCCGCCCTGTCATCGTCCGCCGCACCGGAGAGACACCGCCGCCTTGAACAGACGCCCTGGAACCCTGCTAGCACCAAATCTCCGATTCGCCCGAGCCTCCCCAGGAGAGCTCGGGAGAGCAGCACCCTCGGCACACCAAATATCCGATTCGCCCGAGCCCCCCCAGGAGAGCTCGGGAGAGCAGCACCCTCAGCGCACCAAATCTCTGATTCGCCCGAGCCTCCCCAGGAGAGCTCGGGAGAGCGGCACCCTCGGGCGCCCAAATTTCCGATTCGCCCGAGCCTCACCGGGAGAGCTCGGGAGAGCGGCACCCTCGGGCGCCCAAATTTCCGATTCGCCCGAGCCTCCGCGGGAGACCTCGGGAGAGCGGCACCCTCGGGCGCCCAAATGTCCGATTCGCCCGAACCTCCGCGGGAGACCTCGGGAGAACGGCACCCTCGGCGCCCCGAATCTCCGATTCGCCGGAGCCCCGCCGAGCTAAACCGAACTACGCCGAGCTCCGCCGAGCTAAGCCAAGCCTCGCCGAGCTACGCCAAGCTCCGCCGAGCTACCCCCAACCACAGCCGAGCTACCCCCGACCACCGCCGAGCCACGCCGAGCTACGCCAACGCCGGCAACTCTCTGGGAACCAGCATCGAACACCTGGTGGGCGACCATCGGGTTTGTGTTCTGATGAGGCGCCACTTGCCGCACTACTAGACCCGCGCGCCACGTGGATCAATCTCGAGCTGCCCCTGATTAATCGACCATTTTCCATTTTCAGAAAATAGGATAATCTTCGGAAATTCATAACTTATTCATACGATATCCAAAAATTGCGCATCATATATCAAAATTCTCAGAAAAATGAGATCTACAATCTAAGACTGTGTTTGTGTGCATTTGGCTCTTTATTTTATTGGATTTTTCTGAAATACTCTATAGGAGTCGCTGACGCGACTATTTCGTGTTCGATTTCAGAGCCGGAGGAGGATCTGACTAAGGAAGACGACCACGAGTACTTTCAGGAGCTAGGAGACGACTACGAAGGTGCCACGTCCCACCAAATCCTTAGATCCTATGACGCATTGCAAATGACATTGTTGCTATTGCTTTATGATTATGTATGGATTGGTTGCATGGTAGTATATTTGAATTCCCTGCCTTGATAAGACTTTACCCTGCTGTCCGCTGCTAGGTTAGCTGTTGCTTATTTTACTGTTACTCTTCCACTACTTACTACTTGCTATATGCTATGTGGTGGAATTGGGACGGTGTATAACTGATTATAACCACTGGGAGAGAGTGCTGCGTACGTCTTGGGTGCGTGGTAAGGGTTGATGTCAACCAAGTGGGATGTGAGACAAGCCCATGGGGCAAGTCGTGCCGGGGGTGCAACCTGGGCATCCCCAAGCGAGATACCTGTGGCGGGTAAAGTTGTTGAGGAGGTTCCGGGTGGGATAGCCTTGGTGGTTTGAAGCCCGTGGACGGAGGTGCTGTGATAGCACGGGGAGAGTATCCCCTAAGTGGAGATGCCTGCTTGGTCAAACCTACGATGGACTAGTTTCAGGTTCATGGGAATCCTTTTCTACTCACTCGCTTCTGATGGGCGGGAGACGGCTGGACTACTTGGTAGGACGGTGCCACTACTGCTAGGTTGAAAGGTGATAAGGGTGGGCGGAGACGGTCGATGGGTTCCCGTTCCGTTCTAGATGCACAGTACCACTGGATGGGCCCGGTACTGTGTCTCCCAGTCTCAGCGTAACGGTGTAGGATCCGGAATATCCTAGGGCTGAGTGGTAGGGTGGCATCGACCTAGGCAAGCAAGCACCCGGAATTCTGCCTAGGTGTTTGCGCAACACCTATGATGGCTAATCTTGTGGGTAGTGAAACCTCTGCAGAGTGTATGGTTGATCGATCGATACATATGCCAACCTGTTGGCTGTGGACCTTTCCTGTGAAGCTTCTACTAGTGTAGTGAGTGTTCTCTTCTCCCCCTGGATAACATTTTTCCGGCAGTGTACCCGTTGTGGTAGTGTGCCGCTGAGATAGGCCCGAGAGGGAGTTGGGCCTGTCGAATGAGAGCGAGGTGTGGGTAAGTGAGATGTGGTGATGGGAAAAGGGATAATGGTGTTTACTGGTGATAAAACTTGACTAATTACACATTGATTACAGCTGCATAGGAAAACCTCAGCCTATAGGTCAGCTTGTATAGCCTTGCATCCACTTTCCACAAAGCAAATGCTGCATTGGTGGGCTCCGTGGCCAGTACAAATCGTACTGATAAATTTGCTGTCAGGTGACGAGAATGAGTACGACTTCGAGGGAGATGATGACGAGGAATAGGGTCACGTGCTACACTCAAGTTGGCCGTGAAGAATGAATCGCTTCCGCATCTTCTA
Organism: Eremochloa ophiuroides; assembly: GCA_038502445.1. Classification (NCBI taxonomy): domain Eukaryota; kingdom Viridiplantae; phylum Streptophyta; class Magnoliopsida; order Poales; family Poaceae; genus Eremochloa; species Eremochloa ophiuroides. The sequence continues at coordinate 20,926,321 of JAHLJS010000002.1, forward strand.
AAGCTTCTCTGAATGTTGATTCCGCCAGTGTAGCGATGTAATAAATGTTTATGTAAGACTTAATTACCGTTGTATGGATCCTGGTGTCAACTGAGATATGGGTAATTTCATGGATTGTCCCAAGCAATCTGTTGAATTACAATTCGAGCCTGTGGATTTCCCTTCGTGGAAATCGAGGTCGTTTCAGTTGGTATCGGAGCCATACTTGACTGTAGGACGAGACCCATAGAAAATGGACGTTAGAATAGGAAGCCAGACTCTTTTTCGGTTATATTACCGACCTTGCATTCACTTTTATGCAATGGCTTATCTAATACAAGGACTTGCTAATCCATTTCTTGAAAAATTTGCAGATGACCAGCCTTGGACCACCACTTCGTCCACTGCACGACGGCACTATTGAGATCCCGATCAAAGGGAGGAACCACGGCGGATTTGCCATGGTACTACGCCAGGTGCTGGAGGAGCTGGGAGCACCGTCGGACCAGATCCATTACTTCAGCCGAGGGAAGCTTGTTGAGGCAGAGGACAGCCGCATACCCGACGCCGTACTCGACCTTATGCACCAGTAGCTTATGGGACCCTGCGTGGCCCTTAGACTAGTGATACCATGAGATGTCCTGTCATTGGCTATCTGCGCATAGCACGATCTTCTTAGCAGCTAGGAACATCCTTTATGTAATAATAACCATGTGATGAGTGATATTTGGATCTTATGCTTCTTATGGTTCTTTATGCTTCTTTGGTTGAGTGTAGGATAGATGTTTTAATTCATTTAAATCGTTGAAAACATCTAACTCCTACTTAAACCACTACAAGATTATTACTGCACTGAGCACGTACCTAATAACTTCAGATGTCAATGAGACGTTCCGCGCGCCTGGAGAACCGCCAGCCCTCCCCCGCGCCTGCGCCAGGACGCGGGCGTGGTCGCAACCGTGGGCGCCCAGCTGGCAGGCGAGCTGGAGTTAACTTGGAAGAAGAGCTGCGCCGGGCAGAGGATGCACCGCCGGTGAACGATCCGCCACCACAGGGCGAGAATGTGCCTCCGCCACCGCCGCCGCCGCCGCCACCAACGTTGGCGGAAGTGATGGCTCAGCAGACCCAGCTGCTGAATGCCATAGCTACTGGGATGAACAGGCACCACGGGCCACCCCAGAATGACTTCCAAAGGAAACTGGAGGGTTTTCTGAAGCTGAGGCCACCTACCTTTGACGGGACCGACAGCGATCCCCTCGCTGCCGATGATTGGCTTAAGGAGATGGAGAAGAAGCTGGACCTGACCACTTGCTCCGACGAGGAGTGTGTTGGGATTGCTAGCCACCAGCTGACCGGTGCTGCACGAGCATGGTGGGACAACTACACCAGCGCTCACGAGGACCCAGCCCGCATTGACTGGGATGAGTTCACCAAGGCTTTCCGTGACCACCACATTCCTGAGGGAGTCATGGAGGCCAAGGAGAACGAGTTTCGCAACATCTCCCAGGGAGCTGACCGGATCCACGAGTACACCACCCGCTTCAACTGCTTGCTCCGCTACGCACCTGCGTCTTGCGTGAGTTCCGAGAAGGAAAAGATGTACTACTACAGGAAGGGACTTCAGACCAAGATCAGGTTGGCTCTGTCAGGGAACAAGAGCTACACTCTGCGTGAGCTGATTGACCGCTGTATTGAGATCGAGAAGGATCGCATGGAAGCACGGCTGGAGTTCGAGGCCCAGAACAAGGGAAAGAAGCGCCGCTCTGAGGGACCCGCTCGCACTGCTCCACCCCAGAGACAGCGAACGGGTGCACCTCCGCCTTTCCGGACTCGCCAGGGACCCTCTTCGGGAACGAGCCGTGGTGGTACCAACAGCAGCAACTATCACCGCCCCGCTCAGACCTACCCTGCGCCGACTCGAGCTGTGCAGAACACACCCGCCCCCGCTACCAACACGCCAAGGACAAGCAATAGGAAGGCTCCTGCGACAGCTACAGCAGGCAGCGCGCCCTTCACTTGCTTCGGATGCGGAAAGCCTGGACACCGTGTGGCTGTGTGCCCCGACCTCAACCGCGCACCAGCAGCTGCACAGGGCACACCGAACCGGGGATCTGCTACCCGAGGAAGACTGAACCACATGACCGCTGAGGAAGCTGAAGCTGCACCTGATGCTGTGTACGGTACGTTCCTAGTTCAGGGTAACATGGCTACAGTTCTGTTCGATTCGGGAGCTACATATTCATACATTTCATCTGCATATGCACGAAAGCATAACATACCTGTAACCCCGAGAGCAAACCCCATCCTAACTAGCTCGCCCTTAGGAACCTTCAGAAGCATTCACATATGTAGGGGAGTGATAATCACAATCGAGGGACTTGACTTTCGAGCTGACCTAACCCTACTACCCTCCAATAGCTTAGATGTCATCTTAGGCATGGACTGGCTAACCAAACACCGGGGAGTGATATCCTGTTCACCTAGATATGTTCAGGTAACCCACCCTTGGGGAACAGCTGTCCGATGTGTACCCCAAACCGAGAGAGTCCAAGCCCTCCTATGTGCCCTGGAGACTAAAGCAGATAAGACAGAGCTGACATTCAGAGATGTGCCAGTAGTCTGTGAGTTCAATGACGTATTTCCAGAGGAGTTGCCAGGAATGCCACCAGATAGAGATGTGGAGTTTGTTATGGAACTGATGCCAGGGACTGCACCGATTGCCAAAAGACCCTACAGAATGTCGGCTGATGAGTTGAAGGAACTCAAGAAGCAGCTGGGAGAATTACTGGAGAAGGGCTTCATTAGGCCTAGTGCTTCGCCCTGGGGATCTCCCGTTTTGTTTGTCAAGAAGAAGGATGGCACGATGAGGATGTGCATTGACTACCGGAACCTGAATGCGGTCACAGTCAAGAATAAGTACCCACTGCCCCGCATCGATGATCTGTTAGATCAACTGAGTAAGGCCAAGTACTTCTCAAAGATTGATCTTCGATCAGGGTATCATCAGATGAAGATCAGGGAAGAGGATATCCCGAAGACTGCATTTGTCACTAGATATGGACAGTATGAGTGCACAGTAGTCTCATTTGGACTCACTAATGCTCCAGCATACTTCATGAACATGATGAACAAGATCTTCATGAATGAGCTAGACAAGTTTGTAGTGGTATTCATTGATGATATATTGGTTTATTCAGCCACAAAAGAGGAACATGAACATCATCTGAGGACCGTATTGGAGAGGTTGTCTCGCAACCAGCTATACGCCAAATTCTCCAAGTGCGAATTCTGGCTTGAGGAAGTTGCTTTCCTTGGACACGTACTGTCAGGAGAAGGAGTCGCAGTAGACCCAGCCAAGATTGAAGCTGTGAAAGAGTGGGAACAACCCTGTAATGTGTCAGAAATCAGAAGCTTTTTGGGACTTGCAGGATACTATCGCAGATTTATTGAGAATTTCTCCAAGATTGCAAGACCCATGACTAACTTGCTGAAGAAAGAGAACAAGTTTATATGGACTCCTGAATGTGAGAAGAGTTTTCAGACCTTGAAGGAGAAGCTCACTACTACACCTGTACTAGCCCTGCCAGATATTCACAAAGATTTTGTTGTATATTGTGATGCCTCTCGGCAAGGTTTGGGCTGTGTACTAATGCAAGAAGGAAGAGTGATAGCTTATGCCTCAAGACAGTTGAAGGAACATGAGCAGCGATACCCGACTCATGACCTAGAACTTGCAGCCGTGGTACATGCACTCAAGATTTGGAGACACTATCTAATAAGCAACAAGTGTGACATCTACACTGACCACAAGAGCCTGAAGTACTTCTTCACACAAGAAGATCTGAATATGAGGCAGCGCAGATGGCTAGAACTCATCAAGGACTATGATCTTGAGATCCATTACCACCCAGGAAAGGCTAATGTTGTCGCTGATACACTTAGCCGCAAAAGCTACTGCCATACCCTCATCACCAACTCTATGCCGCCTGAGCTCAGGAGAGAGTTCGACGCATTCCAGCTCGAGGTAGTCTCCTATGGCATGCTAAATGAGCTTCGCGTCGAGTACAATCTCACCTCACGGATCCGTGAAGCGCAAAAGAACTGTCCTGAGATAGACTATATCCGTGGTTTGATGAAGCTGGGAAGAGGCCCCGAATACCGAGAAGATGAGCAGGGAACTGTATGGTACAAAGATAGAATCTGTGTACCGACGGATTCAGCGATACGAGAAGAGATTCTGTCAAAAGGGCATGACTCCAAATATTGCATTCACCCAGGGTCAGCCAAGATGTACCATGATCTAAGGAAGCACTTCTGGTGGGAGAATATGAAGACAGACATTGCAGGGCATGTAGCCCGATGTGATACATGCAATAGAATCAAGGCCGAACATCAGAGACCAGCAGGGTTGCTACAACCAGTTGAGATACCAGAATGGAAGTGGGAGTGCATATCCATGGACTTCATAATAGGACTGCCCCGATCCGAGCATGGATATGATTCTATATGGGTAATAGTGGACCGTCTAACCAAAGTTGCACATTTTATACCGGTCAAAATGAAGTATAGAGCTGAAAAGCTGGCAGATCTGTACGTATCAAACATTTTGAAGTTACATGGGGCGCCTCTGAGTATTATATCTGACCGAGGCTCACAGTTCGTATCACAGTTCTGGAAATCCTTGCACAAGTCCATCGGAACCAAGCTCGACTATGGCACCGCATACCACCCGCAAACGGATGGGCAAACAGAAAGAGTGAGCCAGATTCTCGAGGACATGTTACGTGCTTGCGTATTGAGGTACAAGGAAGGATGGGAGAGCTGTCTACCCCACGCCGAGTTCTCATACAACAACAGTTATCAGACAAGCATTAAGATGTCTCCATTTGAAGCGTTGTATGGAAGACCGTGCAGAACCCCGTTAATGTGGTCAGAACCGGGCAAAAGGACATTCTTCGGTCCTGCTAAGATTGTGGAAGCAGAAGAAGGTGTTGCCCAAGTAAGAGAGAATTTGAGGATTGCACAAAGTAGGCAAAAGAGCTATGCAGATAGAAGACGTAGAGAGCTTGAGTTTAAGGTTGGGGATTATGTTTACCTCAAAGTATCTCCACTTCGTGGCACTGTCAGATTCCACGTGAAAGGGAAATTGGCACCAAGATATGTTGGGCCATACAAGATCTGTAAAAGGGTTGGAAAGCTTGCTTACAAGCTAGAACTACCGGAGGAATTATCGGGAGTACACCCCGTGTTCCATGTCTCACAATTAAGGAAGTGTTTGAAGCTTCCCGAGGAGCAAGTTCCTACGGATGCATTAGACCTGCAAGACACACTTGAATACAAGGAACATCCGATCAAGATCTTGGCATAGGATACAAAGGAGACTCGAAACAAAACCATTCCGATGTGCAAGGTACAATGGAGCAATCACACTGAAAGGGAAGCTACGTGGGAGAAAGAATCGGACTTGCGGATTATGTTTCCTTACCTCTTCGATGGGTACGTTATCCCTGAATCTCGAGGTCGAGATCCTAATGAGGGGGGAGGACTGTAACAACCCTAAAAATCCACACAATCTAAAAATCCCAACCAATTAAATTTTTTCATTTATTTATTGTGAAAACCCATTTTTCTTGTGCAAGCATATAGGTTTCATTATGAAATTGGTAAATAAAGGAGTGTAGTTTGCATTTTAATTCCATTCACATAGAATAATAACTTATGCATCACATTTGGGATTTATTGCAATTTATGTTTGTATTTACTCAATATTTAAAATGGACAATATATGTATATATACACTAAATTGAAAATAGAAAAAGAGAAAGAGAGTTAGGCCAGCCATTCGGCCAGCCGGGTCGCTAAGCCAGCCCAAGCCAGCCCGACCTTCCTCTCCTCACCTCACCCGCGCACGGCCCACGTTGCGGCTCGGCAGCGCGCGCGCGACCGGCACACACACGCTCGCGCTCGCTGCCAACCCGGCCCCGCCTGTCAGCCGCTCTCGCCCCCCACTGTTCTTCTTCCTCACGAAGGCGACGCGCCTGCCGGGGGTGTCGCGCGAATGGCGTGACCCCGGTCCCACAGCCGACAGCATGGCAGAGCCCTGACCCCGCTGTCCCCCTCCTGTCCCCTCCTTTCTTGGCCGCCAAGCGAACCCGCGCCCATCCGGAGCCCTAGATCCACTCGAGCCACGGCCCTTCGATCGGTCGAGCGCGATCAAGACCGTTCGCCATTAGAGCTGGCCAAGCTCGCCTATAAAAAGGAGCACACCCCGAAGCCCTACCCTCATTTCCCCTCACCGCCACCGCAGCACAGACCGGCACACTGCACCAAACCGAGAGAGAGAGAGCGTAGGAGAAGGGCGGAGCAGAGGAGGAGAAGCTGCCGGAGCGCCGCCGCCGCGGAGCACGCCGGAGCCGGACACGGAGGAGAAGCCCGAGCTGAGGACGAGGAGCGGCACGGCACTGCGATCGCTCTGCACGGCTCCGACTTGCCACTGCACCGCCATCCTAGCTTCACCGACACCACGGTGAGCCATTGCACGCCATGTCCGAACCTTGCCCTGCTTTTGCCATGGCGTTCCACCCTCGGGACGCGCAGGCACGAGCCTTTACCGGCTCGGGAAGATCACCTGCACCATGCACTCATTCGACCGGCCGAAACCCCCGGACTACAAGCTTGCTAGACCGAGAACGCAGCACGACGCGTTCTCGGCGGAGCGCGCTCACCACCGACGCGTTCCGACGCCGAATCACCCGTTCCGAGCAATCCGACTAGCACCCGTATAGGTTAGAGCATCGTGGAGCACCGCCACGACCCCTTGAGCTAGCTACGCGGATCTAAGCGCTAGAGGAAGCCTGAATCGCCTTGGCCGCGTGCGCCGCGACCTTACCGGAGCGCCGCCGCGAGCCGTCGCCAAAAGAAGGTCATGCCATGGCTAAAGTTCGCCACCAGAGTGTTGTATGCTTCTCTGGCCTCACCAATTTGACGAGACCGCATTCGATTGAACCAATACTTGGTCGTAGCCGCGTTGCCGCCTTGCGCCGTCGTCGGCGACACGCCGCCGCCACAACCGAGCACCTTGGGAATCTCGGTAGCCAAAATTGGTAGTTGGTATACCATCGCCATAGACCCTGGACGCGTATACATCTCCTGGAAGACCTCCTTAGCCCCGCCAGAACCTCACAGTCGCGACGACATCGCCGCCGACACGTTCCGCCTCGCCTAAAATCCGTTCCGAGAACCCCCGGTCGCCTCACGCTGCGGAGAAATGCCGCCGAGGTTCGCCAAGTCTGCCTCGGCACCGCCGCTAGATAGCCGAGCCCTGTCTTGCCGAAATATGGTCATCGCCGCCCTGTCATCGTCCGCCGCACCGGAGAGACACCGCCGCCTTGAACAGACGCCCTGGAACCCTGCTAGCACCAAATCTCCGATTCGCAGGAGCCTCCCCAGGAGAGCTCGGGAGAGCAGCACCCTCGGCACACCAAATATCCGATTCGCCCGAGCCCCCCCAGGAGAGCTCGGGAGAGCAGCACCCTCGGTGCACCAAATCTCCGATTCGCCCGAGCCTCCCCAGGAGAGCTCGGGAGAGCGGCACCCTCGGGCGCCCAAATTTCCGATTCGCCCGAGCCTCACCGGGAGAGCTCGGGAGAGCGGCACCCTCGGGCGCCCAAATTTCCGATTCGCCCGAGCCTCCGCGGGAGACCTCGGGAGAGCGGCACCCTCGGGCGCCCAAATGTCCGATTCGCCCGAACCTCCGCGGGAGACCTCGGGAGAACGGCACCCTCGGCGCCCCGAATCTCCGATTCGCCGGAGCCCCGCCGAGCTAAACCGAACTACGCCGAGCTCCGCCGAGCTAAGCCATGCCTCGCCGGGCTACGCCAAGGTCCGCCGAGCTACCCCCAACCACAGCCGAGCTACCCCCGACCACCGCCGAGCCACGCCGAGCTACGCCAACGCCGGCAACTCTCTGGGAACCAGCATCGAACACCTGGTGGGCGACCATCGGGTTTGTGTTATGATGAGGCGCCACTTGCCGCACTACTAGACCCGCGCGCCACGTGGATCAATCCCGAGCTGCCCCTGATTAATCGACCATTTTCCATTTTCAGAAAATAGGATAATCTTCGGAAATTCATAACTTATTCATACGATATCCAAAAATTGCGCATCATATATCAAAATTCTCAGAAAAATGAGATCTACAATCTAAGACTGTGTTTGTGTGCATTTGGCTCTTTATTTTATTGGATTTTTCTGAAATACTCTATAGGAGTCGCTGACGCGACTATTTCGTGTTCGATTTCAGAGCCGGAGGAGGATCTGACTAAGGAAGACGACCACGAGTACTTTCAGGAGCTAGGAGACGACTACGAAGGTGCCACGTCCCACCAAATCCTTAGATCCTATGACGCATTGCAAATGACATTGTTGCTATTGCTTTATGATTATGTATGGATTGGTTGCATGGTAGTATATTTGAATTCCCTGCCTTGATAAGACTTTACCCTGCTGTCCGCTGCTAGGTTAGCTGTTGCTTATTTTACTGTTACTCTTCCACTACTTACTACTTGCTATATGCTATGTGGTGGAATTGGGACGGTGTATAACTGATTATAACCACTAGGAGAGAGTGCTGCGTACGTCTTGGGTGCGTGGTAAGGGTTGATGTCGACCAAGTGGGATGTGAGACAAGCCCATGGGGCAAGTCGTGCCGGGGGTGCAACCTGGGCATCCCCAAGCGAGATACCTGTGGCGGGTAAAGTTGTTGAGGAGGTTCCGGGTGGGATAGCCTTGGTGGTTTGAAGCCCGTGGACGGAGGTGCTGTGATAGCACGGGGAGAGTATCCCCTAAGTGGAGATGCCTGCTTGGTCAAACCTACGATGGACTAGTTTCAGGTTCATGGGAATCCTTTTCTACTCACTCGCTTCTGATGGGCGGGAGACGGCTGGACTACTTGGTAGGACGGTGCCACTACTGCTAGGTTGAAAGGTGATAAGGGTGGGCGGAGACGGTCGATGGGTTCCCGTTCCGTTCTAGATGCACAGTACCACTGGATGGGCCCGGTACTGTGTCTCCCAGTCTCAGCATAACGGTGTAGGATCCGGAATATCCCAGGGCTGAGTGGTAGGGTGGCATCGACCTAGGCAAGTAAGCACCCGGAATTCTGCCTAGGTGTTTGCGCAACACCTATGATGGACTAATCTTGTGGGTAGTGAAACCTCTGCAGAGTGTATGGTTGATCGATTGATACATATGCCAACCTGTTGGCTATGGACCTTTCCTGTGAAGCTTCTACTAGTGTAGTGAGTGTTCTCTTCTCCCCCTGGATAATATTTTTCCGGCAGTGTACCCGTTGTGGTAGTGTGCCGCTGAGATAGGCCCGAGAGGGAGTTGGGCCTGTCGAATGAGAGCGAGGTGTGGGTAAGTGAGATGTGGTGATGGGAAAAGGGATAATGGTGTTTACTGGTGATAAAACTTGACTAATTACACATTGATTACAGCTGCATAGGAAAACCTCAGCCTATAGGTCAGCTTGTATAGCCTTACATCCACTTTCCACAAAGCAAATGCTGCATTGGTGGGCTCCGTGGCCAGTACAAATCGTACTGATAAATTTGCTGTCAGGTGACGAGAATGAGTACGACTTCGAGGGAGATGATGACGAGAAATAGGGTCACGTGCTACACTCAAGTTGGCCGTGAAGAATGAATCGCTTCCGCATCTTCTAAAACTTCTCTGAATGTTGATTCCGCCAGTGTGGCGATGTAATAAATGTTTATGTAAGACTTAATTACCGTTGTATGGATCCTGGTGTCAACTGAGATATGGGTAATTTCATGGATTGTCCCAAGCAATCTGTTGAATTACAATTCGAGCCTGTGGATTTCCCTTCGTGGAAATCGAGGTCGTTTCACTTTGATTTTTCTAAACTCTCAGCTGTGTACCATTTGGCTGTGACCACGCCGTGCTCACTTCTTTGTTCCATTATCTAAATAAGCTATGTGATGAGAGAATTAGGCCTGATCTTACAAAATCTACATTTTCTGCCAAGCAATAACTTCTCTACATATTGACGAGATGATAAGAATTCTTCTCTGATGTATACACATTGATCTACATTTCTTTACATGCTGGATTCCTGCTATATACCAGAGGCCCTGTCATGTACTGTCTTAGTGTTTATTGTTTAACTTTCCCTTCAAAATCAAAAATTACACAAACGTGGACTCTTCGTTTGCTATACCACCGTACCCGTATCCTATGGCTCTTGGTTGCAACTGTTCATCTTCTCTCAGACATGTGCTCCACACCCACGCAATGATCGGCCGGCGTATGGCTGCCTTGAAGCCGTATCACCCCAGCAGTGTAGGCTCGGACGCCGTCTTCTACAGACGATAGCCTGAGGCGATAGGTGTCGCCGGTGCGGTGGCGAGGCCGGCAGCTGGAGTCTGCCGGGAGCTGGAGCACCTTGACGGCGCAGGCCTTCTCCAGCTCTTGCGTGGCGTGAAGCTGCGAGGGGAGATCAATGGTGAAGTTGCCGTACTCATCCGTCGTAGCAAATGCGAGGCTGTGATACAATTGGTTGCTGGGAGTGTGGCTTTCAGTTTCGCAGGTCACTGCTACCTTAGCACCTGGTCAGGATCAAAACACACAACTCGATCATCACCACCGTACCCAATAATGGAAAAGTATAGAGATCAGATGGTTGTCAATAAAGAAAACAAGCGGTACGTACTAATGTGTTAACTGGATATTCTTCTTGGGGTATGTTAATTAATTTTAAAAATATGGTCCTGTAAGCTTTGCTGCAATCTGTCTGAACTTTGCTTTATTTACCAATGAACACCAAATCTTGAGAAGTGAAAAGTACACCACAATTCGTGCAAGGTGCGGAACCATTAGCAAGAAAAACGACGCGGACGGAAAACGAAGGCGGCGGCTACGGATTGGAGTCCATTCGGAGCGCACCGGTTCAGAGATGTAACAGGCGAGCAATTCTCCATCGGAGGAAAATGGAAAATGAGCAGCTCTCCAGTGCCTTTTTGTTTTTCGGTTTTCTGAACGAACAACTAAAGCAGATTCTAAGATCACTCAGTCCGTGGCGATAGCACCGAGGAGGGAGATGTGTGTATCGACCAAAACCAATAACATTGCCATCTCGTACGCATCAAATCGGATTCAGACAGGAGTGGCTAGACGCGTTAGATAGCTCGCTTTCCGTGGAGCCACTCACTGTCTGACTCTGATCTCTGAATGGTGCCGCCACAGGCACAAAGGAAGAGACCATTTGCCCCGCAGGCAGTGTATGGTATCTAGTGGGCCACTGGGCCTAGTGGCTATACTTGAGTAGACAAAGAACAGGAGAATTAGGCGAGCTAACCTTGTCTTTTTTTTTTTTTTGAAAGTTAGCTAACCTTATCTATGAGACTACGACACGAACAAGAATGAACTCTCGGATAACAATGAATAGCAAGGATATATTGTTGCAACCAATATGCAAGGCTTACCTAAAAATTCCTCTTCCCTGCTGATATGAGGCAGACATATACCTAAACAAGTACTGTATGCCTGTAACTAGTAATAACTAAAGCTTCGTTATGCGCTCTCTCTCTCTCTAAAAAAATAATATCCCTTTGTACCCCGTCTATTTCAAATTGTATTAGATTCCACAGCTATTAATTTGTCTGGTGGCGACGCTTATTAGTATTTAATTAGCAGCCTGAGTTCTCTCCCCGCTCAGCTTTCAGCTCCATTATTTTATTAGCGCAGAACACAGATGGGTTAAAAGGAAATTCTCTTATCTGTTGGCTCGGCAACATCAGTAGCATCGAAAGTTTTTCTTTTTCTTCCTCCCCTTCTAATAACCGTAGGAGATTAAGAACTAGTAGTACACACACATAAAATTTTTCTCTTCCTGCACTACACTGCACGGATGCACTACACTAACAAAGCCAGCAAGAGCAATAAAGGGATCATCAGCTGATCAGCATATACGAATGAATGCACAGTACACAAAGCCGCTGCAGCCAGAACCTCCACCACCAGTACTGTACTAGGCAATACCCACCATACACCAAATGCTCGTGAAGGCTCGTTGCTTTGGCGACAAGACGCCGTCCTTGCGTGAGGCACGTGACAAGTACGCCGTGCTCTCGACGACTAATCCCTTGCTCCACGAAGGGGACTACAATGCAAGGTCGTCGTGATCCGCTGGAGACGAGACGACGACGGAGACCTTGCTTGCTTTGCTTCCGGGCTTTCCGTTGTGGCATGCATGGCCAGCGCCCCAGTCGGCACCCCGTCTGCGTTAACCGGCCAACAACCAGAGCCACCGCGAAAAGGACCAGCCGCCTGCTCTCGCTCGTCGTCTCTGAATGACTCGATCAATGGAGGTTTTGGCAGGCACGCGTTGCCGCGTAGACGATGGCACAGGGATCATTTGTTTAATTAATTATGCATTATTATATGATGGGTCAGTGATCTGGCGGCCGGCCGGCCGGCTCCGACGACAGCTCTACCTTGTTCCTTCGTCAGCCAGGATTACATCGCCCGGAAGGAAGGTGATGTGGTTTTAATTTCAATATGGCCAACTGAACTTTGCTATTTCAATTCATTCAGGTGGTTACGCTACATACTACGTGGAATGAACAAGCAGCAGTAAGTAGCAGGAGCCAGGAGCAATTAAAAGGGACAAGAAGAAATTAAAAGAAGCAAGGAACTTAGGAGAAGTATGCATGTACCGTACCTGTCATCTCCAAGGTGAGGAGGTGGGAGCCGGGGCGGAGGCAGAGCTCGCAGGTAAGCTGCCCGGACACGGACACCGACGACACCGGCTCCTCGCCGTACCCCGCAAGGCGCGCCAGCTCCGCCGCCGAGAAGTAGACCTCCATCGGCACCGGCAACGCTTCCTCCGCCGCTGTCCCCGCCGCCAGGAGCAGGAGGATGGCAGGAATCAAGCCGGCGGCGGGCTCTCTCCTCCGTAGCATCTCTGTCTTTGGCTCTTTGCCGTGGCGCGCTCCCGCCGCTTCTTTTCCTCTTCCTCTCTCTCTCTGTTGGCCTCGGACCAAACCAGACTGGGTGCGTTAGTTATTTTATAGCCGGAGCTGCTCGATCCGCCACGTTGACTCGGAAAGGAAGCGTGGCGTGGGTGGGCTGGGCGTGCACTCCATGTATATATATATATATATATATATATATATATATATATATATATATATATATATATATATATATATATATATATATATATATATATATATGATAATATGATACTCCCTCCATATCAAAAAGACTGTCGTTTTAAATTTTTGAGACAACACGTTTAACTATTCATCTTATTTAAAAATTTTATATAAATATTATTTATCTTTATATGATGTGTTATATCATTAGAGACACTTTAATAATTATTTATTAATTTTGTATTTTGTATAAAATTTTTAAAGAAAACGGACGGTCAAATATAATTTCTTAAATATAAAAGTCTAAAACGACATTCTGCATTGGACGGAGGGAGTATCCTGCGCGTTGTGCGTTTGGGTCCACGGCAATTGGTGATAGGCCGGGCATAGGCCAAGTCAGTCACGCGTCCAGCCGGGTGGTTCAGGTGTCGTGCGGTCGGGGAGTGGTTTGGGTGTAACTGTGGACGGGGCTGGCGAGCGGGCGGCACGCCGGGTGTTGGAATAATTGTTCTCCACCTATTCTATTCTACGGAGGAAGTTTGAAAGAATTGGTCATAGACTCCTTCTGTGGAATAGAAGTCGTTTAGACAATGACATATTTTTAAACATGAATTTGACTTAATATTTCTATAAAAAAATTTATTGAAAAGTGATATATGCATGCTTTTATGAAGGTATATTTAAAGATAAATTTATTTATATAGTTTTTATATTTTCAAACTTAATAATTTAAAAGTTATTTATGATTTATATTCTCAATATTTGACCAAAACTTTGTTCAAAACAATTTCCTTTTTATATATGGAGGGAGTATATTTACCATCTCTTCATCGCTTTCTTTCGGATGCAGATTTTTCTTTTAGATAGAGACTATTTGTTAGAGGAAACTAAAATCTACACTAGGTTATTCGATTTGGAATTTGACGTTTCACAGCTTTTCAAAGTTTAGGTGTAAGGCTATCTTAAATTTAAAGGGGTAAAGGATAAAAATTGATTCTATATATCATGGTGATATGTTTCTACTATGCAATTTATGGTACGTTTTTAGGCTAGCTCCTCTAATGCAGCACACAATTTCTCCCTCAATTAGCTAACAATAATATATAAATGCATTTTGCATATATCTATATTAGCTTAATTGGTCTGTGTCATAAATAATGACTATTAGAATGGATTTCAATTTCAAAGAACTAAACGGGGCCTTAATTTTTTTTCTTCCTCACTTGGTCTTGATTGTTAATTTCTTCACTTTCTCGGTCATTTTTAATGGGCTCGCGGCTATAGAACCGCATTGGATTTATTGAGCCTGTACGGTTTGGGTAAGAATGGATTGTAGAGTTGAATGGGCTGGTTTGGTCTGGACTGTAGCTATAGTGGGCTCGTTCGGTTTGGAACATGTTTCATCCGCTTGCAGGGCCGCCGCTGGTGAGGTCTCATTTGTGACGATGTAGAGGGTCGCACTATGGTTTGGGAAACAATTTATTAATGGGTTCATACTATGTACGAATAGAAAAATACTTTTAGGTTTGGATCGATCTGGTTTGTGCAGGCGGTGGACTGGTGTGATGTAAATTGACTTTTTGTCTGCTGTTACAATGGATTGGTTTGGTTTTAGTTCGGATCCCAGCCCATTAGGAATGACTCCTAAGAAGAATTTCCTGCCATAATTGTTAGTTAATTGAAGCTTTCAATAGCCGGAATGATTCCTGCCTTCCTGGCGTCATTCTACAAACAAGCCCTTAGTAAGTCATCTCCGATTGGTTTGGGTACGGTTCTAGCCATTAAACTACTAGCGTATAGGTGTTTTATTCTCGTGATCGTTGCCCCGTGAAACCCGTCGTCGGTTCCTAACCGCTAGTAAGAGCTCTATCTAAATCATTGAGAACCTTGAAACCCATTGGTTTCTAATTGCAGGGCCCGACTCTTCTACGGTTTGGATGAGTTCGAACAAAAAACCGCAATGAAGAGACCATGTACAGGCCCGTTGTTCATTGTTCCGTGGATTAAGCATTGGTGCCTCTTTTCTCAATTCACAACTTAGATCAGAACATATGATATTTTTCCCAATGAAATGAGACGAAGTTTTCACTCATCTCTGCAAGTTGTTTTAGTAGTTCTCGTGTCTGTAGTAGTTTTCTATCCCGGCTAAAGTTGTATTTTTATTGTTTGTGTTGTACTTTATTCTACCCTTAATGCTAACTAAAGAGCGTGCACGCTCCAAAGACTCCGCGTGCGCGTCTCCGCTCACACGGTCGTCCGCTTCCTCCCACTCTCACACAGTCATCTTCTTCCTCCCTCCCTCTCCCCGGGACCGGCGACAGCGACGGCGATGGCAACGGTCACCGGCCAGCACCTCCTCGGCGCCCGCACCCGCGCACAACCTCCCCACGCACGCGCACCACCTCCCACGCCTGGCCATGGTGTATCTGGCGTTGCCGGCGGCGGCTCCGACCCAAGTAGGTCTCCTCCACTTCCCATCTCCCCTCTCCTCCTCCCCCTCCTCTAATTCTGGCGAGCTAGGGTTTCAGCGAGTGCCCCCATCTGCTCCAACTCCGGCGGGGTATAGAAGGCCAGCCGAGGGAGGGGGGGAGGAAGGCCGGCCAGGCGGTGAGGATGGAGACGAGCGGCTTTGGGGTCTTGACGGCGGTGGAGGCGGCTGTAAGGACCGGATAGGCTAGAGGAGGGTGAATAGCCTATTAAAAATTTTACAAAGCACTAGACCACAAGTTAGTAATTTTAACAAGCGATGCTAAGCACTAGCTCTAGGCTACTCTATGCAAGCCACCTATCACAAAACACTAATCACAAGTATGCACTCAACCGTAAGAAACTCACTCCTTTGAGACCTAAGGAGAAAGCACTTAAATAAGTAAGCAAGCGCAAGAAACCCTCACCACGAACCTACGGTGAGAGCACCTAAACACAAAGTAATCGCAAGGAGGAGTGATCGAGAAAGATTAGACCAATGGGCTCGTAAAAGTGAAGTCCGCTTGCCGTGAAGACCCCAATCACCAAGAGATGATCAATAAACACAATGAAGATCAATCACCAATGGAGAAGACCGAAAAACCCAATCATCCACTCGAAGGTGGAGAAAACAATGAACACCCGATTTTTTACCGAGGTTCACGTGATCGCCGTCACGCTACAACTCATTGTGGCAGCGGTCTTCCTTGGTGGATTGCGAGTTAGGCTTCACACGCCAATCCCTCACCGGGAGCCGCTCACCAACACAAGAGAAGTGGCTATCAACCACGAGCAATCCACTAGAGTCGGTTTTGGCACTCCGCCGGGAAATAACCGCAAGAATCCCTCACAACCAACATCTCGGTGTGGGCTTGAACAAACACCAATCAACCTCACACCGGAATCGCCTCCAAGCCGCTAGGGACACGGCAATACCCCAAAAGAATAAGAACTCAGCCTTGACTTGCTCTCAAGTGCTCTAGAATACAAATCACTAACAATAATGCACTTGAAGATCACTCAACTCACAAAGATGATCAAAGATGAACAAGTGAGTGAGTGGGAGGCTAGAGAGTGCTAACAAGAGTATGACAATGAATCAAATGTGCAAGAAAGTTACCAAGTGACTAGGGAGGGAGTATAAATACCCCCAAGTGCACTCCTAGCTGTTACCCCACAGAAAACAGCCGCTAGACACTTTTTAGAAGCGTCGAACTCTACCGTCGGACCGAAGACTAGCGTCCGACGTACGGATTTCAGCCACGTGTCGCTCATATTTAACCACAGCCGCAGATCACCAACAGCTACTGCTCGCGCCACCTTTTTCCAACTCGTCGGACTGGCAGCGTTGGACCAAAGAAAGCCAGCGTCCGACGCTTACAGAGAGAACATAGAAAGGGAAAACTCGTCGGACGCTGTCCGACGCCTGGCGTCGGACCAACCAGCTCCGTCCGACGCCCTGAACACCGCTTGCCACGCACAGTGCCATGGCGTGAACTCGCCACGCCACTGCGTCGGACCGTGAACCAATGGTCCGTCGCTCGGCCTTCACTCTCCGTCGGACTGTCCGACTCTCACAGCCAGCGCCACCGTCGGACACTACACAATCAATGCGTCGGACTAACGAGCTCCACCGTCCGACGCTTTGCAGAGAGGTCCAGAAACGCTAAAACACTATCGGACGGTGTCCGACGCTTACCGTCCGACGCCTTTGCACAAAGAACAACACGTCAGCGGACCTTCGGACGCTACCACTCAATGGTCCGACGCCCTGGAACCCCAGCGTCCGACGCTCGAAACTCACTGTTTTTCTATTGCGATTTCTCCCAAAATCGCCAAATCCTGCTTCGCAAACTCGGCAGGAGGGAGAGAGACCCCAAACACCTCTTTACCACTTCAACCCTTGTTCCCGAGCACTAACACCAAAGCATCTAACGATTGTGCACGGTGTGTTAGCTTTTGAAAGCATTTTCAAAGGTTCTAAGTCAAAATCTAGGTTGAGTTAGATTCAATGCAATGAAATACAACGTAGAGCACTTGAAGGTAATCCACTCACTTAGTTCTCCCCTTAATAGTCGGCTATCTATCCTTAATGTGATCACACCCACTTGGTGTCTTGATCACCAAAAGAAAAACCCTATTAGGTTTATACCTTTGCCTTCTTTTTTAAGTCATTTTCTTTCTGCTTGATCATCTCTACTTGATCGACCTTGATCCATGGTTGAGCTCACTTGATCAACATCATTTAGCTCCACTCACCATGGTTAGGATAACCTACACTTAGCCATCACTTAGCAAGTAGGTTAGTCCTTAGGGTGTCATCAATTATCAAAACCAAACTAGAGCTTTCAGCGGCCGGGAAGGTCGGGGCGGGGGGAGTTCGGTCGCCGGAGTTGGTGAAGAGGACGGTAAGCTCGGTTGCCAGAGGGGGACGGGAAGGGAGAGGGAAAGAGGGAGGCCGCCGCCGCGCAGTAGGGCCTCGCCAGAGCTCCGGCGAGGCCCTACCGTGCCGTGGCAGTGGGTGGTGCTCGATACGGGGGCGAGGGCGGTGGGCGGCAGGGGAGGCGCCGGAGGCGATGGAGTCGACGAATCGGACGGGGTGGAGAGGAGGAAGAAGGTGTGCACGCTCGATGACAAAATCGTGCACGCGCACGCTGTAGTTCAATCTTATTTTACACTTATATGTGCTAGTATGCATTTTGTATCTAGAATCTATTCTCTCATGACGTGAATATGTGTGGTGTTAGTGGACTGACACAGTGAGCTAAAAAAAGACCCATCTACGAGTGGTTTGGTTTTTTCCTGAGCAAAGACGGAGCCATCGAGCGAAGATTGGCTGAGTATGCTTTCGCTACTCATGATAGAGTACTCTTTTAATTATTCGCTTTATTATTGGCCGCAGGATGTCGATACCTTTAAGGGATTTTTTTTTGCACTATTGTTTTTCTTTCATCATCTTATAAATTACGGCAAGTCTCTTTCCGTTTTTTTTAATAGAAAAATGAGAGACGACGTTTGAACAATGGGGACATTTCCCCATTTTTTTGCGAACCTGCCCTGTTTTCGCTCGGTGAATCCGTGGCTGGAAAGAACAGGCCCACAGCTAGTCCCACCATGGCACCATCGGTGAACGGTGGTGATGGTGGTGCTTATCAAGTTGGCCAGTACAAGTTTTGCTTGGATCACATCCACGTAGAATCGTAGATGGTGCCGATGGAATGAAAACCACTTCCCGCCCCACGGACTGGAAAGCGTGATAATAATAGCAAGCACGAAGGAGAAACGTAGAGTACTAGCAAGAAACCAACTACAAAAACTGAATAACCCAACAACAGCCACAACTCAAAATCTTTCTCTGAAATCGCATGCTCCCAGCAGAACAAGTGAACAACCAAGAACCTGTCCAGCGATGGACATGGACTCTAGTCCGGTGCCCGCGCGCCAAACAGGAGCTTCCGCAGCGGTGGCTTCTCTGTCGTCGCCGTCGTCTTCATCGCTCATCTTTCTGGGAACCGGCTGCTCTGGCGCGCTCCCCGACGCGCGATGCCTCATCCAGCCGTCGGATCCGCCGTGCACCGTCTGCTCCACGGCCCTCTCCCTGCCGCCGGACCGGAACCCCAACTACAGGTGTGCTCTGTGCTCCCCTCCCGTACAGCATAGTCAATCGCTGTTCAGTGAACGATTCTATTTCGCTCGCATAGATAGGTATGTTCATTTCGTACCTTGTATTCCTCATGACTGTCAGAGCCTCAAAATCGATCTTGACCTAGAGAATACTCAAGTTCATGCGTCGGTGTGTGAGGCCGATCTGCCCTGAAAATCAGCAAGAGCATCAGAATTTCTGCCTGGCAGTGCTTATTTGACTGCATGTACGTCTGGTTTCAGGTGCAACACCTCCCTCTTGGTAGATTATTGCCAAGACGATGGGACTCACAAGTACATTCTAATCGATGTCGGCAAGACCTTTAGAGAACAAGTTCTCCGGTGGTTTGTGCACCACAAAATTCCGTCCATTGATTCGGTGAGAACATGATGGGAATTCTTCACTGAAAACAATTGGTGCACATTTTCAGTCAACTGAAATTCTTGGTGATGAATCCACACCGACGACATGACTGTCTTAGGTCTAAAAGGACTCTCTGAAGTGCAGATTATTCTCACGCATGAGCACGCAGATGCTGTCTTAGGCCTTGATGATCTCTCGGTGGCACTACCGAGTAGTCAGAGAAATGAAGGTGGCAAAGTTCCTGTTTTTCTCACCCAATTCACAATGGACAGGTAATCCTTCCATTTCGAACTAACTCAGAGCTGCCCATCTTACATTTATTGTGGTCCAACATATACACCGTGTAATATTGGACGCTAATTTTTACAGTGTTGCTGCAAGATTCCCCAACTTGGTTAAACAGAATCTGAGGGAAGGTGATGACTTTGTCAGACCTACTCAACTCGATTGGACGATAATTGAGGGTGACGTTGACAAGCCATTTGTAGCATCGGAGCTTGAGTTTCGGCCGTTGCCAGTAAGAGTTTTTATTGTGAAATGCTGCATTGATATGGTTATGTTTGCCCCCTGAGCTGTCTAACTTGATATTGTCTGACCAGGTCATGCATGGGGAGGACTATGTCTGTTTAGGCTTCTTATTTGGGAGGAAAGTGACAGTTGCATATCTATCTGATGTCTCAAGAATTCTACCACGAACTGAGCATGGTAGACCTTTCCATTCCTCCATCATTCTCTATTCACATTATCTGTTTCAATAAATTATTGGGAATATGTAATAATTAAGGCAATTCAGTGAGTAGGAAAGATAATATTGATCCATTATACTTCCATTGAAATTCAGACTACAATACAAAGAGGGAACCAGGATAATTTAGTTGCTATTCATATAATAGTTCCTGCTAACCTGTATGTCGTCTTTGGAATAATGCTATTTACATTCTGTAAAAAAGGGACTTCAGTGTTTCATCAAAAGCAACATTCTCCAATAGTTCTTTGAATCTCAAAAAAAAAAAAAAAAAAAAAAAAAAAAAAAAAAAAAAATCTGAACCACAAGAGTCTTTCGTATATTATCAGCTATTGAATTCGTGGCCTTTTGTAGTTGGATCCGTTCTCTTTGTTCCTATTCACTTGCTCCATTTTACTGCAATAAACTGCTGATGCGATCTTTGCATGCAGAAATTTCAAAGTCTGGTGCCGGACAAGGGCAACTAGATCTACTTATACTAGAAACAAACAGGTTGCATGGGGCGGTAAGCCTCCACATGCTGTTCATCTGAATAAAGAACATCTTTTGTGAACCTTCCATATGATAGCTTCACTTTCTGATACAGATTTAATGTTCTATGAACAGGGAGATGATCGCAGTTGCCATTTAACTCTGAGTCAGGTTATTGAATCAGGAGTTCAGGACCTCTCAATATTTTCTGAATTGATAGTAACTACTCCCTCCGTCCCTAAAAAAGAGTTGTTCTCGCTTCCCGAAAAACAATTTTGATTATATATATATTCTTTAATATTTACAGTACATAATTAGTATCACTGGAAAGATTTTTAAATCTAGTTTTTAATAAATTTATTTAAAGATAAAAATGTTGTACATATTTTCTATAAATCGAGTCAAAGTTGTGGCACGCACATCAACGGCGACACTTTTAAAGGGACGGAGGAAGTAGGTGGTAAAATATGAAGTTAATCCATCTTTATAAAATCAGGAGTTAAATGCACTACATGCCCATGAACTTGCGCAGCTGTGCCAAATAGGTCCATCAACTAGAAAACCAGATATCTGCCCCCTCAAACTTAGGATTTGGTTCACTTCAGGTCCATTTGCCAAAACCAGCCCGGTTTTGCTGACGTGGCATGTCCACCGTGGACCGGGCCGCGCGCCATTTATCAAAAACGCCTCCCGCATCCTCCCAGCGATAGGTCCGTGCATGGCGGCGCGGGCGCGGTGCAGTGGCATGAGCGGCACGGCGGCACGGGCGGAGTTGCTGCGCGGGCGCGGCGAACCGGCGTGGAGCAGCAGTGGCGCACGCGGGCACGGGCGCGGCGGAGCGGCATGGAGCAGCAGTGGCGTGAGCGCGCGCGGCGCGGGCGTGTAGCAGTGGCGGTCACGGCGCGGCGGCACGGGCGGGCGCATGGAGTCGCGGCGTCGCGGGCACGTGGAGCGGCGGCGGTCCCGCCGCGCACGGCGCGGGCGCGAAGCGGACCTGCGGCATGGCGGCACGGGCGCGCGCGTGGTGCTGCGGCACGGCGGCGTGGAGCCGCGGCGGTCGTGGCACGGCGGCGCGAGCGCGAGCGAGGCGCGGAGCTGAGCACGGAGCAGCGGCGCGGCGGCACGGGCTCGGGCGCGGGGCTACGGCGCGGCGGCGAGTTCTATAGCCGTGTGCTTTGTTTTAGTTCGTGACCAGGGACTAGTGCTTCAAATTCAAGTTTTCTCAGGGGTCTAACTACGAAGTCTAATATGGGACAGGGAGGCCATGTCAGTAAAACCGGATTGGTTTTGGCAGATGGATCTGGAGTGAATCAAATCACAAGTTTGAGGGAGTAGATATCTGGTTTTCTAGTTAATGGACCTATTTGGCACAGCTGCACAAGTTCATGGACCTATAGTGCATTTAACTCTAAAATCAGCATAGGAGGCTAGGTAGAGCAAATCAACACAATGGCTCACAGCCTCAAACCAGGAAGCATTTACAGTCATGCCTGTGAAGATGTACAGGAGAAACTATTGATTTTTTCTCTTAAATACGGAATATCATGTTAACATTTACTGTTTGTTGTAGAGTCTTGACGCCGTCAAGAGGATATGTCCTAAACAAGCTCTGTTGATTGGAATGAACCACGAGTTTGAGCATCACAGAGAAAACCAGTTGTTAGCAGGATGGTCTTGCAGGTGTGGCACCTAGTTTCTGGCATTTGTTTTACTCTTTAATTATCTGTAGATGCTTTGACTGATGCGTAAGATTGTATTATGATCGTAGAGAAGGAATACCAGTTCAGCTAGCTCATGACGGCCTGCGTATCTTCATTGACCTGTAACAAGGTATGGATCTTAGGTCGTAATAACGCAATGCTTTAGCAACACTTTGGATGTCAACTTTACTGATGCGGACTACTACTACATCCGTATGGTCACTGAAAGGATCAAGAATGTCGAAGAGGGGATGAATTGGGCAACTAATAATTTTTCGAAACACAATTCAACCTATCGCAATTTTCCCAATGTCACCCCACAAGTGCTTGTGTCAATTCTATTCGTAAAACAAGTTATGCAACCTAAAGCCAAGTCCTATCACAAGTACTACTACTCTAGAAAAGTAAAGAACACAAAGGAAATACGGGAATGTAAAGGGTTAGAAAAACAAATCCGATTTTTCCCGAGGTATCGGAGAGTCGGCACTCTCCACTAGTTCTCGTTGGAGCACCCGCGCAAGGGTCTAGCTCCCCCTTGATCTTCGCAAAGACCAAGTGCTCTCTACGGGCTGATCCTTTGCCACTCCGGCGCGGTGGATCACCCACAACCGCTCACAACTTCGACTTGTGCCGTCCACAAGCTCTCCAAGCGGTCACCAAGCCACCGATCGCCACCAAACCGTCTAGGTGATGCCGATCACCAAGAGTAACTGTCGGTGCTAATTTTGGCAAGGCTAACACCGGCTAGTAAATATGTGTTTTGCGGTTGAGGCTACGGATGGTGTGCAAGGGGGAACACAGGGATTATACTGGTTCAGGCCGAGCAAGCCCTACGTCCAGTGGAGAGGAGAGTCGTGTTGCCTTGCACCGGGGTGCTTGTAGTAGGGGGTTACAAGCTAGTCGAGAGAGGAAAGTGCTCCCAGGTCTCTTGTGAGTGTCTAAGTGTTTACAAGTCGTTTGCTGTGGGTGAGAACTTGTAACTTCTCCGTCCGTTCGTTCTTTGTCCCCTAAAGCTAGGTCTCTGCTCTCCCTTTTATAGTCACAAGGGAGAGGCAAGGGCAGCTACGTATTTTACAGCGAGGAGTTGCTGTTCCCCGTTTGACTAGCTACTGCCTTTTCTCCGCGTCTCCGGGGTATGGCTGTCTTGGTTCGCATGATCTTGGTGGGCTCCAAGGTGGGAACAGTCGTCTGACTATGTCATGTCGGCCCGGATGGAAGGCGTGCTCGTCCTTTCGAGTGGACAGCGCAGTAGGCGCTTTTTCTGTTCTTGCGTAGCCCGTCATCAGGCGCTTGGACTGTCACAGTCGGAGTTGATAGGTCCCGGCGGAAAACGGGGCGGCGCACCATAGACCATACCGTGGAGGACAGGTGGTATGGCCGTCAGGGGCGTGCGAAGCACAGTCGCGTCGAGAGTCTTGCCTGACGGGACAGTGCTTGTAAAGTGGTCAGAGAGATCTCTTGTGGTCCAAGATTGCTCCGCTGACATCACCTGCGCCTTGGATGCCTTTGCGAGATTGCGCTCGAGGGGGATAGGGAAGCTCGGGCGAATCAGAGATTTGGGGCGCCGAGGGTGCCGCTCTCCCAAGCTCTCCCGGGGAGGCTCGGGCGCTCGGGCCGCTCTCCCGAGGAGACTCGGGCGAGTCGGAGATTTGGGCGCCGTGGGTGCCGCTCGCCCGAGCTCTCCCGAGGAGGCTCGGGCGAATCGGAGGTTTGGGCGCCGAGGATGCCACTCTCCCGAGCTCTCCCGAGGAGGCTCGGGCGCTCGGGCCGCTCTCTCGAGCTCTTCCCGAGGAGACTCGGGCGAGTCGGAGACTTGGGCCGCTCTCCCGAGCTCTTCCCGAGGAGACTCGGGCGAATCGGAGGTTTGGGCGCCGAGGATGCCGCTCTCCCGAGCTCTCCCGAGGAGGCTCGGGCGCTCGGGCCGCTCTCCCGAGCTCTTCCAGAGGTGACTCGGGCGAGTCGGAGACTTTGGCGCCGTGGATGCCGCTCTCCCGAGCTCTCCCGAGGAGGCTCGGGCGAGGCTCGGGCGAATCGGAGACTTGGGCGCCGAGGACGCCGCCTCCCGAGCTCTCCCGAGGAGGCTCGGGCGAATCGGAGACTTGGGCGCCCAGGATGCCGCTCTCCCGAGCTCTCCAGAGGAGGCTCGGGCGAATCGGAGACTTGGGCGCCCAGGAGGCCGCTCTCCTGAGCTCTCTCGAGGAGGCTCGGGCGAATCGGAGGCTTGGGCGCCCAGGATGCCGCTCTCCCGAGCTCTCCCGAGGAGGCTCGGGCGAATCGGAGACTTGGGCGCCGAGGACGCCGCTCTCCCGAGCTCTCCCGAGGAGGCTCGGGTGAATCGGGGGTTTGGGCGCCGGGGACGCCGCTCTCCCGAGCTCTCCCGAGCAGGCTCGGGCGAATCGGAGCGAGCTCTCCCGAGGAGGCTGTCATTAGTGGAATGATGTCGTGGGCCTCTGTAGACGCGGCCTTCGTGGGCTTCCACTGGCCTTACTTGGGCCAGGCCAAGTTGGGAATGAGCGTTTTTGCATCGAAGTT
This sequence comes from Eremochloa ophiuroides, assembly GCA_038502445.1. NCBI lineage: Eukaryota > Viridiplantae > Streptophyta > Magnoliopsida > Poales > Poaceae > Eremochloa > Eremochloa ophiuroides. The sequence goes on from JAHLJS010000002.1 coordinate 20,951,401, forward strand.
GGGTACTCCTAACTTTGGTAACCGACAGTAGCCCCCGAGCCTGTGGCGGAGTGAAGGCACTCCTCCACAGGTTCACGCTAGTTCTTCCTGTCAAAAAAGATAAAGTGTGGGTTGTTTTTTCCGGGGGGTGCGCGCGAGCGCACCCGCCGGGTGTAGCCCCCGAGGCTTTGGAGGGATGATATATCCCTTCAAAGGCTTAGAATCGTGTTCGTTAGTCCTCGGGTGTTTTTCGATTTATTTAGGTGGGTTGTTTCCTTGGAAGCGGAGCCCCCGAGCCTCCCACCGTGTGGGAGATCGTTCGGTGGTCTTTCCAAGGTGCAGGGCAAGTTTCCGAGCCTCCGTTTTCGTATCGGAGATCGATCGGATCCTTCCCTGTCTTTTTTAATTCGACCTTCACGCTCTTTTTTCGGGAAGAGGAAGGTTTGATCCTGCTCGACTTCCCCGCTGGGGCACGAGTCGGCATTTCCGGTGAGCTACAAACGGGTTGGTCCAAGTGGAGGTCCGTGCCCTATTCGTTAAGGGTCGGCTAGTGGCCTGAGCACACTCCAATTATTTCCCGAGGGTCAGTTAGTGGATGTCGGGTCCCTTCGATGGGTCCCGAGGGCATGATGTCTCCCACGGAGGGATTCTACGTAACCGACTCGCTACTGGGACTTGGACACAGCATGGGATGTCCCTTGTGACGTTCCGGGCGTCGGGATACTGGCCGTTTTCGTGACCCATCCACTAGCTGTCCCTAACTCGATTTCCCTGGGGCGACTGTTCGAGCCTCGGAGGGCCAGTCTTCGATCCCCTGGGAACGTAACGGGCGCCCGAGCCCGGGGTTTCTTCGTTGAGAAAACATAGGTGGAATCGAGGCGCGCGGTTGTAATGATTTGGCTCACCTTTTGAGGCGCGAAGCCTGACGGACGCGACGGTTCGGCTCAGTCGAGGCAGTTTGCGTGCGCGGTGATGGCGGGTCTCTTCCAAGCCGAGGTCGAGCTCCCTCCTCTGAACCTGCCGTGAAGAAGAAGCGGGCCATAGTGCCCTTGTAAAAAGTAACCTTTGTGATGAAAGTTGAGGACTTAGCATTTTTAGAGATGCCGTAGCCTCGGTGGTGTAGACAGAGCCAGAGCTGTGCCAGTCCGACCCGAGGGGTTCCCACTTTGTCGCGCACACAGCTAGGTATCTCAGAGAAGGCTCGAGTGAGATCGTTTTTTACTAAATTTCCCAAACGCCCGTCTCTCTTCTCGCACTCAGGCAAAATTCGCGAAATCTTTCTGGAGCGCAAGTTGACCCTCGGGCGGAGGGTGGTGAGTGGAGGTGCCGTAGCCCGGAGGCGTAGGCGATCTCACGGCTCGGCCAGCCCTGCCCTAAGAGTGTCCTTTTACTTCTTTGGATCTCGCAAGTTTTGCTAGAGTGCAGAAAGGAGTTCGGCGCGGAATTTTCGAAAAAGCGATCGGAAAGGCGTAGAGAAAATTAGATCGTCGATCCCCAAGCGTCCACCCCTCGTCCCGTACTTGAAAACTCCATGGAATTGCCTCGAAGCGTAAGTCAGCCGTCGGACGGTGGGTGGTGAGTGGAGGTGCCGTAGCCCGGAGGCGTAGGCGGTCTCGCGGCTCGGCCGGCCATGCCCTAAGGGTGTTCTCTTGCCTGTTCGGGTTTCACGGATTTTTTCAAGAGTGCTGCAGAGGTTCGGACGTGAGGGAGGTTTCAGTTTAAATCTCAAAATTTGTGATAATTGAAGAACGCTTATTTATCGATTCCGAGACCACAAATTTGAACAAAGCTTGGAAGCTTAAGGGTAACTGTGACTTAGCTGCTCGAGCTACCAGCGTTGCGCTGGTGATGATCGTAGAGGCGGTGTCTCGCGCGGGGGGCACCGGATTGGTCGGGTTGACGCGGATGCGCTTCCCCCGCCTAGTTCGGCGGGAGCGGCGCGTGGCGTTCCCTCTGTTTCCCTGAAACGGGTGGAGGTGTCGCCGGGGTCCCTTTCCCAGCCACCTGCTGGGCCGGGGTCGGGATGATGATGGCCCGGGGCTCAGGTTGGGCGGAGGTTCATCTCGAGGCCGAGGACAGTGGCCCGAACCGGAGCACCGCGCCAGCAGGAAGCGCAGGGACGTTGGCTGCCATCCGCAACCGGGATCAACACGCAAAAGTCCCCTACCTGGCGCGCCAACTGTTGGTGCTAATTTTGGCGAGGCTAACACCGGCTAGTAAATATGTGTTTTGCGGTTGAGGCTACGGATGGTGTGCAAGGGGGAACACAGGGATTATACTGGTTCAGGCCGAGCAAGCCCTACGTCCAGTGGAGAGAAGAGTCGTGTTGCCTTGCACCGGGGTGCTTGTAGTAGGGGGTTACAAGCTAGTCGAGAGAGGGAAGTGCTCCCAGGTCTCTTGTGAGTGTCTAAGTGTTCACAAGTCGTTTGCTGTGGGTGAGAACTTGGAACTTCTCCGTCCGTTCATTCTTTGTCCCCTAAAGCTGGTCTCTGCTCTCCCTTTTATAGTCGCAAGGGAGAGGCAAGGGCAGCTACGTATTTTACAGCGAGGAGTTGCTGTTCCCCGTTTGACTAGCTACTGCCTTTTCTCCGCGTCTCCGGGGTATGGCTGTCTTGGTTCGCACGATCTTGGTGGGTTCCAAGGTGGGAACAGTCGTCTGACTATGTCATGTCGGCCCGGATGGAAGGCGTGCTCGTCCTTTCGAGTGGACAGCGCAGTAGGCGCTTTTCCTGTTCTTACGTAGCCCGTCGTCAGGCACTTGGACTGTCACAGTCGGAGTTGATAGGTCCCGGCGGAAAACGGGGCGGCGCACCGTAGACCATACCGTGGAGAACAGGTGGTATGGCCGTCAGGGGCGTGCGAAGCACAGTCGCGTCGAGAGTCTCGCCTGACAGGACAGTGCTTGTAAAGTGGTCAGAGAGATCTCTTGTGGTTCAAGATTGCTCCGCTGACATCACCTGCGCCTTCGATGCCTTTGCGAGATTGCGCTCGAGGGGGATAGGGAAGCTCGGGCGAATCGGAGATTTGGGGCGCCGAGGGTGCCGCTCTCCCGAGCTCTCCCGGGGAGGCTCGGGCGCTCGGGCCGCTCTCCCGAGCTCTCCCGAGGAGACTCGGGCGAGTCGGAGATTTGGGCGCCGTGGGTGCCGCTCGCCCGAGCTCTCCCGAGGAGGCTCGGGCGAATCGGAGGTTTGGGCGCCGAGGATGCCGCTCTCCCGAGCTCTCCCGAGGAGGCTCGGGCGCTCGGGCCGCTCTCCCGAGCTCTTCCCGAGGAGACTCGGGCGAGTCGGAGACTTGGGCCGCTCTCCCGAGCTCTTCCCGAGGAGACTCGGGCGAATTGGAGGTTTGGGCGCCGAGGATGCCACTCTCCCGAGCTCTCCCGAGGAGGCTCGGGCGCTCGGGCCGCTCTCCCGAGCTCTTCCAGAGGAGACTCGGGCGAGTCGGAGACTTTGGCGCCGTGGATGCGCTCTCCCGAGCTCTCCCGAGGAGGCTCGGGCGAGGCTCGGGCGAATCGGAGACTCTGGCGCCGAGGACGCCGCCTCCCGAGCTCTCCCGAGGAGGCTCGGGCGAATCGGAGACTTGGGTGCCCAGGATGCCGCTCTCCCGAGCTCTCCAGAGGAGGCTTGGGCGAATCGGAGACTTGGGCGCCCAGGAGGCCGCTCTCCTGAGCTCTCTCGAGGAGGCTCGGGCGAATCGGAGGCTTGGGCGCCCAGGATGCCGCTCTCCCGAGCTCTCCCGAGGAGGCTCGGGCGAATCGGAGACTTGGGCACCGAGGACGCCGCTCTCCCGAGCTCTCCCGAGGAGGCTCGGGCGAATCGGGGGTTTGGGCGCCGGGGACGCCGCTCTCCCGAGCTCTCCCGAGCAGGCTCGGGCGAATCGGAGCGAGCTCTCCCGAGGAGGCTGTCATTAGTGGAATGATGTCGTGGGCCTCTGTAGACGCGGCCTTCGTGGGCTTCCACTGGCCTTACTTGGGCCAGGCCAAGTTGGGAATGAGCGTTTTTACATCGAAGTTGGGTACCCCTAACTTTGGTAACCGACAGTAACAAGTCTAAACTCTCACTTGACCAAGAACAAGGTCAAAGAGGGTGATGGATGCACACAAGTCACTCTTGATCTCTCTAGGGAAGAAGCTCACAAGTAATGGAGTTCACACTAATCTCCCTAGGGCTCTTGCTCTCTCACAAGATCAACAATGGTTCCTTCAGCTGTTAGAAATGGCAAGAGAAGTAGAATGGAGGCTTTGATGGAGTATAAATACTCACCCTCTCCAAAACTAGCCGTTTCTCACTTTCCTGCGAACCGTCGGACTCTGCCGAGGCTCGACCGTCGGACCAATTTCCACGGTCCGACTCTCACACAAACACTGCGCCCAGAACTGTGACAGAGGGGCGTCGGACCGAACTCAATGGTGCGACGCTCCTCAGTCCGACGCTTCTGAACTGCGGGCACAGTGTCTTTCAACGGCTAGTACACGGAACAATGGTCCGACGCACACCGTCGGACCAAGTCCGACGCTCAAACTCGCTCTGGGAACCTCTCTGGAAGCGTCGGACGCTAACAGACATTAGTCCGACGCTCCCACTCGCGACGGTCCGACGCTCGCACAAATACCCAGAGGCACCGTCGGACTCTGGCCAATGGTCCGACGCCCATCCGGCCAGGGTCCGACGCTCCCTGGCACGCTGAAACTCGTCCAGGGGCTGCCACGTGTCGTCGGACTCTAGCTATTGGTCCGACGCCCATACTAGGTAGAGTTCGACGCCTCTAATTCGATCAAAACTTCGCCGAATCGAAAACTTTCCAAAAGGAAGTTTGATCCTCTCTCTCTCAAGAGTATCCCTGGGCTGTCTAGAGCTATGTTGGACAGGTGTGCATCACATCTACACTCTCTAATCTTGCTCTAAGTCAAGCTACCCATCCAAACCCCTCTTAATAGTACGGTCAAAGAGAAAAAACAAAACCTAAGACTACGCCAAGTGTCTCTCAACTCCAAATGACACTTAGCACTAGCCTATCACCGTCTTGTCTTCCATCCTTTGAAAACCGAATCGATTTCCATCGCTAGGGGCTTGAACCTATATGTTATTATGACCTAACCTCTAGCTTATCCTGCAAAACACACATTAGTCATAATAATCGTCTTGTTGTCATTAATCACCGAAACCACTAGGGCCTAGATGCTTCAGTCACCTTTGCTCAGTACTTACTCCGTCCCACAGAACATGCAATTCTAGCACAATAACATATTTTAGTGTACCAACTTTGACTAATTATAGGTAAAAAAACTATGAATATTTAAAATATCAAATAACATCATTAGATTAATTATAAAATATATTTTTATAATATATTAATTTAGAGTAAATATGAATAATATTCACTAGAAACCTGGTCAAACGTAAACTGCTTTACGTGGCACGTAACCCGTAATTGCATGTTTTGTGGGACGGAGGGAGTACTAATCGAAAGTCCATTGGTGCATATAATGATATAACTCAGAGTGGCCACTTTGACAATTTGCTAAAGAAAGCTTATGATCCTCGAATTAGTAAATGGATAGAAGCTTATGTGTAATTTTTGTATCTTTTTTTGTTTTATGAGATCAACAAAGCCTTTTAGTCCTGAGCAAGTTAGGACAGGTTAGGGTTTAAATCAAACATGAGCCCCAAGTCACGATTCAGATACGTCAATAGCTGATTTCCAAGCATTACTATCTAAATAAAGGTATCTATGTATATCTGAACCTTTTAAATCTCTTATTTTTATTGTCTTTCCTTGTGTCAGCTTCAGTCTTCCTCTCCTCACATTGATATCTCGACTTAGAACTTCACAATACATGGTGTCTCTAAAGGTCTCCTCTGGATATGGCCAAACCACCTCAACCGATATTCGACAAGCTTTTCTTCAATTAGTGCTACCTCTAGACAATCACATATATCATCATTCCGAACCCGGCCAATCCTTGTGTGACCACAAATCCGGTGCAACTTACGCATTTCCGCGACACTCAACTGTTCGACGTGTCATGTTTTTATAGGCCAATATTTTGCTCCACACAACATAGTTGATCTAATCACCTTTCTATAAAACTTGCCTTTAACCTTTTAAGGTTTTATGGTACCCTATTGTCACATAGGATGGCAGATGCTTGGTGCCACTTCAGCCACTCTGCTTTGATCCTATATGGCAAACATCTGCATCAATACTTGCATCCTTCTGTAGCATCGGTCCTAGATAACTGAAGGTATCTTTCTTAGGCACCACTTAACCTTTCAACAATTCACCTCTCCTTTCTCATGTGTAACATTGCCAAAGTCGTATTGCATGTATTCTATTTTAGTTTGGCTTACTTTTTAAACCCTTGGACTAATTAAGGGTCTATCACCATAACTTCAATTTCCTATTTACTCCTAGACTAGAGGAAAAGTTTTTTTCGGTACCATTTTTTTATGGCCCTTAACTCTATTAATGTGCATACCTCTACAATTCTGAGAAAGCTGAATAGGAATGCTAATCTATACCAAATAATAAAGTGGCAAATTTTCTCGGTATCTATTTTTTTATCTTCTAGCGCTCCTACCTAACTATGTGAATGTAGAAACTCATCTTTTATATATATATATATATATATATATATATATATATATATATATATATATATATATATATTGTGGCATTTATATTTGCTTCCACAATCACATATCTCCTGTAGTCATCTACTGATGGATTTTTATTCTCAAAATGGCATCATTTCTTACCATTCAAATTGCCCAGCAAAATAAGATGAAAATATCTAGAGAAAACTCAACCTTCAACTGTGATATCCAAGCTTGAAGATCTCTGGGATTGAGAGTTGATCCCTGTTGACATCTACTAACGTCGCCCAATATAACTTTATAACCTTTAACACTAGGGACGAGATTAGAAGATGTATGGTATTTAATTAACTGGTCATTAGCAACTAGCCACTCATCTATTACCAACATTCTTTAGCATGAATTAGGTTGTCAATCCTAATTATATATGCTAAGAATAAATAAAGGTTTTATATATTATTCCATGTGACTAGGCAGAAATATAAATAAATATAAACTAAGAACAATTCTATAAGCGGACAGATAATTATACCATTGTACCATTTTACCTAGAAGTTCTACCAGATTATCGATTTATATTTATACCACTGGGAAGGACTTGGTCAAACTACAATCTATTATATTGATAACAACTATATACAATGAATAAGTGATATTACCGATGTCATATACTCTACTCATAACAAGTAGAGGTCACAAGATAATAAGGATAAATAGGGTGATAAGTATGATCAAGCATCATTAATAAAGATAAACATCAGAGCACTTTCTAGTCATAGTAATAGCTAGCCAATGGATAAATTAAGTAATTAATATCTAAGGTAATTCTATAACTACGTCAATGAATAACTCTAATTAGTGCAATTACATCTAGCAATCATTGTCAGATTAGTCCTATATCATGATCACATGTAAAGGGCATCATCTAGAAAAGGTGTGAAACAGGGTCATCACCCAACTTCGCGACCGTGCCTGCTTGCCTACATACGGGGGGTGGACTACAGAGAACGTAACTATCACCTATGCAAACTACCACACGACCCAACACATCAGGGTGCATTCGCAGATAAACGAAATATCTAGACACCACGTCTACACATTGTTCATCATTTACCCAACGATCGCTTGGATAAACGCTATACGAGCAATTACATGAATTCAATAACATCAGACCAACTATACTAGACATATAATTAAATTAGACAAAGATTAATGTAATCAAGAACATATGAACTATTAAGAACAATATTTTTCTAATCATAATGAAGAATACAATAATAGAGAAAGAACCATAACTATACCAAACTCTGCGCTCCAGATAATCGCCGAGGCTCCAGATCCCGTCGAAGAATTAGATCTCCTCTACTCTCTAATCTAATTAGACTAAAACTATGAACTAGAAGTCTCTTGATGAACTAGTAGGCTCTTGATGGCTTGAGGACTTGTTGCCTTCGATGAATGATTGATTGATGCCTCCAGGGGGGTTTGCCCCTTTATTTATAGCCTGGTGGGATGCACGTGCGCCGTAAGATCAAACCGACTTGGAACAAGGGCCGAGATGACTCTTCAAAGGCGGCGGAGGAAGACTCCAGAAGACGGCGGCGAAACCCTAGGGGGGCGCCGCCCAGCCCTACCCCAGGGCCGGCCGGCCCCACCTGGCCAGGGCTCGGCCCCAGGTTGCTTCGGGTGTCTTCTACACTCTTCCCACGTCCCGATGATGATGTTTCCTTCGCGGTTAAGTTTCATGTCTTTTATGCTCTTTAACCCTTCTTTTATGCTTTTCTGGAATAGTCCCTGAAAAATACAGAACATGTTAAACTCGTGGAAACTGTCAGTTAAAACCGTAGACTAGTATATTTTCATGTATCCTTTTGTGTCTAAAGTTCTAATAAAAGTTGACGTTATCGACCGTCAACAACTCCCCCAAGCTTACCTTTTGCCAGTCTCTTGGCAAACAAACTAAGCCCAATTACTAATATATTTGGATCAGGAGTTGCTACAATGCTTTCATTCTTTCCAAGTACACATGCTTTCAAACAGAAATTCTCCTCCAGATTAGACAATAACTGCTCTAACCTTCAGACTTACTCGTTTTACCTTTAACTATGGAGCTTTACAACCCTCGCATAAGTCTTGAGCAATTGAAAGATAGAACAATTAAGTCAAGCACTATGTCTCAAATTCTTCACAGTACCAATATTCCGGAGTTTTGTAAGTTTTCGAAATAAAACTCAAAGCTTAATTGTATGACACCCTCAAGTCTCTCAGTATATATGGTATTTGTGGACCTCACTTATGTCTTCCTATAACTAAAGATTATAATGGAGCTCATAGGAGTGGCAATAACAAGGTTTAAGCATACTTGCAATTCCTATGTTGTAAAGTCAAACGATGGATCCACAGAGAATCGAGGCATACAATCAAAGCAAGATGTGCATGTGTATGGAATATGGTGGATAGGTGTATATGTGGTATTTAGTGGCTAGCTCCAATTCTACTTATGCTCTCTTTAGAAATAGATCTCTCTTGAAACTTGTAGGAAAACATGGGCTATCTTTATTCTTTCTTTTTCTCTTTCTTTTTTTTATTCGGGAGGCGGGCATCTAGTACCCATTGTTTTAATGCCGGGACACTTGTCCATCTTTTACTCTCTTTTCTTTTCATGCTTTTGCATAGCCACATGCATACAATACATGATTTGGAGAGATAACAATAGTGAAAACTTCGAGCATTTATAACAGGGCTGTCCTATGGGGTTTATATATTTTTGGTGTTCACTCCCAGTGCAGGAGAAAACATTTTTATGATGAACATTGATGAAAGTGAAAATGGTTGCGATTACTCCCAGGGTAGGAATAATGCATATGTGCTGAAGTATGTACGTGATCTTGGTTTTAAAAGTATGACAAGACTCGTATATGGTATTCAACAAAGGTTTACTAAACTCAATGCAAAGCAAGCAGCATGAATGTGCAAAAGTTTTCTATCCCTAAATGTTTCATATATGGCTTTGGTAGGAATTCACATTTTGTCATACAAGAGCTCATCATGTAGATTTTAAGTTTTTAAAAATAAATCTCCAGAACTTAGTAATGCTAGAAATAAGATAAATAGTAGCTCAACCTTCATGAATCATATCAATCAATTACCTAGACTTACCTCAAGCATATGCCTCCATAAGTTTTAGGTTCAGAGTAAATTCTCAGATTAAAACAGTAGTATCCAAAACTCAGGAGAATCTAAGTTTAACAACTAGGCACTTGAAAGGAATTGGGCAATGCAACTATTCATCATTTCCAAAATAAAATTTTAGTGTTCATCAAATTTAATTTGGTTCTAGCCTAGACTGACTCTAAAAAAACTCTAATATATAGCTAAATATTTATTTGGTTTTTAAATTTTATCTTACTAGCTAACTTACGCGAAAAATCGATATAGTAATAATGATAAGAATAAAAGTGTGGGAAACTGATACTTAGCTGGACTTAAAATGGAGGGCACCCTCCCCCAAGATTGACGTTTGACAGGGCCTTTGATGTTGCAAATTGAGTGATCCTTCTGGGAGCGGGTGTATCGACAGCGTAGAGGTGTCGGGTTGACTAGCTCTTTGGTCTTGTATTTTTTTCTGTGAAACTCAATTGCCAACAAAGATACTAAATCTTATGGAAAGGGGTTAAATTTAGTACCACTCCATGGTAAGTGATTGATTTTATATTTTCAGTAGAAGCTTCCTAACTGAGTGGACCTTCATGTGCCCATATATTTTTTGGATTTTTTCTAAAAGGTGTGGACCTTCATGTGCCCACATATTTTTGGTATTTTTAGATTTTCCTATGATACTATGGTGAACCTTCATGTGTTCACATATTTTTGGTATTTTGTGCTTGTATAAAGTAGACTCAATAAGCGCATAAGTTTAATTACCTGATAACTAGGGGATGCTCCTCCCCCAAACTTGATGTTTGTAATACTTGGTGCTTGAATGATCCTCAGAGTGAGCTAGTAGTAGTCCTGGTGGGCGCCACTAATAGACTCTCTCCTTAGTCATAATATTATTTCTGCATAGTTATACTCCAACAAGAAAACAAAAACTCGAGGTTCGAATTATCAAGGGGTTAGCGGTCAGCCAATGAGCACTTTGATTATTCTTTGATTTATTTTTAATTAATAGATTTTAGCAGGATTCTAACAGGATTCTCTTTTTGGAGTTTTTTCTAAGTTTCTTATGCAGCAATCAAATATGTATGCATGCTATATAATAGTTTTTATGCCACCACAGGGAATATTCATTCCCATGGGGCTTAGGATTTTCATAATGCAACAAAATTAATATAGATTGTTATTTTTATTTTTATTTTTATGCCACCACAGTAAATATGCCTACAGGGTTACCATAGGTTTATCCACATGGGGATTTAATATATATGATGCAGTAAATAAATAGTAAATATTTTTGTTGGTTTATTTTTAATATACAAAAATGATTATGTTAAATGTGTTAAAGTAAAATTATTAATGAATGCTAAATTAATTAGATAACTACCATTCTAACCTTATGGCTAGGGTACGGAATTTAAAGTCTACCGACAGGACTTAGATAGAAGAGAGTACTTACTCAGTAGGTTCATCGTCTGAGATTACCTCAGTCAATTCCCCATTTTGCGGTGGTGTAGTATGTGCTTCTTCTTTCTCCTTCCATCTCTTTTCTGTCCCTTCTGCTTCTCTTTTTTCTAGCTCCAGCTCTTTCTTGTCACACTCCCTTTGGTATGCTTCTCTTGATTCTTCATCTCTCTTCATCCATTCTTCTACCTGTGCCTGGATCTCTTCTTTCTCTGTCTTAGCAATCTGGTCCATCCTCTCAGCTTCCGCTTCCCACTCACTCCAGCGTGGTGCTTGTACGGCTTCTTCTTGCTCCTTATAGCAGTCTTCATACTTCACAATCTTACCAGGGAACTCCTCCCATCCACAGTGAGGCTGGGCAGCCTGACGGTGGGCTTGGCGTTTCCTCCTGTTGCGTTGCTTCCTGTTCTGCTCATGGTTAAGATGTGTTCTAAATTGACAGCGTACCTTTCCAGTGGGTAGGTTGATGTGGATCTGTCCAGACCCGATGTAGATGATAGCATTGGCGGTGTAAAGAAACGGTCTTCCAAAAGAATAGGCGATTCGTTGTCTTCCTGCATGTCAAGAACTAAAAAAATCTGCAGGTATATATTTATCTTGAATTCTTACCATGACGTCATTGACTACGCCTCCAGGGAATCTCAGTGATTGGCCTGCCATCTGCAACTGAATATATGTTGGGTATAATGGTAAATCATCAAATAATTCATCATATACCTTTTTGGACATTATGTTGACGCCTGATCTAGTGTCGCAGACGGTGTCGGGAAAAGTGATGTCTCTGATTGTGCATTCAATGATTGGTACACCTGGGTCACCTTTCTTTATCGGGAATGGTTTCGGGAGCATATGATCATTTTCTATGTTGATAGCATTGATTAGTTGAGCGGTTTCTTCAGGTACATGTCGGGGCTTGTTCTTCCTCCATCTTCTATTGTTCTTCTTTTTGGGCACTTGTTGTTGTTGCTCTTCTTGTTGATGGAATTGCTTCGGGACTGCTGGATTCTTCAGGATGCGGTTCTTGAACGAGAATCTCTCCTTCTTGTCCTTGATGGAGAGGACAATCTTAGCGTGTTCTGCATAGATGATGGCTTTGGTTGTGCATAAGAATGGTCGTCCCAAGATAACGGGTGCCTTCTCATCTCCTCCGGTATGTATGATCACAAAGTCAATTGGGACATATGATTGCCCCACTCTGATAACAGCTTCTTCTAGTACTCCCTCAGGGTAGCAAATTGATTGATCTGCAAGCTGCAAACGCATGTCTGTATACAACAAAGAATCACCTAATATTCTTTCATAGATTACCTTAGGCATTATGTTGACACTTGCGCCGAAATCACAGATTGCTTCCAGAAAGCTGTGACATCCTATGAAGATAGGAATGACAGGTCTTCCAGGGTCTCCCATCTTCTCAGGTAGTGAGTGATCTATCCACTGTATATCTGCAGGCTCAATTTGGTATTGTGTTGTATTGTGAATATCAACAAGGTTAGCAGTTTCCAAATCTTTCGGCTGGCCTAGAATTTTACCTTTCTCAAATGGAGAGACAGCAGCAGCAAGCTGAGCTAATTGTGATTCTAACATTTTACTAAAGCTTTGCTGATTCTTTATAGCAGAAGCAAAGGTATCCATTCTGGTATTTATGTTTTCTAAAGCTTTATCATTCGAGGCTACCTTTCTAGACATTTGATCTATCAATTTAGATTGACCAGCAACTAAATCTCTTAAAGGTGGAAGATTATAATTATTATAATTATTACCTTGATTGTTACCTTGGTAATTACCTTGTCGAGGTTGCTGATTCTATCCTTAGTTTAGCTAGTTCCATCCTTGACCTTGCTGAGGACGATAGCAGGTGTTGTTGTTGATGAAGTTCACATCCTCTTGCAACGTAGGGCAGTTGACAGCTGAATGCCCGTAATCTCTACATTCTTCACAGGTCATGCAGGAATCATCAATATGCATGACTTTCATCTTCTCTATATCGAGTTTCTTCATGATGAGGTCTAGCTTGGTAGTGACCATGTCAGTCTCCTTCAAATGATGGATGCCCCCTCCTCTCTTGCGAGATTGAGTACGTTCTTCATTACAGCTCGGATTTGAGGCCATTTTCTCCACAAGTGCTTGAGCTTCTGGAAGCTTCAGTGACAGGAAAGCTCCTCCAGCTGCAGCATCTATGGACTCACGGGTGCTTGAGATAAGCCCGTGGTAGAAGGTCTGCATCAATAGCCAATTCTCTATCCCATGATGAGGACAGTCTTCAATATAATCTTGGAATCTCTCCCATGCTTCAGTGAATAATTCGTCATGTTGTTGTTGAAAGGTTGAGATTTTCCCACGCAAAGCATTTGTTTTGCCTGTAGGAAAGAACTTTACCAGGAAAGCAATTGAGCATCGGTCCCATGTAGTGTTCTTATCTTTGTTGGTGTAGAACCACTGCTTGGCTTTCCCCAAAAGTGAAAATGGGAAAAGACGGAGTAAAATAGCATCTCTTGGTACTCCTCTAATCGTGAAGGTGCTACAGATCTCTAAAAAGTGTTGTAAGTGTGCACTTGCATCTTCATGAGTTTTTCCACAAAACTGGCTGGCTTGAACCATGGTGATAAGAGCAGGCTTGAGCTCGAATCCATTCTCCCCGTGTTGACTGCTGATCCAGTCCGGATGTTTTCTATTGTTGGGGCAGAGAACTCGAGCAGTGTCTTCTCAGCCATGTCTTCAAACACAGAAGATAAATCTTCTCCTAAGTGTACTTCTTCCAATGTTGGAGGTGGCTCCTTTGATGAACTAACTTGAACAACGATGGGTGTTCTTGATGGTAGCTTGAAATTGTCCCTCGCCTCTACAAATTTCTTTCTTCTCAGGAGTTTCTCTGGATCGTCAGTGAAATTGCTTGGAAGAGAAAAGCCATTCATTCATCACCCTGCATAAGATAAGTAAATGATAAAAAACAGGGGTATGCCTGTTTGAGTTAGAGATCAATCGGTAATACAATCTTATCCATAATGCATATGTGTTATCAATATTTCCTAAGTTTAATGTGCCTTCCCCAGCAACGGTGCCAAAAATGCTTGTTGACATCTACTAACATCGCCCAATATAACTTTATAACCTTTAACACTAGGGACGAGATTAGAAGATGTATGGTATTTAATTAACTGGTCATTAGCAACTAGCCACTCATCTATTACCAACATTTTTTAGCATGAACTGGGTTGTCAATCCTAATTATATATGCTAAGAATAAATAAAGGTTTTATATATTATTCCATGTGACTAGGCAGAAATATAAAATAAATATAAACTAAGAACAATTCTGCAAGCGGACAGATAATTATACCATTGTAGCATTTTACCTAGGAGTTCTACCAGGTTGTCGATTTATATTTATACCACTGGGAAGGACTTGGTTAAACTACAATCTATTACATTGATAACAACTATATACAATGAATAAATGATATTACCGATGTCATATACTCTACTCATAACAGGTAGACGTCACAAGATAATAAGGATAAATAGGGTGACAATTATGATCAAGCATCATTAATAAAGATAAACATCAGAGCACTTTCTAGTCATAGTAATAGCTAGCCAATGGATAAACTAAGGAATTAATATCTAAGGTAATTCTATAACTACGTCAATGAATAAATATAACTAGTGCAATTACATCTAGCAATCATTGTCAGATAGTCCTATATCATGATCACATGCAAAGGGCATCATCTAGGAAAGGTGTGAAACAGAGTCATCACCCAACTTCGCGACCATGCCTGCTTGCCTACATACGGGGGGTGGACTACAGAGGAATCAACGTAGCTGTCACCTACACGAACTACCACACGACTCGGCACATCAGGGTGCACTCGCAGATAAATTAAATATCTAGACACCACGTCTACACATTGTTCCTCATCTACCCAACGATCGCTTGGATAAACGCTATACGAGCAATTACATGAATTTAATAAGATCAAACCAACTATACTAGACATATAATTAAAGTAGACAAAGACTAATGTAATCAAGAACATATGAACTATTAAGAACAATGTTTTCCTAATCATAATGAAGAATACAATAATATAGAAAGAACCAGATCTATACCGAACTCTGCGCTCCAGACGATCGCCGGGGCTCCAGATCCCGCCGAAGAACTAGATCTCCTCTACTCTCTAATCTAAATAGGCTAAAACTATGAACTAGAAGGCTTTTGATGAACTAGTAGGCTCTTGATGGCTTGAGGACTTATTGCCTTCGATGAATGATTGATTGATGCCTCCGGGGGGGTCTGCCCCTTTATTTATAGCCTGGTGGGATGCACGTGCGCCGTAGGATCAAACCGACTTGAAACAAGGGCCGAGATGACTCCTCAAAGGCGGCGGAGGAGGACTCCAGAAGGCGGCAGCGAAATCCTAGGGGGGCGCCGCCTGGCCCCATCCCAGGGCCGTCCGGCCCCACCTGGCCAGAGCTCGGCCCCAGGTTGCTTCGGGTGCCTTCTACACTCTTCCCACGTCCCGATGATGATGTTTCCTTCGCGGTTAAGCTTCGTGTTTTTTATGCTCTTTAACCCTTCTTTTATGCTTTTCTAAAATAGTTCCTGGAAAATACAGAACATGCAAAACTCGTGAAAACTGTCAATTAAAACCCTAGACTAGTATGTTTTCATGTATCCTTTTGTGTCTAAAGTTCTAATAAAAGTTGATGTTATCGACCGTCAACAATCCCCAAAATAAAAGTTCATCAGGCCCCAGCAATTAGGCAAGTAGTGTAAGAGCAAGTGCATGATTGTTTCTTCAATAGATTATTGGCAGAGTACACAGTTGTAATCATCTAGAAGCATTCCTCTTCTTCTAATCGACTTTCTAGTACTTAATCTACTCTAAGAATGAGCCAGAAAAAATTTTGTGTTTTCCCTAGCAAGATGTTTTCCAAAGCCATTTAAAGATTGGTTCAACTTGAGAGTGTCTTGATAAAGCTTTGTAAGCTTTGGAGGATGAGAAAATATGGGAACCCTAGATGTATGTGCAATTATCGTTCGAGTTAGTGAGCACTATATTTGAGAATTCAAGCTGTGAATTTTGCAGTTGTGTGTATGCTTCAAATGAAACCGATAAGTTCAAGAGATTCTGGATAGTAGCACACTGAGCCTTGTTTAGAGGCTAATTGACTTGTTCTTTGCAAAAGATTACAGTTTTGGGAATTGCAGTTTTCTTACTTGCCATTATAGATATCTTCTCAGAGAAGGCATGTCTGACCATTGGATGCCCACCATTGCACTTGCCAAGCCTTTGTATTTATCTAGTAGTTTTAGGGCATCTCTCCACCAAAAAGAGCCCTTTGGGACAGTAGAGCTTGGCAATCTACCATTTCTGTAGTGTTTATCCCAAATGTGCTCCACCCATGGCAGACTGTATCTATTAAAAAAATTTGTGAAGGTGTTTGAGAATCGGTGCTTCATTGTGAGTCTGGATATTAATGACAACTAGTACGATCCCTCCCCCTCTTCTTTACGGGTACAAACTGTTGACCATGTTGCCTTTGCTACTTTCTTTGCATTTGTTTCTGCACCTCTTCCAAAGATATTGTCTTATGTATTTGTCAACATGCTTTATCATTGATTTGGGTAAGACAATTGAACACATTCTGAGGGTTGGAAGTGCTGACAGCACAAAATTAGTGAGCTCAAGCTTGCCAGCTTGGCTAAGGAAGGGAGAGGTCAATGTAGTTTATCTTCCTCTCACACTTGCTTATAAGACGGAGAAAATCATCCACCTTTGGCCTAGTCAATCCCATGGGTAGCCCTAAGTATGCGAAGGGGAATGAACCAATTTGGCAGCCAAATGTCCTAGCTAAGTGATGAAGCTTATCATTGTTTAGGTTAACAGGGACCAGTCACGTGAGGTTGTGTTGTGAGTTATGATGACATTGAGGAGTCAATTGATTCCTTAGGAAGGCTCAATAATTTACGAGTTTTGTTTGATGGAAGTTTGAGGCATCAGGTACTATAGGTAGTGCTTAGTAGAATAGCTTACACCTTATCTAGGCATAGACAATATAACCTTGTTCTGTATGGATGGCTGACTAGCTCCCAAGCTAGACTTAGGCAAGCCAAGAAGAGGGTTCAGTTCCTATCGAGAGGTGTGCTTTCATGAAGCCAGGATTGTACAAGCTTATGATGCCCCACATATCTCTATTTGGCTCACTTCCTGGTGCTCCTCTAGTCCTCTGCCACGCACGACTGTGTCTTCCCTATTTCCATGTCCTAGCCCAAGCGACGCACCCAGCGGGGTAGCATCGCCTATCCGGCCAGCAAGCTGCAACAGGGCCCTCCTCAATGTTGGCCTCGTTGCGCCATGGGGATTCCTCGGTGACTTGACTTTGGCTCTAAAAATCAACACAACAAAGATACGGAAATTCTATAATATTATCCATAGACCACTGAATATGATGTATACGATGCACGCTTAGAGCAAGGATAATAATACAGTCTACCTATTAGTTATATGGATCTTTATAACTTATCTGTCAGTTTATTTATCTAGTAGCTACCTCATTATTGTTAATGCATGACTCACTTGTCATCTCTAACAAAGTTTCCTGCTCGCTCTTCCACCTCAACATGCAACCTGTTTGTAACCCTTTACTATCGTTGCTCTTAGATACTACCTAGGTAGCGCTTTTGTGACCGTGGTAAATAGTATAATGTAACATCGCAATCAGTTGCTCTGTAAAGGCCGTGATGATAACATTCTCGGGTTAGGCACTCATGGCGTGCTAATTTAGCTCCCACTCCAGCCAATGATGAGTAACGCAGCCTTTTTGTGTGTTCATGCTCATGCATGGGAAAAAGCTGTTGAGCTTCAATCATCCAGATCTTGAATACGCGCCTGTTTGCGTACAGTGCCAAACAGAAACATTAGCTATTTATTAGGAGGAGTAGTATCTTTCTTTACGCAAAACTTTGAAGATTAATTATTGATGATGAGTTTCCATATCCGATCCACTTGCCAGGTTATTACTCGCTCCGTCCCAAAATAAATGATTTTATGGGATGCGTACCGGTCAAATTTTCTCAACTTTGACTATGATTATAGAAAAAACGTGCAACATTTATATCTCCAAACAAGTTTATTATGAATGTGTACTCAATGATCTATCTAATGATTTCAATTATATATTATAATTATTAATATTCTTTAAAATATAATTAGTCAAAATTGAAAAAGATTGGCTTCTCGGGAAGTGAGAATGATATCTATTTTGGGACGTAGTGAGTACCGTATACCACACACAACGTACGTGCATGGTTGCCTTGCATTGCCCAGCCTGTGAACTTGCATTGGAGGAGCAGAGACGACGACGACATCCCCTTCAATGCATTGATGGACGTTTGGTCGATGGATCGCGAGAGCTAGCCGCCGAGCGCGTACGCCGTACAGTACAGATGGATCGATCGACACGGGCGCACACCACACACCACGGCGCGTGCTGGCAGGACACAGGCGCCCCGGCAAGCAACGTGGCCGCGACCACCGTACCAGCCGAGAGAAAGCTGCCGGCCGGCCGGCCGTTGCCTTGCAATTTTGACACTGGCAGCGCACGAAGAGAGCCTCCAGCGCTGCCTGCTGGTCCTCTCGAACTGCATTGCATGCCATCCATGCGAGGCTGGCTGGACACCGTCCGTGAGACCGTGACCCGCCTGCGCGCGGTCGAGCGTGACCACCCAACGGCACGCAGGCAGGACACAGCTCTCTGCCCAGAGATACTCGTAGCGGAGCCATGCAGATGGATGCGTCATGCGTGCGTGTTGGGACCTTTCTTTGCATTGCGTTGCAATTTGCATCCCCGGTTATCACTTTTTTTTTTAAACGAACGGGGGGAGAGCTTCCCCACCTTTTATATTTCAAAAACACCCGCCCCAGTCAACCGGGGTGAGCAGTAGAGTACAGGTTACATCCGCGGATGTGATTACACCAGCCAAGCAGGCCATTTACAAGAACAGGAGGGAGACGTTTGCGCCAAACAACTAGGTCGTCGCAGACTCTAGCTAGAACAACACGATTACAAAAAAATTTGTTACTAAAAACATGGCCATTGCGGCTATCCCAGATTCTCCACAAGATGGTCAAAAAGACAAAAGGCCAAAACGAGGCGTCAAGGTGAGCGGGGGTGCTGGCGTCCCAAGCATCGTTGTCTCCCAGATCGTGCACATGAGACATGCCGATCTTCGACCAGAGGGAGTGACTTTCTTCGCAGGCAAAGAAGACGTGGTGCCTGTCCTCTGTGCCGTGAGAGCATCTCTCACATTGTTCGGCGTCGACGATGTGCTTTGCATGCAAATTGGTCTTCGTGCTAAGCCTGTTCTTGAAGTACAGCCACGCGAAAACCTTCACCTTGTTGGGTAGTCTGGTGTTCCAGATCTTCCTTCCGTATGTGTCTGTAGGATCTCCAGAGTTATCAAGCGCTTCATAAGCATCCCTGGTTGTGTACTGTCTCCCGTTGAGCTTGAGGAGCCGGACGTCATTACCATCTCCAAGGTTCACATCCTGCAGCGAAGAGAGAAGACTATCTAGCTGTTGTCTCGCAGCATTAGTGAGCCGGGGGCGTAAACGCAAATCAAAACCACTGCTAAAGACATGCTGCACTGAAACGTTAGGCATGGTAGTATGAGTGAACAAGGCGTGGTGGGAGGAGAAGAGAGGACCGTCGGGCAGCCAATGGTCAAACCAGAAGGAGGTAGCAGCACCATTGTTGATCCTGACCATGGTAATAGAACGGAAGGTGTTGAGCTCATCGCTGATAATTCTCCAAAGGAAACTAGTGGTACCATTGGTCGGGGTGTCGAAGGAGGAGGCACTGCGAATGATCCACTCCTTCCAGCTTGTTTGTTCTCCAGAGAAAAATTTGTTAATAAACTTCATAAGCAAGCATCTGTTCTGAAGCTCCAAGTCCTTCACTCCGAGGCCGCCTTTGTTTTTGGGAGCCTGCACCACGTCCCAGGCAACAAGGCATTTGGAGCCATGGCAACTGTCCTCGCCCGTCCAAAAGAAAGCGCGGCGTCTTTTGTCAATAGCTTTAACAACCGTTTTTGGGATACTAAGAGCAGACATATAATGCAGGGGAATTGCGCTGAGCACCGAAGTGCAAAGAGTGAGCCTCCCAGCACGGTTAAGAAGGGAGGCGCGCCATCCAGACAAATACTTGTCACAAGAGGAGATGAGGGGGAGGCAATCAGCAACAGAAATTTTGTGAGGGGTAAGCGGGAGGCCAAGGTAGGTCTGGGGAAAAGAGGAAGTAGAAGTGCCAAAGGAAGATGCAAGGGCAGCGGCCTCGTTGTCGGGAACAGCGATGGGCAGGAAAGTAGTTTTGTGGTAGTTGATGGCAAGGCCAGTGGCATGTTCAAACATCTGAAGAATCCTTTTGATAGCCGAAACAGCAGAGGGAGTGCAGCTCATAAAGATCAAGGTGTCGTCGGCGTACTGGAGGACAGGGCAGTGTTCATGGGGGAGAATGGGGTGATAAATATCGGCAGCGAGAGGGTGCTTGTGGAGAAGACGGCGAAGGACATCAGCGACTATGATGAACAAGTAGGGAGATAACGGATCCCCTTGACGGAGCCCCCTGCGGCAGTTGATCCATTTGCCCTGCACACCATTTAGAAGGACGGATGTTTTTCCTGTAGAGAGCAGGTCGTAGATCCAACAACACCATTTATCAGAGAACCCTCGACATCTCATGATTTTTTTCGGCTGTCCCAGGCTACACAGTCAAAAGCTTTATGAAAATCAAGTTTCAGAACCACAGTAGGGCACTCTCTCTTGTAACAGCAGTTCAGAAGATCAGCAGCGTAGACGAAGTTGTCGGCAATGCATCTGCCATGGACAAAGCCAGACTAATCCACAGAAATGAGCGAGGGGATAGTGGGTTGTAAACGGGTCATGAGTACCCTCGAAATACTTTTGACAGTTGAGTTCTGAAGCGCGATTGGTCTGAAGTCCTGAGGACGACGAGCCCCATCTTTCTTAGGTAGGAGCACCAGGAAGGATCTGTTCAGTTTCTCTAATTCAATGGAGTGAGCATTTGCATTTGCACGCGTACATATGCTCTGCTCGCACAACGTGGTCCGCTACCTTTTCTCTTGCACGTGGGCCCTGCATGGATGCTCTTTTTGCATGGCATTGCCATTGGCATGGCACCAAAATTCCTTGGATCTGCCGGCAGGCTCGGCTCGGCAGGCCACATTTCCTGTGTGTCCATTGCTTTGCTGCGCGCGGCTGGCGGCTGGCGCTGGGAGATGGGTACAGTACGAGTGCCCATGCAACGCAAGCTACAAAAAGGGAAACAGCGAGGCGCAATGGCCGCATGGGTAGCCTGGCCTGGCACAGACGAATGTCTGTTTTTTTCCAGTGAAGAAAACATAAATGGGCCTGTTGTTGCTCGTACTCCCCAAAATGAGATGCAAATACAAAAACGACGCTTCTTTTTTTGGGAAAAAGTGGAAATATTTTATTGTGGGTTTTCTGCACATATTCTTCTTGTGGTGTTGTGGCCCACATTCTCTCAGACTCATGCCAGGTTTATCTTTTACTTTTCCGTTCCAAAATGTAGGCCATTTCAATATTATTTTAAGTCAAATTTATTTAGTTTTGAATATATTAGTATCTACAATATCACATAAATGCACCTTTAAGACATATACTCGCCCATTCCAAATAAGATGTTCTGACTTTTCTAAATACGTAGTTTTTGTTATACACTTAAATATACACTATAGACATAGTAAAAGTAATTAATGTATCTAAGAAGCTAAAATATCTTATAATTTGGAACAAAATGTGTATTTCATAATGGATTTTATGAAATTAATTGATGTTCTAGATGCTGGTCTCTTTATATAGATTTGATTAAAAATAGAGACATTTGCGACTTAGGACATAACAAAACAATCTACATTTTGAAACACATATATGCATGTATAGGTTCGATGTATAACATTAATTATTGTTCATATGCTGTCTTGATTTGGTTGTTGTACGATGTTTCTAACTGCAAGCATAATACATTTGAGATAGGTTGCATAGTTACTTCCTGAGTTATGAGAACTAGCTTGGGTGTATAAGAAATGTGGAATAATCTAAGAGTGACTTCAGTAGACTCTTTATATTCTTCCTAATTGTTAGAAATAAAGATTTTAGTTAAAAAAACCCCTCCAACAACTTCTTCAATTGGTTATCAAATGTGATATCTTCTATTCTAGAGTTCTGCCTAGGCAAAGGTACGAAATGAAAATGACTCTTTAGAGTGTGCAAAATATAAAAACTGTTCGATAATGGAAAGATATAGAAAGTTGTTTGTGTGAAAATGGCTCTCCAAATGATAATTTAGAGAGTGAGTTTTAGGAAAACTCTTGAAGATACTCTAATCGCACGTGTAAAAGAGTAAAACTATTAATTCTAGATTGTAAAACATTTTATACTATGACTATGCCTAGACGTATAATAAAAACATAATTTGACCACTGAACGTTGGCTAACACATCTGAATAGGTATGGTTCATTTTGTTTTGAAATACCAAAAATAGACTAACCTGACCACCTAGAGTACCTTTCCTTTGTTTTCTTCTGTTAGTGTAAAATATATTAGCCATATCGGAATTCCCCTTGATGATGAAAGAGCGTATACACGTACACACATGCAGCAGCAGGTTTAGAGGCTAATATGTGCTATAACTTCATTTCACATTACGTTACATTAGTTGAATATTGCTTTGAGAACTTCAGATGATAGAAAAACACTAGGGTCGATCGAGTTCTAATAACCCAAAGCAGGCCCAAATTTGGTTAATAGCGCCGGCTCCTCGTAGCTCTGAAATCTGAAGCAATGGCCCTGTTTAGTTCCAAATTTTTTTCAGATTTTTCACTACATCGAATCTTTGAACACATATTTAGAGCATTAAATGTAGTAGCAGTTGTTACATGTTTATATAGTTTACCTATTTTTCTCGAGACGAATCTTTTGAATATACTTGGCCCATAATTAAACACTTATTGAAGAAGATTCTTCATGTGTTACCATGACTTTTAATTTCACCACACTTTTTGCCAACTAAACCGGCCCAATATATACTAGCATATCGACGAACTGACGAGTGACGACGCAACAACTTTCCGTCCCTGCTTGTGCTTGCAAGGAAACCGCGATCGATCGAGAGTGCCCGATCCAGTGCTCCAGTCCACGCGGCATCAATCCATCGTCATGGACAAGCTCGAGACAGGACGCCGCCTCCATCTCACTGACAGCTCAACTCAGATCCCTCGCCATCATTGTAATACTGTACATGGAACTCCCAACCCTAACTACATCAGCAGCAGCAGCCAGCGAGACAAATCCAGCGAGCATTCTGAATGCCGTGCCGCCCCCTGTGGTCCTTGTTAATTGCCTCCAGGCTAATTACAAATCCATCATGCACATCCGTCAGTAGCTGCAGCACTGCATCGTCTTGTTCTATATAGAGAAGTTTAGAACGCGTTTACAAGGCGCCAGGCGGTAAGATCATTTTAGCGCCAGCTAATCATGTAATAATAATCCTCAATGGCAGAGCCACAGCTTGAATCCAGCTGATCAGTCATCTCGTCAGATGGTATTTGACTATTTGGTACTATCACCCAACATAAACTTAGCTCTGAAGACTCAACCAGTAGTACTACTATGAACTGGCGCAGTAACTAAAATAAGTAAATATTGGTTGCTTGATTAATTAGTAATTAACAGCGGTGTACAGCAGTGCTAATGGAGTAGAGTAATTAGCTAGTCAACACTACTCAACACGGGCATGCCTCGATCTGGCTTCCCCAGCTGGTTAGCTAGTCCGCCACTCATCAGCTCTTGCCCTTGGCTGCCGATCGATCAACGACAAAAATGCTTGCTTCAGTTGAACGAACGGACGTCGTCGGGACTTAGAAGTGATCGAACAGCTGCTGCACGTCGGCGGCCTTGTCGCACCGGTGCAGGGCGGCGGGGGGCGGCACGACGGGCGGCGGCGCCGACCGCAGCAGCGCGAAGTTTAGTCCCTTGAAGAAGCCGTGCGCCTTCACGTCGGCGGCGCCGCGCTTCGACCCGAGCCGGGTGCGCGGGTCCTTGTCCAGGAGCCGCGCGATCAGGTCGCGCGCCGCCGCGGAGTCCCCGTGCGCGTGCGTGGCCGCGGCGGCCGGCGGGAACTCCAGCGGTCGGCGCACGATGTTGCGGAGCGTGGCCTCGTTGCTCTCCCCGACGAACGGGGTGCGCCCGTAGATGAGCTCGTACAGGAACACGCCGTAGGCCCACCAGTCCACGCCGGCGCCGTGCCCGCCGCCGCGGGCGACCTCGGGCGCCACGTACTCGTGCGTGCCCACGAACGAGCTGGACCGCGCGTCCACGGGCTCCGCCACGAACCGCGGCCGCGGCCGAGGCCGCGGCGCGGCGCGGCGCTTCCACCGCCGCAGCCGGAGCAGCTGCAGCTCCGGGATCGGGAGGCAGGTCGTCGCCAGCGTCGGCACGTCCTCCTCCTCCCTGCCGTCGCCGGCGTCGTCGTTCCTCGCGTCCTCTAGCGCCGGCGACGCCGTGGACTCGAGCGACAGGTCGAAGTCGGTGAGCATGATGTGGCCGTCTCCGCGTATGAGCACGTTCTCCGGCTTGAGGTCGCGGTACACGATGCCCATCATGTGCAGGTACTCGAGCGCGAGGAGCACCTCGGCGGCGTAGAAGCGCGCGGACGCGAGCGGGAAGCGGCGGCCGGGCATGCGGTGGCGGAGGGAGTGGAGGTCGCCGCCCGGGCAGAACTCCATGACGATGCACGAGAAGTCCGCGCCGGCGTCGAAGTCGGCGAACATGGTGGGCAGGAACGGGTGGTCCAGCCGCCGCAGGACGCGCTTCTCGGCGGCGGCGCGGGCCAGCTTGCCCTTCTTGACGAGCGCGCGCCGGTCCACCACCTTCATGGCGTACTCGCACGCGGCGGACGAAGCGGAACCCTCGGCGGCGGCCTGCTGCATCTCGAGACGGCAGAGGTAGACGGTGCCGATGTCGCCGGCGCCGACGCGGCGGAGGAGCGTGAAGTCCCGCGGGCCCAGCGCCGCCGCCCGGCCCCGGATGGGCGCCCACGCCACGTCGCTCGCGCGGTGCGGGCGCGGCGGGGAGGACGACGGCGTCGCGGCCGACGACGAGTCGACGGAGAACGTCGACGAGCGGTCCGCCTGGCTGCTGCCCGCGCTGCTGCTGCTGATGCTGCTGCAGCAGCTCGCGGAGCTGACGCTGGAGGCCGCTGGCGCCGCGGCGTCGGCGCAGGGCGACGGCGACTGTGGCTCCAGCATGGTGCTGGCGGCGTGGTTTGGAGACTTGGGCGGTGGCGACGACGCGGGCGCGGCGGTTGCGGTGGTGGACGAGGAGGCCGGAGCGGCCATTATATAGCGATGTGGTTGCTTCTTGCGTTGGATCGGTAGATCTCTCCGGTTTGTTGTGGTTTTTCTAATGTAGGTTTGCGCGTTCTCGGCGAAGGTGGTTGCAGGCGCGCTGCGCGGATTTATAGCTAGCCCGCCCCAGAGGGAGCGAGCACAAGAGCAAACCTGCAGCTCAGTGTTGGCCGGTGTCGAAAGCACGTGAACGTGCCACGTTGCAGGTGACGCCATCCACGGTGACTACACAAACGCAGAAGGTTCCTTGTGAAAATTTTCGATTCTTTCATTTTTTTTTCGAACAATTTTTCAATTCTTTCGTATGTACTGCATCGTTTTATCATTAGTCTGGCTTCTTTGTAAATAAAAACGAAACAAAATTTGGTGAGGCTCATCCTCATAGTGCATGGTGAAAACCGTGCAACTGACGCTGAGCCATGACATTCATTATTTAGCACCCTTGAGATCCTTATCCTGGATCCACCCTTGGTCTAAGACGTACCACCAGATTTCACGTCAGAAACCATCGCTACCTAGATTTTTAACTCTATTAGACCCACCATGTTCTCTTCTCAATTCTTCTACTCTCACATGTTACACTTGCATGTTGCATCATCTCTAGCAACACCATTGCCTCCAAAAACTCCTCTTACACCATGTAGGCCACTATTTGATCTATCATGGCGATCGAACCTCTC
The DNA here is from genome assembly GCA_038502445.1 of Eremochloa ophiuroides. Lineage (NCBI taxonomy): Eukaryota > Viridiplantae > Streptophyta > Magnoliopsida > Poales > Poaceae > Eremochloa > Eremochloa ophiuroides. The sequence goes on from JAHLJS010000002.1 coordinate 20,977,726, forward strand.
TAGCAGCTTGAGTTTGTTTCATTGCATTGGGACTGACTGTAGGCGACCGAAAAACCAACTCGTTTCAATCAACTAATATCATCAATTGATTTCGCAATGTGACGGATGCCATATAGTTGTCTTCCTCTGGCACCTATGCTTGTTTCTCTCACTTAAACATGTAACATGACCAAGTTAAAAGTCTTAGAAGTCTGTCCAATATATTAAGCGGGATGATCATATAATTTTCTAATGAAAAAAATATACTTAAACAATTTAACTATTAGTTATCTCACTTGGAAAATCATGTATTCCACCAATTAAAGTATTAAAAATTGTGTAAATTACCCTCCTAATAAGTTTCTTTCATTAAGGTGGCATATTACGTGAGTACTGACATGACGATATATATGTTCATAATCCAATCAACTATAAAATTTGATATATGCACTATAATCTTTAAATGAGCTTTGGATGGTTTTGTAGAGCCGTTTTGACATCGTACCATGCCACAATATATAGCACCAGTATCATGCTTTGATTTCTCTTTCTGTAGCTACCTAAAACCTGAAGGATCGAACAAGTAGAGGGGGGGGGGGGGGGGGGTGAGTGTTATCAATAGGGTTGTGCTTTGGCTAGTTCTTGATAAGATTTTTTTTTTTATTCCCTCCCATTCACCTTCTCTAGTTGTCTGTGTTCAGTTCTCTTTTTTTTCAGTCCTTCGGTCCTCAATAGCTAAAAAATTTAGGTGTCTTGTGTGAGAATGATGATTGGTCATTTTGTCCGTGTAATATATGAATTAGCATCAGCGTAATCCGCTGTTAGGAAAAGCTCGGACAGCCTAATCCGTTACAGAGTGTGGTCCTTGCTCTTTACTTAAAGGCGCAACGGCGCGGTGCTGGTGGCCAGCCTCGCTCGCTGCTTTGGGTTGCCGCGGCTGGGGGACGTACGTACGCTAGGCAATAACAAAATCCTTGTCGTACGTACATACGAGGCCAGATCGACCGCCAGAGCTGACCTAGAATTCTACTGCAAACTTGTCTTCTTGGGAGCGCATACATGCATGCAGTCATGCGTTGGCTCCTGTGCTCCTAATTAAGGATTTCTACATCACACCGTACCTAGCTTATATACTGGAGGAGGAGTATACTTGTGTATAATATATAATATATACTAGAACACATGGAAGGCAGATCGACAGGCAGGCAAATGGATCGAAGCCACGGACCATTCTGACGTACGTCCGACGAATTCTCAGGATCGCCGGGGGGGACAAAAAGTCCACAAAGATGGACCGCAAACGAAACGGAGGATCCAAATCGAAACCCCCGCTACCACCGCACGTCGTCGACCGACGTACGTACCCAGGAATTCCGGCCACGCCACGCCATGCGAAGCAAAGCGATCGATCGATCGATCGATTCCCCCCAACCCAAACAGTGGCAAGCAACAGGCGGCCACAGCCCCGAGATATATGCCGAGCAAAGCAAAGCGGATCGAGCAATGCGAGCGAGGGAGCATATCGCATTCGAATTCGATCGCATCCCCCCGCGCACCCCGGCACGTCACGTCGGCCGTCGCATGCAACGCCAGTTCGTCCCATCCATGCCGCGCGCCGGCCGGCCCCGGCCCCTGCGCGACGCGACGCGAGCGACCCATGGCAGGCATGCATGCAGGAGCAGGACCAGCGCCAGCGGCCGTACGCGCGCCGCGTCCGATCGGTCATCGGTGGACGATCGAATCACGCAAAACAAAAGCGGCGCCGCGCACAGTAGTCGCCCCGGCCTGGGAAGAAGAATAAAGGCGCGCGGCTGATCAGGGGTGGATTTGTGCCCCGCGCGCAGCCACGGTGCCGCCGGGGCGATCGGGCCGGGGCAGGGCGGCGAGTGGTGCCGGGATCTGCCGCGGCAGCGGGGCAGGGCATCGGTTCCTCCTGTCCCCCCGGGCTCATGTGTGCCTGCTGCATCTGCGTGTCGTCTCTCGTCCGCGCGCGGTGCGTGCCTGATCGCCTATAAGGCCCCCGGCCCGGGCGCGCGCGTCAACGGCCGCCGGCACCGCGGAGAGCCAAGGGGGGACGACGACGTGTGCGTGTCTGCGTTGAACTTTGGACTAGACGACGAACTAGTAGCTAGGCGCGCGCGCGCATCGGAGGCGGGGTGTCACGTTCATTCCTAGCGTAAAAGATGCACGCATGGATGATGGACACAGGTGCAAACTTGTGTCGGGGGACAAATACTTGTGCGAAATTCACAACTGCACCCATGCCCATGGAGCACACTGTACTGCTGGCTTAGCAAGGCAACACTGAATGCTATGACTATGAGTGATGCATGAGAGCTTACATGCTTTCAAACATAGTATATACAATAATTGCATGGAAAAGTGAAATATTATATAACTCCAGTGCAAAAACCAAGGACGATTGCGATGAATCTTTTACAGGTCTTAATAATGCAAAGTTTTCAAATTTTAGTATAGCCCCGTTCAGTTGTAACTTAAGTTTTCTTCACCTCCTTTTTTGTTTCACAATTTCCCTTCTCTCATGCTGTCGTCCTTTCCAAAAAAAAAAAAAAAAAAAAAAAAAAAAACCCTTCTCCTTTTTTTTCTTTTGTACTATGTAATCTGTTTACTGTACTTCTTTGAACCTTTTCATTTTAATTCCAGTAGGGACTTTGATCCCTCCTGTTCCCTCAGAAAATATATATACATATACTCGAAACCACATATTTTCCTTTTTACGAAGTGCATGGCTTTGTGAGGTCACTTTCATGCTGCCCTCATCTTTGTTCTGCTGACCGACCAATTAATCGGCATATTCCGCGCTTAGTGCACCTGAGTGATTATGTTCACCATGCATGCATTCAAATTCCTGCATCCACCTTATGCATTTTGAAAATAGTTATTACTGATACGATAATAATAATACATGCATATGCTTCAGAGATAGTGGATGCTGCAATCGATCTCTGAATATATATATATATATATATATATAGATTTTCCAAGATATCTTGACACATATATAATGCCAGCAATGCAAGCTAGTTAATTGGTGGACTGCACCAATTGTGATATCCACGTTGTATTCTTGGGAACACGAGAAAGACTATATACAAAAAGAGGAACTAAAGTGCATTGAAGGCAAAGTGGCCTGCTTTTTGTATCTTCTCCACTAGTAGAAATCAAGAGGATGGTGAGGTGACAAGAACTCGGATTAATAGCCTCTAACTCCCTCTGTCTAGGGGATCATTTTTATTTATAATATATGTAGAGAGATCGAGAGGGATTCACTTGCTTGTTCACTTAACCAATAATTTTTGCAGGGCAGCTAGCTATAGCTAGCCCACATGTTACAAATAGGGGGCATTATGTTAACAACACTTGCAGTTGCAGCCCTACACCAATAGAGGGTGCATTATGTTAACAACATCAGTACACCCTCGGCTCCAATTTGTCTGGCTGAATGCCAACCAAAAGTACACCAAAGTAATGGCGAGTTGGCAACTACTTCAGATGATCTCCAAAGTTTGCTTCGTGCCAAAGATATGATCTACCCATCTAAGCTAGTGTGACACGCATGGGCATGTGGCATGGCCTTGGTCGATGAGTGACAAGGTTTTCCTTTCTTTTGTTGTCCTTTAATTTGACAAAGTTATCAGTTCTACTTAGCTTGTCAATCAATTTGTGTTGTGCCGCATATCAAACTTTGGGTCCATCTCACTCTCTTTTTTGACTGCTTTCATGGAAAAGGAAATAAATTTGGAATGATTTTTTTCTTATGTGTGTGGGGGCAGAAAGGGAAAATGTCCACATGATCCACACTCAAAAGCAAGCACACACATGACATGAGTCGATCGATCCCTTGGCAAAGGAATCAGAGAACTTCTATAACTAATCGTTCCGGTCCAATTATTTGTGGGCAGTGAGGGCCACGGTTCAGTGGTTTGAGCGGCAGGGAATTATGCACATTTGCTTCTGCCTAATGGACCACTGTCTGTCCCCTAGCTGGCCCTGATATATTTTATATATTATGTTTGACACTGAAACAGAACAACTGTTGTTCGTGTTATATGTTCCCCAGTTTTCTTTCTTTTAAGGACACGAGAGTATATGCAATCGTGTCTTGAGCAGCCGGCCTCTTTGGGTGTCTTTCACAACCTCAACTGTGTGCAATGCCTGGGAGAAATGTCTCCACATGCGTCAAATTTTCTTTAGGAGAGTGTATATATAAAAAACGAAATGAGTGTGTGAACAAGACATAAAACTGATCCTTAGAAATGTCCTAACAACTAATAACAAGACTGCGTCTGATAATTCCTCAAAGAAAAAAAAGAGCTGCCATCTGAAGATAATCATGAGCTTATCATTTACTGATCCAAGTCAAGTATTTAATCTGAACGCACTGTAAATGAGAAGAGATGCCCTTGATTTCTAAGCAAAAAATCCACACTGCAGACCCGCACCTGATGCCTGGAGCTGCACGCATTACTGTCTGCCTGTGATCCTGTGATCCTGTCTGTCTCTAGCTCCACATCTCCATGGCCAAATTGCCTAGCTAGCCTCTCCGGGTCGCTCCCTCTCCTGGGGAAGAAAAGATTCCGACAAGCTTCACTGACACAACTCATAAAGAAATAGTAACTAACTGATCAAGCACGGATCACGCAGTAACTTCGAAATGCTAAGATAGAGATATAGGCACCGTTTAGACGCGCAAAACTTTTGAAATTTGGAAATGAATCTTTTTCAATAAGTGTCCAATGATGGTCCAAATAGGCTTAAAAGATTCGTCTCGTGATTTACATCTAAACTGTGTAAACATGCAAAAATTTCATCTACATTTAATGCTCCATACATGTGCCGCAATATTCGATGTGATGAGAATTTTAGAATTTTGAAGTGCATCTAAACAGGGCCATAGTAACCTGACGAAGCACAGGTAGCTGACGGGGTCGTAGCAGCTACAGTTGGATCACATGCGATCTTGCTATGTAATGATCGATCTATAGGCACCATCGTCCTATCTATAGGCACCATCGTCCTATCGGTAGGCATGATGACTCATTCCAGTGTTAAATTAATTAAGCGTTAAACCACGTATTAGCCAATTAAACTAGTCCACGATGCATATGGAACGGAACTTCTGGCTTCTCTCCAAAGATAAGTAAAGTTAGAGATGGGGAGAGAGAGACCCATGCAATGCAATGCAAAGTGCAGTGCAGTGCAGTGCAGTGCAGAGACAGGGTCGCCAATATTCGCGCTACCTTGGTAGGGAGACAGCCCCTGCAGGGGCAGATGCCCTGCGTATGATGGATCACCTAAGAGCCCTACACGCATCGCTTATATGTAAGTGGAATCCTGCGAATCTCAAGCCAGATTGTCTCCGCCACTGATTTTTTTTTCATCATTAGTAGTAGGAGGTTATTTAATTAATTATTTATTGATCATTCGTTGGACGCACATTGAGAGAGAGGCTAGTGATGGGTGGCCACCTAATGACATGAGCACATGGATGACACAAAACATGTATATATGCTGGCTGTCTTCCGTCTGACGATGCGGCTGTGTTGAGCATTCATACAGGCACAAACAATGTTTTTTTTTTCTGAGAAGAGCTAATAAGAGGATTGTGCTGGAAGCCCTTAGTAGCCATGGCTGGATTGCGGATATTCAAGGAGCCCAAACTGTTGGAATCATCATTGACCAATATTCTGCAAAATCTGCATATGAGGACTTCTTCATTGGCTCCACTACATTCAGACCTTGGGAGCGTATTTGGATTTTGGAAAACTTGGGCTCCTGGAAAATGTCGTTTCTTTATGTAGTTGGCAGCACATAACAAATGTTGGACAACAGACATGCTTGCACACCGAGGTCTCCCACATCCTACTCGCTCCCCCCCCCCCCCCCCTCCCCCATTGCGATGAACAAGAAGAAACAAATAATCATCTCTTAATATCGTGTGTGTTGCGCGAGAATTTTGGTTTGTTTTGCTGCGGAGAGTGGGTTTACATGCCATTTCACCACAACAAGATGAACCCTCCTTTGATGAATGGTGGGCCAAGGCAGAGTCAAGAATGGATGGTTCACACACAACAAAAAGAAGAAATCAACTCGCTTATCATCCTTTGGGGGCATATAGACAATTTGGAACCACCGCAATCAATGTGTTTTTTATGATACTCCTCCTGCCTTGACTAGAACATTACTCCAAGTAAGTGAGGAACAACATTACTAGAGTCCTGCAAAGGCTCAGGGAAGCTCTTCTCTTGAGCCTGTAGATAGTCAGCAGGGTTCTTTTTGTGAAGATGAGGTCATTTTTGGTCTTAGTAAAAGGTGCATGTGTTTTTCTAAGAGATTAGCGGTGTGTGTTGTAAGGGTTGGTGTCCCCTTTTTTCTTCTTAATGCAAAGATATACAGCTCTCATACATGTACAAGAAAAAAAAAAATCCTGACAAAGCGACAATGCTTTCATGAACGGGTGTTCTTGTCTAAAATATTTTTTTAACAAAAGATGCTCCAAGGCATCTCACACTTGGTTTGAGGAAAAAAACAGCATATATATTCAAAAAAGGATACTTACAATTAATAAATTAGACTAGTCTAAAACCATGCTATTTAAACCTGGAAATGGGCTGACAAAGTCCAGCCTTTTAAAGCCAACTGGGCTTGCCGTCGCACCCTTCTTCAAGAGCGCCAGCCTAGCTGCAAATATAAATCACAATGAAGGAGGTTACTGAACCTGCAAGTGCCACGCCAACCCGAAAGAGCAAGAGCTGCGTAGGAGAGGGTGCGAGTGAAAACGCTCCGAGAGTCCCCAGGACGGACGGCGTGGGACTGGGGAAAGCACGGTGGAGCCTTGTCCATTGTCCTGTTGCACGCGCCGACGCGCGGCACTGGTCTGGACTTGTGGGCTTGTGGCCTTAGGGTCGGGAACTGCTCAAACGAACTATTTCATACTTGGGCTGAATGTGTAACCAAGGTCCTTCAAGGCCATTTGCTATACTACTAGATGGGCCAGGCCCGCGACGGGCATCAGCGTAACCCTAGGCGGCCGCCGCTTATATAAACCAGCCACCCTCCTTTCGCTTGCTGCGCCGCCGTCGTCAATCGTACGAGCCGTTGTTCTTGCCTCGCCCGCCGGAATTGGTCAAGTGAATCTGTTTCGTATCTTCTTCTTGTTTTGGTTTCCTGTCGTTATTACCAGGTGTCCGTCGCGTTTTCCGGAGTTACTTCCTGTTTCGGGGCGAAATGAGGAATCTCAATCCATAAACCATCCTCTGCATCACCAGATGATGATTGCCAAATTACATGCACTACCATCTGATCTCCCCAATCTCTGTTCTCTTCCGTATGTTTGGGCTGTATCTGGATCTTTCTTTGTTTTTTTTTTTTTTTGCTTTGTTTGCTGGAGCAATCGGTGATGAAGTCGTATAATTGTGCTGAGATAATCGGTGATTATCGCACAACAAAAATCACCATCTTTCGGCTGAGAGATTGCGCTTTTGCTCTTCTTCGCTTTGTTTTTTTTTTCTGCCGGTGTTCCAATGAATTCTTTCTGATTGTTTTGATTGAAACCATCTGAAATGAAATGCCATGTGGTATCTGATGCCTGGTCTCGTTTCCATGGCCTCGCGTCTCGTAAGATTGGCAGACAGCGATGGGCGGGTTCTTTGCGACACGGGCTGCTCTTCGACCATGAGCTTCCTGTTACTATTCCCCCGCGACATTTGTTTTGCCTTTCTGTTCATATATCAATTCTAATAAAATCAATGAACTGAGTCTGAATTCGTGCCTGCAGCTGGATATACCATATTACCATTTTGAAATAAACAGAAATCGAAATAAGCTAACACAGATTACATGAATTTTCACAAGAACCACATTCAGGTCCTATCCGAACAAACCTTCAGGTTGACAGGTTGTCAATACGGCAGATACAGGGACCAAATGTTACGTAGCTTCCAAGGCAGTGTTCTTCACCGGATGCGTGAATCGAGGTGCCTGGCTGGTGGTTCCGGACCTGGACGCCCAAGCAAACGAGCCTTCGAGGCTCGCAGCACCTGGTACAAGTACAACCAGGCAACGACCAGAGGCTAGGATGGTCTTCCATTGCTACTTAACGCTGGTCTTGTAAAAAAACCCGCTGGTCTTATAGTTATATAGTTATATATATGTTCTCTCAGTGTGTATCATCTTCAGATAATAGAGATTATGAACTTCGTTTCATTATTAAAAAAAAGATATGTTGTCTCATGTAAAGTTTACTAGAGGAATCGGCTCTTTGCCAAGTGTGGTGGTTTGCCAAGTGCTATGCTTGAACAATGACAAGGTCTTTGTCTAGTGTTGCGCGAAAAACACACAGCCAAAAAAAAATTGATAAATTTCTAGATATATCTGTTATTTTTAATTAATTAATTGTATTTCAAGCATTTTTTATACTTCTAGACGATGTTATCCTAAATGCTAAATAGTAAACTGTTGGTCACCCTTTGTTTAGGTTTAGAGGGTTTAAATGGTGTTTAAACGAAGTTGAACGGTCTAAACGGTTTTGTACAATAACAATAGAATACGCATATTTGTGTATGTAGAAATTAAATATGTTAGAAACCTTACATTTTTACATGTGTAAGATTCAAATATTCTACCAAATAATCTTTCTGGAAGAAATCTAAATTCCACAACACTTCATATAATTATAATGTTAATTAGTTTTGTGTTGAATGTGATAGTCGGTGTAGTCCTCTAATTGACTAAATTATAGATTAAATGGTTATTTATCTCATTTAATCACGTTTAACCTGATTCTGTTTAGACTGTTTAGACAGGGATTAAACGGCTTTAAACAGGTTTAAATGGAATAATCGTTTAATTCACATTTTAGGGCCTAAACAACATGGGTGGCTTCCGTATACCGTTTAAACGGGATTAAACAGGTGTTTAAATGGACTAAATGGCCGGATGAAAGCTATAACGGTAATTGCGTACGCTTAGGGATTTATTTGGATTCGTTAAGAAATATCAATAGGCTTTTCGACGCCGTTGCCGAGGATAAATTCTACCTTATTTTGGGTGACAACGCTAAGAAACGTTAGCACATGCGTGGCTGCTGGATTGAGTCCATGGACCATGGGCCCTACATGTAAGGGAGCTAGAGGAGATTAGACATATGTTTATTCCAAACAGGGCCTGAAATGCTTAGAGAGGCCGGCAGTACAAGTTATTTTACACTCAAGACAAACAATCTAGGGCAATAATTAGGATTGTTAAACACTCTTGACAACAGATTCTCTGGATCATAGATACTCACGATCAAATTGATTCTTGAAAGGTTTTTGATGGCTATAGTAGAGTGTACTATATGGTATTTATATGGGTGAGCCAATATTGTGAGCTTTATTTCATTGAAAATCTTGCATTGACCCCTCTGGACTCTATCTGTTCTCGAGCTCCCCTCGACACCTTGGGTGTTCGCTTCGACTTATAAGAGCTTATCTTCATTTATTTTTAGCCATAGAATAATAGTTTTCTAAAAAAAAATCATCACAAATTAGCATTGCTAAATAATTAAATAGTGGATTTGGGATTCACAACGAATTGGATCGATCGGTGAATCTTAAATTCAGATTCAGTTTTTATTGAATCCACAATCAAACAGCCCTCGACTCGTGAAGAGGAGCAGGAATCGGGAGGTGAGGAGTTTTCTGGCTGGGTGGAAGCCGCTGATCCGCCCGCTCCGTCCCCTCCGTCCCCGACCGCTCCGTCCGCAGCGGCCCTCCACCGCTTCCTGTTCTTCAGTCATCACCTCGAATCCCCACCTCCCGATTCGACCTCTTCGCCCTCGGATCGACCTTCCATCCACCGAATCGAGCTCCTCCACCATCCAAATCGAGCTGATCGCCAATCGAGGTCTCCGCGTGTCGAGCTCGAGCTTTGGGGAAGTAAGGAAGAGGAAACGAGGTCTCCGCGTGTCGAGCTCGAGCTTTGGGGAAGTAAGGAAGAGGAAACGGGGAGCAAGGCAAAAACTACTAGAGGAAACACGCCACAGGCTCCTCGATCGTTCCAGGCTGGAGCCGCCACCCGCCATTCTGTGCCTTCCTCCTTCTCCCTGACAGGTGCCCTAGCCGCGCCGAGCTCCAGCCTCATCATTTCCACGGTCCGCGCCGCCCACTCTGCCCTCTCCCGATCGTCGGCCTCCTCCTTGTCCGCCCCTCCTTTCCTCTTCCCATTACACTGGCTTCGGATTCGAGTGCCTGACGTGAAGCGGTGACCTATCCGAACAGGGGATCGATTTTTCTAGTGGTAAGCCCTAGCACCTTGCTTGGTTAGATTTTTCAACGATGGGCTGCGGGTTGTCAGAGCAGTTAATCCAAATTCTTGTCTATTTATTCGTCATAGTTCTAGCTCGTTTCCAATCCAAAACCAATAGTTAGATCCGAGATATTATTGCACTTTTTATTCCAAAGAAACGGCCGGTTCGATTGAACCCCATGCTCCATGGTCAACGCTAAGCCTTGCCCTGGATCTGAGAGATGGATGATTGCCCTTGGCCCGTGTTATGTTTGCTATGCAATTTCGATGTGGAAGCAAACTATCTTGCATTATTTCTGTTTGATATGTCCATTTTGATTGTGGTCTGTGTACACAGTGCACTCTATCTTAAGATGAATTCTCTGCATGAATTTTATTCACTGGTATATGAATTGTGCCATTGTGGTGTTGCTGTTTTCCAGTGACCTCAGTTGTTATACTGGTGAAATGTTTTGAGTCCTTTGGTCTGAAGCAATATCTGATTATTAGTTTTGAGGAAAGGGAGTGTTACAATGTCTGTACAGTATCAAGTGTCAGTGTACAATGTCTACCATAGTACCATCTGTTCCCTTTGTTTCTGCATCCCCGATTCACACATGTATTCAATCTAAAATCTAGGACATGGACTAATATTGTTTAGTGATACTGGTATGCTTGGCGGGACTAGTCATGCTGGCACTTATGTGAGTACAGTTTGTGGTCCTATGCAGACTATAGCCATTTAGATGCCTGATCACATTACCATTCTTTTCCTCGAACATGCAGTAGAGCTACATAAGAAAGAGAAAGAATGGTTCCATACAACACAACCCTCTTATCTCACTAGAGCAAAAGAAAAGGTTGCTTTAAAAGACTTGAAAAACAACAAACACCTGAAACAAAATGAATGACCGTACCCCAGATTATTCAGGTTGGTCCTAGCCAAATAGGTATGATGAATGAGCCAAATTGGTTAGATACTTATCGTCTTCTGCTTTGATATCTTATGGAGTTTGCTACACCAGTAACCTACAAAAGCTAGAGAAACTTATTTTCCTTAGTATTTTAGTAATAATAGGAACTTTAAGAATGGTGTAATGGGGAGCTTGAAGGAAAAAAGTCACTGTGTCCTGCCGCTGTATGAAATGTACTCATGTGTTATTTTATTACTATTTATGTTATATTTCTCTATTTTTTTGCGAGTTATGTTATACTAATTTTCCCTAGTTACACAGGAATATTCTAGGTTTTTGTGCTGATATTCCTCTTGTTTTTTAAAACATTATAGGTGTTACAGCATGGTGTTGTCGGCATAGCAATGGATTTTCTCATGTATCGAGTATAAATGAACAATGCTTTGGAGACAGTTGGACCTGCCAGTTGCCCCTTTTTTCATATTTTAACTCAATTTTTTTTCTCTGATAAACAAACAATGCTGAAGTTACCTAGGAAGGCCTCTGCACCTTTTACTGGTCGTATTGCATAAGCCATTGTTGAGGTTAGTACCATTTGACTAGTACACGTATCCTACAATAGATATGATAGGCTGTATTTGATGTGAAATATAGGAGTCTCTGAGGCACAGTATGGCAAATGTTGTATTCTATAATTTGTTTTACCCACGATTGGCTATATTTTGTATATATGAAAAGAATCTTTCATTTCTGTTTAGTTTTTTTTATACGTAATATGTTAGATTCTTTTGGTCAAATATTCTTATAGTTGACATTTTTCAGAATACTCAATGCTTGGCATGGGCAATTACCAAATATAGTTCAGCACTGGTCATATTCCTAGTAGCTGTTTATTTTATCAGCATGTGCAATATTCTAACTAATAGAATTCGTGATACAAGGTGCACACTTGTCTTCACATAATACTGATTAGAGGAGATTTGGCCTAAGAATGGGAGCTCCAAAACAAAGGTGGACTTCTGAGGAAGAGGCTGCTCTTAGAGCTGGAATAGCAAGGCATGGAGTTGGAAAATGGCGCACAATATTGAAAGATCCAGAATTTAGTTCCACCTTGTGCTGCCGCTCAAATGTTGACCTCAAGGTTCGATATTTTTGCTTTATTCTTCTTACCTAATCTTGTTTTAGTGAATGGCATTTCAAATTCTCTGTTTGTTAAAATTATGAGTCATATGTAAATTTCCACATGTTGGGCCTGCTTGGTTACCTACCAATTTTTGCCTAACCAAAACTATGGCATGCCAAAATTTGTAGTCCTTCATTGGTCTATTACCAAAGAATTGGCAAACCATTTTTTATGGCCAAAGTTTTGGCAAGTCTCTAGAATGTTCTTAAACTTATATAAAAGAGAAAATTGGCAAGCCTTAGTTTTGGCACTTAACCAAACACATACCCAAATTTTTTACCCTAACTTTGGCAACCTTAATTTTGGCAAGCCTTGATTTTGGTTGGACAAAAATTGGTAACAAACCAAGCAGGCCCGTTATCTTCGGTCTCAGTGTGCATTCTTCAATTCTGCTAATTAATACTTAGGACAAATGGCGAAACATGAATGTAATTGTCAGTACATCGAGTTCTCGTGACAAGGCAAAGACTACATTGAAGAGAACCCGAACTACTCACAAGAATAACGAGCACACCTTGACAATCAGCAGAGTTACTTCTGATATTGATGATGAGATTGTTGACGAAAAGCCTATAGCATCATTGTCTAGTGAAGCAAAGAACACATCAAATTCAAAGAAATCTCACTCAAGGTATTTATATATGTCTAAGTATAACACGCAAATCTGGCATTTAACCCTTTTTTTTCTTTGTTGTCATTTGTCAATAGAAAACTAGATACTTTTGATGCTCCACTTTAGTTTAATACCTTTCCTGCAGGCTAGATAATATTATAATGGAGGCTATAAAGAATTTAAATGAGCCTAGCGGGTCACACAGAACTACTATTGCTAATTACATAGAGGTATGTATCAGTCTTTCACTCTTTTGTTCCTTCCCAGTACTAGATCCTATGTTTCTAGTGGTTGCCTACACATTCCTAATACGTGTCTTTTTTTAGCATAATATCTGATGTCAGCTGTCTCCTTCATCCACATTTATTTACCTTTATTGTTGGTGCCCTTTTTTGCACTTTCTGTATATGTTTGAGCTCAGTCAGATCACCATAGAGCATTACCAGAAAGGCAGAAACTAAAACTTCACTACACCTAACCTGATTGTTTAGTCACAAGGTTCGGGGTCGAAGCCGCGAACCATGTACCAGGTATGCCAACCCAAATCGAGGTACGGGGACGAGATGAGTCGACGTACCATTTTTTGATGGGTCGCTCCCCCATTACAACAGGGGTCAAGAAGGGACTAGTCCCAGTCCTAGATGGGTCGTGGCCCTATTTGCCGCGTGGTTCGAAGACGGCGAGATGCAGATGAAGAAAGGCTTACGGAGGAAGAGTGCGCGGGAGGCTGGGAGGATGGGCGGGAGCACAAAAACAGTGTCTGGTGGCCAGAGTTACCCAAGGAATTCGTTGCTCCTCACTGCGGTGGTGGCGCTGGCGCCGGCGGCAATGGAGAACCGAGCTCAAGATTTCGCCAGCCCTCGCAGCTTCCTTGTGTCACTGCCGGTGTAGTTCCTCCCACATCCAGCCACCCCCACACAAGTCGCCGGTCCTCGCGCCTCCTTGTGTCGCAGTCAGTGCAGTCCTACCCAGCCATGCGTGTGGAGGACGGATGACGATGAGATTAGGAGAGAACAGGAGTGACCGGCGGTGGCTGCTTTGTTGTATTGTAGTGGGAATAGGGCATCACGAGGTGTAGATGAGTTGGATGGTCCAAAAAATTGCAGCCCATACTGTGCAGTTTGTGATGGGAGTGAGCAGATGGGCCTTTTCATTGTATAATGGAGTCGTGATTGCATGGAATGGCTCAAATCAACAAGTCAACCATTGCAATGCACACAAGATTTCATGCTTCGTACCGGGGTCATCGACCCACATGCTTCGGGTTCATGTACCAAATATTTGGTTCTCATACTGCAGGGGTATAACCCATTCGTACGACATTTTTGTCGAGTGTCAACCAGCGTCCCTCGACCTGGTTGACCCATAATTCTTGTGAATATTTGTATCACAACAGAAGAAACTAGTGGAATCCAGTAGGTAGGGAAGGATAAGATTTCCTGTATCTTTTTTATGCAAGAAGTGGAACCAACTTACTGCACACCCTCTTCCAGCTTTATGAAAGGAAGACTGTTGCATTGTCTCTTCTGGCTGAGTCCTTATGTCTCTTGAAATTACCATGCTTGCTTATTTGACAGTTTTGTTGAAATAAGTCATGATTGCTCTTATTTGCTACATGTGGAATCAATTTCTTACCCTTGTTTTACTTAGGAGCAATATTGGCCACCTAGTGATTTTGATCACTTACTATCTGCAAAGCTGAAGGACTTGTCCACCAGCGGCAAATTAATAAAGGTATGCCTTAAGGGAAATATAGCTATTTCCAAATGTGAAACTACTATACCGCAATAAGTGGGTGCATTCAGTTAAACTGTCATAACCCTATTTTTCATGCAAGTAGAACAGTTGGGATGCAATATTTGCGAAAACAGTATATATTAAGGTTTCTCAAGATATCTTTGCTGTATTTACATGTTGTATTTGCTGAGAGGCGCATACATATGTTTTTACTCGAAGTACCAGTAATCACTTTTGCATGCTGTGTATCGTTCAGTTTCATGTCAATCCTTGTTGAACTGCAGGCTTGCTATTTTGTTTGTACTTAGCAAAACACCATGGTTCTGTGTTGTATGTTTTAGGCTCTGGTGTTCATCATTGAATGCCATTTGTTAAACCATGAAATTGGGCTATTTGTTACCATGGCAGTAGACAATATTTACCAATTACCACCCATGCTAAGAATCTAGAACTTATGAGAATGGGGCCCTTTGGGAGATTGCAGGTGAATCGGAAGTACAGAATAGCACCTAGTTCACCCAATTCTGAGGGCCGAAGCCCCAAAATGCTGCTATTAGAAGATGTGCAAAGAGAGCCTGTCAAGATATGGAGCGATGATAGTAAAACCCTTACCAGATCTCAAGTTGATGCTGAATTGGCACGTATGTCAACAATGACTGCTGAGGAAGCTTCAGTGGCTGCAGCTCGTGCAGTTGCTGAAGCAGAGGCCATCATGGCAGAAGCTGAAGCTGCAGCGAAAGAAGCAGAGGCCGCAGAAGCAGAAGCCCAAGCTGCACAAGCATTTGCTGAAGCAGCATTTTTCACATTGAAGAACAGAAATGCTGCAAAACTGGTAATAACTCTAGTTCGTGGATTTGTTATAATATGTCCTATCATCCCTTTGTTATACTGATCGTCCTTTTCACATGTAGAACCAGGTTTTATAACCCGTGCTACTGATTGGTTACTTTTGTTTACTGAAAAAACAAAATCCCAACATGATCAAGTTTTCTTAAATCTATTAGCTTGTTCCATGAAGATAGTGATTTCCAAAGGCACATTTATGCCAACAGCAGAAGTTGCTACAACAGCAAAGCTTTTAGTCCCAAGCAAGTTTGAGTTGGAAACTCAATGAGAGCCACAGATAAAGATGATAGAATAGTAATAATAGTAGCAGTCATCATAATAGTAAAGGTTATATGACAAGCTGTGAAAAAAATTATGCATTCTAGCGTATTTTTTTTGACATGATCATTATTTCTCTCACACTATATCATTCTTAGTATTTAGGTTTAATATTTGAAAAACAAAGGGAAAAACTCTTTGGACTAATGGATTCTTGAGTTCGCCAGAAACAAATAAAAAAATCAACCTGTTTTTGACAAGTTGCAAGCTAAGATATTTTCTGCACTCTGTAACTAAGTGAAATCTCAGCAGCATTAAGCTATGATTATAACCTGGAAGTACTAGATAACTCCCTGTGGATTTCTTTGACATGACAAAAAGGATGTTTGCTTACAGAGTTTGGTTAGCGATCATAACTTCTGTAGATCTGTAGTATTTCTATTTTCTGACGGATATATTACATGGTAGCTAACATTGTATCCATATTTGACTTCCATTTCCTTAAGACATCCCATTTTGAAACCCCTCTTTGAGGAATATATATATATATATATATATATATGGAAATTATTTCCTACTCCCAGGGAGTAGTTACTCCTATGCTTGTATCTTCAGATTTAGAGCATATATGACCAAATATATATATATATATAACAGTTTCTGAAATTTGCCAAAGGAACTTGATTTGATTTTACTGTCTGTTTCTTATGTCAACTGCTATTCCCGTCTAAATTACATAGTTCATCTCTTTGCCCTAAGTCAAACTTGTCTGTAGAAAAATATATTTACATGTACAAATTCAAATAAATGCACTATCAAGACATTCATAAAGTTTTTGATAAAACTAATTCGATGTTGTAGATGCTAGTGCATTTTTCCTATAAACTTGGTTAAAGTTAGAGAAGTTTGACTTAGGATAAAATTAAAGTGAGTAATAATTTGCAATGTATTTTGTATTTTGTACATTCTAATACTGTGAACCACCTGCAAAATAAATAGTATTGGACAGCTTTTCAGAAAGTTCATATATAGCATATAATTCTTGTGTGCACTTGATCCATGTTTAGACTTGAGGATAAAAATGTCCGCTGAACCCTTTGGAGAAACCAACCACTTTGCATTTGCAGGGTGTGTCAATTAACTCCGTACATTGTGCACCTTCTACTCTGACTTGATTGTATTAGCTTCTCCAACGAGTAAAATTACATAAATACTGATGTTCCTGTCTTCTGATGACAGATTGGTTCATCTGACAAATAAGAAAGAAATTGGTAATGCGATTTTGCTTGGTCCATCAGATTCTAACGCCCTGGTGTTCTTTTGCAGATGGCCTAAGGTTGATGGTGCTCGGATTCTCGAGTGTTCTGGATCTGCATTTCTAGCAGGTGCCAGCTAGATTTGTACAACAGTGTACTGTTGTTACAGTTGCTCTGCTTAAAGCAACTGCCCCGGTGATTCACCTTATGTTAGTGGGAGCCATGTGAAGCTCCAGCCTCCAGCGCACAAGTAGCAGCAATAGCAGCTTGCTACAACGTCATTCAGAGAAGTAGAGAACCGAGTGGCATACACTGGGCTCTCCACTGTCGTGAACATGCTAAACTCTGTCAATGTCAATGTTTGGTTGACGATTTGCAGGATTGCATTGTGCATCAACAGTCTTTGCAGTGAGCTGCCTGCCAATAGTCGGACCGGTTGCTGAAAACATTTGTCCGGTGTGGTGCTGATCCCTGCATATTCTCCACCCAATTGACGACTTATTAAAAAAATTTAACCTAAAAATAATGTTTCAAAAAGAGCATGTCCTAAACTAAATTTTCAAGGAGTAGCCCTTTTAGTATGTGGCGTGCTGTGACTTGTAACTTCAATCATGCCATATGCATGTTGATGTGGCTAATTAGGCTGTCCACACCGGGTACTTCTAAAGTGATCCTGGAGGATGGAAATAGAGCACCAAACGTCTGCAGCAGGATCCTGTACGCCGTATGCTACGCGCTCCCGTTCGCCATTTCTAGCACGGTAGCGGACGTGCGCTACGGCCCCACCACACGTGTGCATGCGACACAGAGAGTGCGGCAGCAACCGCATGCGACAGCACTCTGCTCTTCTGCAGTAGGCGGGCCTTACCATTTTAATTAACTCAAAAACGTTATAACTCACAGAAAAAAAATCAAATTAAATTCGGACTGCACCATTAAATTTGTTTCAATAAATTCCTCAAAACAAGATCTTACATGAATATATTTAGATAAAATTTATAGATGATGATAAGGGGGCCGCTATTGGGAGTTAGTATAGAGTATGAGATATAGAGGATGGATGAGTGTGGAAGAAAGTGGTATAGAGGAGAGAATCTCGATGACCAGGACTGAAATATTCTTTTTAAATGATGAATTTAGAGGACGATGAAGTACGGATAGGCTTAGACATTTGGCACGTCCAGAGACACTTTTCGTGTAGGACGTCACGTTCAGAGAGCGCAGTTTTCATGTTGGATATTGATAAGAGGCTCGGCCGAGGGAGAGACCATTAGGGCCCTGCATCGCCCGCGTGTACCGCTCCTCTCCCCTCTCCTGTTTCTTCCCCCATTGCGCTGCTGCCGTCAGGGCTGTGCGGTGCGCCGTGATGGCGGGAGCAGGGCGTCTCCTCGCCCTTGTTGGAGTGGTGGCGCTAGTGTGGCAGTCTAGTGGGGTGCGGCTGAGCTCGAGTCATTAGGGCTTGGCTAGGCCGTCCCCTGCGATGGCGCTGGTCAGGGCCCGAGTGGGCTGTGGTGGTGGAACGGAAGAGCCCTTCCCTCTCTCATCAGCCTCCCCCGATTTTCCTTCTTCCTTGGTGGCGGTGGCGGCGGCGGTGCCAGCCTAGGTGGATCCGGTGCCTAAATGGCTGGATATGGTGCTCCGTCAGGTGGATCCGGTCCGCCCGGGTGGTGGCGAGTGGCGGCGGCGGCTGTGATGGTGGTAGCCGGCGCTCGTGCAAGGCACGCGGCGGCGACATGTTCTTGTTCTCCTGCTTGTCCCCCATCCCTTGTGGCATCAGTGAAGGCGGCCATCCCGGTCAGCAGGTCACTACCCACCATGCAACATGACCTACCCCAGGCGTGGCTGGGAGGCAGCCTGCCTATTCTGGTGAGCGGGTTTTAGCCGTGGCCCGACTTTGGTTGGGGCGGCTTCTGGCCGAGCCCGTCGAATCCTGCGGATGGTTGAGGACGTAGATAGCAGCGCCAGCGTGGGGTGCTTGGTTCATACCTAGGCCCTGTTTAGTTTGGAATTTTTTTTTAAGTTTTACAAGTGTAGCACTTTCGTTTGTATTTAACAACTTTGCTTAATTATGACCTAAGTAGATTCAAAAGATTTATCTTGAAATTGCCAGACAAAAAGTACAAACATGTAACAGGTGCTACTTCATTTAGTGTTTTATGTGATGGGGAGAGAGAAGGAAATTTTATGAACTAAACGCTGCCCTAGTGTTTAGTTCTGGAGCCCAGGGGCAAGGGTGGCGCCCACATCAGTGGAGCATGCATCTCATGGTGGCCGGCGACGATGATCGGCGATGGCCTCGGCATGCGACGGGATGCGCGCCGCAAGACGAAGCCTAGTTTCGTGTTCCTGGCCAGAGGGGTGGTGGCCGATGCAGCTTCACGACTGCTACGTGCAGCTGGCACTTTGGTGCTCATCTAGAAGGATTCCCGCAGAATGGCGGGGCAGCGATGACGACGAAAACAACATGCTTGGCCTAGGGTCTTGGCTTGGGGTACCCACAGTTTTTGCTTCCTACATTAGAGACCCCATCAGGGCAACTGAATCCACTCGACGTCTGCTCTTCACCCATCTTGACGATCCCTTTGGCCATCTTCCAGCTAATTTTAACGGGTACCTGTACAACAGCTTGAACGCAATCCCCAGCATTGTGCTCACACCCGCTGCCAAGGTCTCTCTATCCTCCCAAAGAACTATGCCCAATAACTCATGAGCGAACATACAAGACATACAATTGTAACAGGATTTTTCAGAATTTTTTCCTCGAACCACACACTGTTTTTGGTCTTTCAGATTGCCCAACAGATGGCGACAATACCAACTGTGTGGAATTTCATCCCATTTGGGAGCTATTTTTTTACACCACAACAAACTTTGTTGTAAGTTGGGCTACCATACCACTTTCTTTTCCTTGGTAAGGATTGCATTGTTCACGACCAACCATAGAAAAATTTTGTTCTTACCAGGAATTTTGCCCTTCCAGATTATTTTATGATAAGGTCCAGCATTAGTATTAGTTAAGTCATTATATACGATTTAACAGAAAATTGCCCTTTAGCACTGAATTTTCAAACAATATAACCTTTCTCATCCACCAAAGGAATTTGCCAGATGTCGCTCAAAATTTTACCCTGATTGCATCTAAAATCATCTACCGGAGTTCTGGTAAAAATCATCATTATGGGGTCATTATCATTTGATGAACATGATTGCTAGGTTGTTCACACAGTTTCATCTTATCGGGATAAATGACACTTCGAGGTTTGTCATAGAGTCAGGTGTAAGTAAAAAAAAAAAAGGTATTTGTTCCATCCTTTACAACCATCTTCCTTCCTTGAAGGTATACATCTTTGATTTAAGTAGACCAGTTCAGATCAGTGAGTCAGATTGCCTGTGTTTCACATTGCTAATATGATGACCTTAGAGATATTTGAATTTAACCATGTCCTGCCATAAACCATTTTCACATTTTTTTTGACACCACTACTTACATAGAAGGCTAATATTCATCAATCCGATATCTTTGATATCAAGCCCACATTTCTTTTTATGTTTGCAGATCTTTGTCCATTTAATTAAATGATACTTCTTTTTAGTACCACCGCTTTGCCAAAAGAAGGATATTCTTGTTTTGTCCACCTATTTAATAGTGGATTTGAGTAACAAGTAGATAGACATACGATAGATTGATGTATTGTTCAAGCTGAAGCTGATTAAAGTTGACCTGTCAGCTATTGACATCCCCTCTCCTCCAAATGTGAAGTCTCTAAGCATTCTTCTCAACAAGAGGTAGCCAATCACTCACATGTAACGGATTAGTACTATTAACATGAACTCAATATTTAATAGGGAAATCATTTTAATTGAAAATACGATAACAAGTGCACGCTAGGACCCGGTGAAGGTACAGACGCCACTCGCGTATTCCGATAGTCGCATCTCGAGCCGACGACGAGGAGGCGGCACGGTAACGCGATCGCGCGCATGGGAGCGCTGGAGTCGTCGCCCCCGCGTGGACGATACGGCAAGCGATGGCGCTGCTAGTTCCTGCTCGCCGCCCCACGGCCGCGCTCGCCCCCATGCCGTGCGTGCCATGCGCGCGCGGCGGCCGGCGGCTGGCCGGCCGAGCACGTGCGCGCGCGGGAGGTGCGAGGCGGGCAACACGGCGACGGCGGCGTCCGCACGCACAAGCGAGCGCGCCGCGGCGGCCACGTACGCCAGCCTACGCTAGGGGTGCACGAGCTGCACTGTACGGTTCCCCGTCCCAGACTCCCAGGTCCATGTGGCACCACGATACCATGCCTGGAGTAGTAGCTTGACATGTCGGGCGGGGGTGGAGGACAAGGACAAAAACATTTGCTTGCGTTGAAGGCCTTGATTTGTCCTTGGGAATGTTGCAGCCGAGTGAGAGAGTCATCGCCATTTTTCTTTTTCATTTTTGAAAGAAAGAGAGTCATCGGCATTCGCAGATGCTAGCTACTAGTACAATGGTTGGTGTGCCCTGTCTGTGCAAGTGTGCATGCATGTAATCTACTCTCACCGTAAAAAATAGATATCATTCTTACTTCAAAAAGTCAGCATTTTTTAACTTTAATTAATTTTATATTAAAAAGTATTCATATCAAACGTATACAACTAGTATCATTGAAAAGATCTTTAAATCTAGTTTTTTAATAAATTTATTTGGCAATAAAAATATTACATAGTCAAAGTTAAGAAAATATGACCCATATATTTCTCACAACATCATCTAATATGGGACATATGGGACGAAGGAAGCAGTAAAACTACTAAAACGGCATCTCGAGGCTGCAATTGATTGCAAGAGGCGCTGATCATGTTCTTTTGACAGCTTGGCTGTAACCAAATTAGGCAGCCCTGGCTACTGTCAGGGACTCGCTGCATAGTTTCCCATCCAATACAAACAATACTCCTGTATAGGCCAACGACACCATCTTTAAAGCATTACTTTTACTTCATACTATAATATATGTATATTTTTATAAAAGTATATTTGAAGACAAATTTATCTATATAGTTTTCATATTTCCAAACTCAATAATTTAAAAGTTATTAATGATTTATATTTCTAATATATGATCAAAACCTTGTTCAAACCAATATCATTTTCCTATATGGGGGAGTATATTCTTTTAAGCTGCACGGTCAATTCATTAGAACTGCTAGAACGGCATCTCGAGGTTGCAATTGATTGCAAGAGGCGCGGATCATGTTCTTTTGACAGCTTGGCTGTAACCAAATTAGGCAGCCCTGGCTACTGTCAGAGACTCGCTGCATAGTTTTTCATCCAATACAAAGAATACTCCCTCCGTATTAGGCCAACGACACGATTTTTAAAGCATTATTTTTATTTCATACTATAAAATTATTTTATTAAAAAGTGATATATGTATATTTTTATGAAAGTATATTTGAAAACAAATTTATCTATATAGTTTTTATATTTTCAAACTCAATAATTTAAAAGTTATTAATGATTTATATTTCCAATATATGACCAAAACCTTGTTCAAACCAATATTCTTTTCCTATATAGAGAGAGTATATTCTTTTAAGCTGCACGGTCAATTCACACTGGGTTTTCAAAAATACAATTTATTTTGAAGTACTCCATCCGTCTCAAAATAAATGTCATTCTCATTTTCCGAGAAGTCAAAAACTTTTTTTACCAAATATATGTACAAAAATATTAATATCTACAATATATAATTATTATCATTAGATAGATCGTTGAATATACATTTATAATCTATTTATTTAGAGATATAAATATTGCACGTATTTTCTACAAACTCAGTCAAAGCTGAAAAAGTTTAACCGACACGTTCCCATAGCAGCATCTATTTTAGGACGGAGGGAGTATATCACAACATCATCTCTTTGAAACATAGACAGATAACCAATAGATCTTGAGATTAACAAAATCATAATCATAAGTCATAACATGTGCCTTTTTATCGATAACCATGACATCTAGTACTAAAAAGCAATAATATCTATTTTAGTACTAAAAAACCCAAGTCCTAACGTATCATGTTCGTGTACTAATCCCTCTAGTCACAAATCTATATGAAGTTTAGAGCATCTCTAAGAAACTTTGTCAATGAGTTTGAAAATTTGACCCCGGTTTCGTCTAAATATATTACTAAATATAGTATATTCTTAAATTACTTTTTATGGTGAATGTGGTAATATCAAGTTATCTACCCAATATCAAAATCTATGGTCAAAGATAATAGCCATTTAGACAAGTGACAAGCAATTGACAGTGCTAATAGCCATTTAGGCAAGTGACAAGCAATTGAAGGTTATTTTGCAAACCGTCGATTTCTTCGATATGTTTTTGTCTCCTCTCCGCTCCTTCCCACCTCCACTGGCTTTTTTATTGATAGATTAAGAATTATAAGTTCTTTTTCTTCTTTCGTTTTCAATTTTTTTAAAAGATAACTACCTAGTGCCCATGCTATGCACTTGAACAGCAGGGTTTGTCGGGGTCCGGTGACCCCGGCGAAATTTTAAAATCCTTTAATAAATTACTGTTAAAGGTTAAGAAAATTTATACTATGATGCAATGGAGTTTACCCAAATGATGTTTTGAGATACAGTCAGAACTATCTACTCATTCTGCCCACCGTTTGGGAACAGGCACCTGTGAATTTCAGAAAAGGGTTTCGCACCCAAGTGATCATTTCCATGTTAGTCTGTTGGTTTGGCTAAAAATAAGCATTGATTTTGTTTGATGTTGGTTTGTTATAAGAGAAAAAATATTATTCCATTGATGAAAATCTTGCTCAAACTGCTGCAACTGATCTGGTGGACCACCTCAACCACACTTGTACCGAATCTACCTGCTGGTTACAGTTTTTCTTTGGCTAGAATCTTTGTGAATGAAAAAACTAATGCTATGGCATCCTCTAGCAGCCACATGGACGATTAAATTAAAGAAAGTAAACGTACTTAACATGGAGGGAAACTATTGTGAATGCGCTATAGGTGGAATGGCATCTCTGTCCGGTGTCACCCATATATAATCCGTCAATACAACGGGCATGCCACTTGCCTCCGATTACAAAGTTTTTTCTATTTGCATGCCGTCGGTTAACTGCAGATGACATAGTATTTGAAATGGGAAATGTTTTTTTTTCTATAGATGGGAAATGCATGGCAACAGGGATATAACTCTGGGTTCTCTTAAGGCCCCGTTTAGATGGTGAAAATGGGTGAAAAGTATACTTACTATTTTCGTTTGTATTTGATAATTTTTGTCCAATCATAGCATAAGTAGACTCAAAAGATTCATCTCGACCTAACCACGCAAAAAGTACAGATATGCAATAGCTGCTACTTTATTTAGTGTTCCATGCAGGCAGAAAGTACAATCAATGTGATGGATGAATAGTATCAAATATTAGGAACTAAACAGGGCCTAAATATATCGGTTTTTTTATTTGAAATGTTTAGCACAAATTTTAGGGACGAAAAGATTAAGGGTAAATTGTACAACTCCTACGCCTCTAACGAACGGTGTGATCGGAAATGTTACGTGTAGCTGTAGCCGCTGCAGCTTTTTGCTGCTTCCCGTTTCTCTTTGGTATTGGTCCCGTTTATGTTTGCTATTGGTGTTGACTGTTGACTGGTCCTTTGCACCCTGCAGCGCCACAGCATCCATGTCAACCGATCATATTTTTTTAGCCATATTATTATTTCCTCATATTTTTTTTCCCAGAAACTATGTGCTGTACTTCCTCCGTCCCTATTTAATTGTCATCGTTGGTGTGCGTACCACAAGTTTGACTTAATTTATAAAAAATACGAGCAACATTTGTATCTTTAAACAAATTTTGTTAAAAAACTAGATTCAAAAATCTTTCCAATGATATTAATTATATATTATGAATATCAATGCATTTTAATATATATTTAATTAGATTGTTTCTCGCGTAAGGGACGGATGGAGTAAACGTGGAATACTTCCTCCGTCCATAAATAAACATAATTCTTTAACTTTTACAATCTCTGTTTGACCGTCCGTCTTATTAAAAAAATTTAATAAATATTATTTGTTTTGTTATGACTTATTTTATTGTTAGAGATATTTTCATATTGATTTATTTAATTTATTATTTGTATAAAAAATTTAAATAAGACGAATAATCAAAGAAAAATAGTAGAAGTCAAAGAATTATGTTTATTTATGCACGGAGGGAGTATATGTTTTTTCATGCAGCTCTTTTGCAGAGGCAGCCAAGAGGCAAGATGTGAAATGTGGAAAAAGAGACGATTTGTACAGTGCCGTGGGCACTGGCGTAGAACGGCAAAGGGGCAAGAAGCACTTTCCAGCTCCCACTACTGTCCACGACGGAACCTTTGAAACCCTCTCCCCTTTTTTTCCTTCTTCTCTCTAGTCGATCGAAGCAGTGGCGAAACCCCATCGGCAGCGGCGTAAAAACAAAGCTGCAGCGAATCTCTGTGCGCGCGCCCCCAGATTTCCAGAACTTTTAATGCGCCTCAATTACTCCACCCTCCCCCACCTTCAGTTCTGCAGTGCGCCCACGCCAGTCGACACGCACGCCCATGCACCCCCGGCTGCCAAGTCCCAAGTCCCAAATACCAAATCCCAAATAGACCAACATCTGCCGTTTGCGTGAAATTAAAAAGCGTGGATATTTTTCTCTCCTCTCCTCTATCTATTCATCCAGAGGAGATTTGGAGCATTTTGTTTACCATCTTTATTAAAAACATCTTCTTTATTAGTATTTCCCGTTTCTTCTCTGCCGTGCTCACCGTCCTTTTGCACTTTTTTTTTGCCGCTTTATGGCAGGAGCAGCCTGTTGACCTGACCAACTCTCTCAGCTGCCGGCGTTGTCTTCTTCCCCATCCATCCCCACGCTCTCAGCTGTCCTCCTCCAGTCCTACCCCACTGCCGCTGGCCCGCTTGGCTCGCTGGCGCACTCGCCGTTCTGCTCTTTCGCCCCCAACCCCAAACAAAACAAACAAAGGGAGAGTTTAGGGCTGAACCTGAAAACCACTGAAAATAAGCGTTAATGCTGATTTCTTGTGAGAGAAAAATACTATAGAAGGTCTAAAAAATAAGCGGTTTTAAGCTCAAACGAACAGAGCCTAGATCCATAAAGTTTTGGAATTTTGACACTGTAGCAGCGAGGAATCTTTTCTAATAAGTGTCCAATCAAGGCCCAAGTAGACTTAAAAGATTCGTCACGCGATTTACAGGCAAACTGTGTAAACATATAAAAATTTCATCTACATTTAGTACTCTATACATATATCGTAAAATTGATGTAACAGAAGTTTTGGGTTTTAGGAGGGGATCTAATCACCCCAAGGATGATGAATCCTAGTGATTAGAGCACTCACTCCCACCTGCCCACCATCCTCCTCCGTCCTCAAGTCGGAGAAGACGACGAGCCGAGCCGAGCCGCTCCTGCGTGCTACCCCCACCACTCTCCCGCACCACGTCCTCCTCCTCCCGACCTCCCCTCCCCACCCCGGCATTAACTGCCCGCATTGGTGGTTTCCTCTTTCCTGGGGTGGTTGGATTTGCTTTGCTTTGCTGCTGTCCGAAAGCAGGGCTGCAACGCTCACCTCCCTTTCTGTTCGGTGAGAGAGAGAGAGAGAGAGAGAGAGGGACCGTGGAGCGTCGCCCATGGCCTGACTGACGTCCGGAGTCCCCTCCCCTGCGTGCTCTGCTCCGCCGCGACTCTCCCTGCTTCTCTCCCGTCCGAACCTGCACCTGCTCTTCGTGTCCGTCCGCCATGGCCTCCGTCAAGCTCGGCTCCAAACCTGACGCCTTCAAGCGGCAAGGCCAGGCATGGTAAGTTCTCCGGCGCTTCCCTTACCATCTTCCCGAATTTCCTCGCGGGTGGCTTTCCCTTCCCTTTTCTCCCTCCCTCCATGGTTGCCTTGCCTGGACGCATTAGCCGGGCCTCAGTTGCCCTGCTGCTGGCTTTCCCTTCCCTTTTCTCCCTCCCTCCATGGTTGCCTTGCCTGGACGCATTAGCCGGGCCTCAGTTGCCCTGCTGCTCCCTCCGTCGGAGCCGGACTCCTCCTACCTGCTGATGCCTCGGAATTCGGGAGAGGTTCCGGGTGGGCTCCTGTTCCGTTCCTGCTCAAATTGGCGTGAATTTCGCACGGGCCCCGTCCCGAAAATGCCGCAGGTCGGTTTGGGGGGCGGCCGTACCGCACGGCGCCTTCGCCGCGCTCCTCCGGGGGTGCATTTGTTGCGTCCTCGACCTACCATGACGAGCGGCATTCTCAGGCCTTGCAACTTTGCAAGGCAGTGTCGCCCTCTGTTCAGTTCTTCTCTAGGAGTAGAGTAGTTCTGTGTCTCTCTCTGTGTGCATCCCGAGTTGTCTCTGTGTCGTATTACCTTTCATTTTTTTCCACTAGGCTTGCTTGTCTTGTTCCCACTGTTCTTCTGCTCGCACAATCGTGGAAGCAGAAGAAGTCTGGGACTGGGAGCAATTGGTTGTAGGGTACAAGTGGGCCTATTTGGATACGGGCACTGGGATCCGAGTCCTTGAGATTCAAGTTCAAAATTTGAGCTATCAACACAAATAGGTGTACGAAATATTCCCAGAGCATCCTCCTTGTACAACTGGGCCTGTCAGAATTCAGAATTCAAAGCTTGCCTGCCTTGTGGGCTCCTGCAGCTTTGCATTTGTTTCATTGCTTTTGTTTTAATGTAGTACATGTCTGATGCCCAACTGAAAATTTTTCCGCTGGCAGCTGTTTTATCTACTACTCCGTACATGTCTAATGTCTTGTTATGGGCTGCATTTTTGTTATTAATAGTCTTTACAAGCACAAGAAAACGGGTTCATATGTTCGTGGTTAGCTTTTAGGTACCCTGCATGACTGCCCTATTGCCCATACTAAATGCATTTAAGCGAGGTGGATGCAGTTGATCACATGTTATATCGACAGAAATTCTAGTTAATTAGAGTTGACTGCTTCAGCCAATAGTTTTTGGGGTGGGTATCATGGATCCAAATCACATTTAGTTAGCAGTGAGATGTTATTGTTCCTAATAATGGAGCCTGATGTAACAGCCATGGAATTATTTAGACATGAGCATTTTGGATTTGTTTTCGTTGGGCAAGTCAAAATCACTCATCAATCTCTTTCCAGCTGATTGCTCATAATTGTATTGATGCACCTGTGCTTAGAGGGATCACCATCATTTTGTGATTGTGGTAGTATACATCAACAAAATAATGTGCCTTTTATCTTAACTTTTGTTTGGTGTATATTGTGTGTGTTTTGTGAGAAATATATTGAAAAAAAAAATCTCTATATATTTACACTTGACTCTGCAATAAATAAGGCACATCCCTCAGAATTGTTTATAGGCAGAATTAAATAATTTGAAATTGACGTTTTTTTGACAACAAAACTGTGGGGGAGGTCCCCACAGCACATCAAAATTCATTCATTAAAAAGAGGGGCAATACTTACAGAGAGTCTTAACAAAAGGCATCAAGCGAAAAGCAAAAGCCCGACCTAAGGTCAGGCTTGAAACAAAACATTGCAAGAATTTGAAATTGACATTAAGCACTGATCACACAACATTGTTTTTTACCATGAGGAGCCTCATCTTTCAGTTCTTACTGAATATACAAATTTATCTGAACTTTGATTGTTCTTCTGCTTGTGAACATTTTAGGTTCTGCACAACAGGACTTCCTAGTGATGTCACCGTTGAGGTTGGGGATATGTCTTTCCACCTTCACAAGGTATTTTGCTTTTTTTTTTTTCTGTGGATATCTATATGCCATTTAGTATGCCTTTACTGTGAATGAGTCCTAGAATTGAAACTCTTTAGAGCTTTATTTGTTTAAGTCAAGAGCTATAAAAAACTGTCAAGCTACTTGAAAACTGTTCAAAGTGCATGCAAGGGGATTAAAATTTATGTAACATGTGAAAGTTATCCATTCAAATCCTGTAAGAACAAATAAACAGTTCCATGGTTTGAATGAATCTCTCGGCATATTATTCTGGATTCCTGTGTTTTCTTGTAGTATGCAAGAAATAAAGCAAAAATGATTATAGCCCTTTTGCTGCTTGCCCTGTCTAGCAAATGTTCTCTGTCCAAATCCTGTTGCAACAATAAACAGCTACTTGGTTTGAATGAAACTCTCATCATACTATGTCTGACTTGGTGTTTTCTATGTAAAGCTGCTTCTAGTGGCATTTCTGAAAGAATATAAAAATTGTTATAACCTTTTATCGCTGTCCCAGTGCTTTTTTTTTTTTCACTTGCTTGCCTTGTATGCCTTTGAACCTTTCTATATGTTGTTTGTTTTCTCCATAACAGTGTCTATTTCATTGCAGTTCCCTTTGCTTTCAAAAAGTGCCTTTCTCGAACGGTCGATTGAAGAAAATTCAAACCAAGAAGAATGCATCATCAAATTAAATGACATTCCTGGGGGTGCCAAGTCATTTGAGCTAGTTGCAAGGTTCTGCTATGGTGTGAAAATAGAGCTTTCTCCTGCAAATGTTGTGTACCTACGGTGTGCCTCAGAGCATCTAGAAATGACTGAAGATGTAGCTGAGGAAAACCTGATTGCACAGTCAGAAATGTTCCTCAACCAAGTGGTTCTCCGTAACTGGAAAGATTCCTTGGCAGCATTGGAAACATGTGAAGACCTACTCCCCCATGCTGAAGACCTCCAGATTGTGAAGAGATGCATCGACTCGTTGGCATCAAAAGCTACTACTGACCCAAACCTCTTTGGATGGCCGATAAGGGAACATGGCATGATGCAAAGCCCTGGTGGCAGTGTACTATGGAATGGGATCAGCACGGGTGCAAGGCCCAGAAACTTCAATTCAGACTGGTGGTATGGTGATGCTTCATCATTGAGTTTTCCCATGTACAAGAGGTTAATCTCCACCATGGAGTCTCGAGGCATCCGACCTGAAATAATTGCTGGTTCCTTGACCTACTATGCCAAGAAGTATCTTCCAGGACTCAACAGGCGTCATAGTCATAGCATGGGCACAGTGGCTCATACGGCTACTCTATCTGAGGTTGAACAGAAAAACTTACTTGAGGAGATTGACAGGCTATTGCCTGTTCACAAGGGTGTAGCATCAACAAAAGTTCTGCTTGGGCTCCTTCGCACCGCCATGATTCTGAAAGCCAGCCCCACGTGCATTTCTAACTTGGAGAAACGGATTGGCATGCAACTAGACCAGGCCACTTTGGAGGATCTACTGCTGCCAAATTTCTCCTACACAATGGAAACTCTGTACAATGTGGAGTGTGTGCACAGGATTCTTGATCATTTCTTGGCAATGGACCAGGCAAATGGTGGCGAATCCCCATGCTTGGATGATGTTATGGCATCCCCATCCTTGGCACCGATCACAAGTGTTGCCAAGCTAATTGACGGCTATCTTGCAGAAATTGCACCAGATATCAATTTGAAGCCTCCTAAGTTCCAAGCTCTGGCCTCTGCTATCCCTGAATATGCCCGGCCACTGGATGATGGACTTTATCGTGCCATTGATATATACTTGAAGGTACATTCTATAGCATACTGTATTTCACAAGTTGTCATTGCAGTGCTTTAGTCTTGATTTGCCTCATCGTAAAATGAATTTTGGACAGAGTGCTACCCAAATGTCTGCATGCCTAAGTCTACAAAAATATATGTTTGCAGGCTTGGAAGTGTTTATTAATGTTAAATCTTCCCTTGTTGGCAGGCTCATTCCTGGCTATCAGAAGCTGAAAGGGAACAGCTCTGCCGGCTGTTGGATTGCCAGAAGCTCTCACTTGAAGCATGCACTCACGCCGCCCAGAACGAGAGGCTGCCGCTGCGCGTGGTGGTGCAAGTCCTCTTCTTCGAGCAGCTCCAGCTAAGAACCTCGATCGCAGGCTGCCTGCTGGTCTCCGACAACCTCGAAGGCTCCAGGCCTCTGCGGAGCGGCATTGCAACGTCCGGCGAGGCTGGGGGCTGGGCCACGGCTGTCCGAGAGAACCAGGTCCTGAAGGTCGGCATGGACAACATGCGGATGCGTCTGGCTGAGCTGGAGAAGGAATGCTCGAGCATGCGGCAGGAGATTGCGAAGCTGGGCGGGCGCGCTGGCAAGGGCAGCGGTGGTGGGTGGGCCTCCCGCGTCGTGCCCCGGCGACTCGGCCTGAAGGTGAGGTCGCAGATGTGCAGCGCCCAGGAGGGCTCAGTCAGTGAGCAGCACAGGAGCATGAGCGCCAAGCTCGACAAGCTCCAGGCCAAGGTGTCGAAGCAGAAGAAGCAGCTGGCCGCGGATGCCTGAATTTGAGGTCCTGGAGACTCCGGCTTCATGGCCTGACCTTGTAATTTGAGCCCGGTGTTAATCGCTTTTGTTGCCTGTGTAGCTGTTAGGCTAAACGTCTGAGTGCAGTGTGTCGGTTCGTTAAACCGTCGATGGTACCAGGGAGAATGGGACTGTCGTAGCTAAGAACAAACGAGAACCTGATGTGACCAGTCGATAGTTGTGACTTCTGGAGAAAATTAATGTCGCTTACTTATACTAGGTACTTGTCAACTGTGATCTGTGACGTGAGAAGTGAGATTTCCGTTGGTAACAGCTGCTTGCTGTCTGCTAGGACTAGTCTAGGAGTGGTGCTGCCTGAGGGTTCTCCTGCGTCCTGCCGTCATTATAGATGGGATGGCCAAACGGGGCCGCCGGGCACGGCACAGGCTCGGCTAAAGCACGTCCGCTGGGGCTAGGCACGGCAAGCCAAACTATGTTGTCGTCTATCAATGAACTCATCGATTATTCGATGGAATAATCGTGGCAATGGAGAGTTAAAGTCACCATGAAAAAAGAGGTGATAAAAAAACGACGTAAAACAGCTAACCAAACGCAATCTTTGATCAAGCCAAAGATCCTTCACCATGGCAACCAACACACAGATAGCGTAGTTCAAGGCTGGGCCAGGGCCGTCCGGCTTATTTTCTAGCCAGACTGAGTGGAGAAAATAAACCAAATACGCTCTATATGTTTATGCATAGAGCATGGAGAGTTGTTTGCTTGTTGTGATCTGCAAGCTTGGAATTGTTGGACAGTGATAGACTGGAGATGAAGTTAGTTGGGGCAATTCTTTCTGCAGCGTCCAGATTCGGCCCCGTTTAGATCCCAGTTGCAGTTGCAATTCTGCATTGTATCACTTTCGTTTGTATTTGACAACTTTTGTCCAATCGTAGTCCAAGTAGGCTTAAAAGATTCGTCTCATGATATACATGTAAAAAGTATAAACATGCAAACATTTCGTTTACATTTAATGCCCCATGCACGTGCCGCAACGTTGATATGACTAGTTACAATTACAATTTACAGTGGATCTAAACAAGGCCGAAGTCCAGCAGTGTTTTTAGCATGACTGGTACTAGCACTATATATAGTGTGAGATGTGAACCGGAGAAAGTGGCACTGAGGCAAATTCAGCTAATCAGCTGGATAGTTTTGACGTGTGGGGGCTAGTTTCCGTCCCTCTCTGGTTTGAAAACAGGAGGGTGCGAGTGGGCATGAAATTTAGAGCTTACGAAGTCTTTGGTTTGACTAGAAGCGGCGTCAAACTGCATACTGAGAATCTTTGACCTCCTAAGCACCGTGTTGCTTGAAGCAAGCAGCGAAGCAGACACTCAAGACAGGTCATGTGGATTCTATTGGAGCTGAAAGCTGTTAAAGTGTGTGGAAGTGGAAGTGGAAGTGGAAGCCACTCTCAGATCAAATCTTTGTGTCTCTCTACTCTCTGCTACTCCCGGGCAGTTAATGAACCAGTCATCAGCTAATATTCCCTTCGTATAAAAAAAATGACGTTTTAGAAAAAGTCTTGGTCAAACATTAGAAATATAAATCATAAATAACTTTTAAATTGTTGAGTTTGAAAATATGAAAACTATATAAATAGATTTGTCTTTAAATATATTTTCATAAAAATATACGTATATCAATTTTTAATAAATATTTTTATAGAAATATGAAGTCAAAGTCATGCATTGAAGACTGTGACACTGTTCTAAACGTCATCTTTTACTAATATAGAGGAAATATTTCACTGGCTAGGGTCCTTTAATTTCCCATTGCCCGTTGCGATCTTTATGAGTTGTTGTCTGATGTCGTTCCGACCATTAAATATCAGTTGTTGTATGATCCCGTTGTCCGTTCCGACCTTTATCATTGAGGCTAGATGTCTTGATATCTCCATTTCTCTTCTTTTCTCCATGGTGAATGTGGCATGATTTGGAGGTTGCGACCAGACAATGCCAGCGGACACATATACCCTTTCAACAATATTATACACCCATCTGCTCTGATGGATCCTTGCTCTCCCTGCTGTCAGAAAACGATGAGCACGGACGGCACGGTGTCATGCCCGTACGTACATTGGCCCTATTGGCTCTGTTTAGATCCAGTGCAAATTGCAACTGCAACTAATCACATCAACGTTGCGGCACATACATGGAGCATTAAATGTAGACGAAATATTTGCATGTTTGTACTTTTTGCATGTGCATCACGAGACGAATCTTTTAAGCCTACTTGGGCCATGATTAGACAAAAGTTGTCAAATACAAACGAACGTGCTACAGTGCAGAATTGCAACTGCAACTGGGATCTAAACGGAGCCTAATATACTGCAAATTGCAATTGCAACTAGTTATATCAATGTTACGGCACATGCATGGAGTATTAAATGTAGACGAAATATTTACATGTACATTATGAGATGAATCTTTTAAATATACTTAGATCATAATTGGACACTTATTGGAAAAGATTACCCGCTACTATAGTGTCAAAAATGTAAATTGCAACTGCATCTAAAGTTTAGGAATGAACGTACCTACGGGATAGTACTCTGGTTCTTTTTAGCCCCTGCGTTCATAGCGTACTCCGATGGCAGACGTGGACGCATGCAGATGCCGCAGTTGATAGCCACGTTCATTTTTGTTCTCACATGCGCCTGTTGCCATCTCTGCTCTCTGGCGTCTGCCGTGGGGGTTGTGTTGTGTACTCTGGCGAAGAATCGATCCGAAGGTGAAACCGACGACGCAGAGAATGTTTTCGAGGACCCAATCCAAGATTCCAAGGCGCGCAACCTGAAGATTCCAAATCCAAGAAGGCCATTTCTGCTGTCACTAGCCTCCTGAAAGCTGTGTCCTTTGCTTTTTACGTTAATAAACAACTTGTTGATGCCTTAGGGCCTCTTTGTTCCAGCTAGATAGTAGGTATCTGCAAATAACTATCTTCTTGGGTGGTTATTAGCATACAGACATGGCATGATTTTAACAATCTCGATATATGGTGATTTAATCTTATATCGTTGTTGTATTTATGATTTATCAAACACAAACTCAAACACTTGATGGGTCGCACGTGTGCGTACTCACGCGACCCATCCACGCTCCGTCGGAAGGGAAAGAAGAGCCGCCCGAGCCCGAGGCCAGGGTTAGCGTTTCAAGAGGGGATTCACTCACTGTTGGATGTATAAGATTTGGGAGGCGGCGGCGGGGCAAGGTAGCGGAGAGTTGCTACCCACCGAGGTGGTGGGTGATGGCGGTTGAGCAAAGCAGACGGCGAGTGCCGGGTGGTCGCTCTGGAATTGTCACTGGTGGCCCTGTGATTAGAGAGGAAAGCGGGTTGAGGGGCAGCGGTCGGAGGTGGGTGGGGCAGCGTGGTGGTGTGGTGGTGCATGAGGAAGGTGGTAGGGGGGAGGAAGGGGAGGAAGGGTGCCAGTGGAGGTAGTGGCAACGCCGGTAAGGACTAAGAAGAAAGAAAGGACGGGTGTTGTTTTCAATGCCATGACCAATCTCAGGATATCTTCGTTCTGTATGAAAGTAGCTTGCAGCTGAATACTATGCAATATCAAGTGAGATAGAAATTATAGTTTTCATGGTCATCGCTGATTTTTTTTAAAAGAAAAGAAACCGATACAATATAACCTACAATTAAAAGGAAAAGCAGCAAACAGCAACATGACGGCCGGCCATCTAGGTATGAATACGTATATGAGGTCACACCACATTGCTACCCTGCCAGTATGCAACCATGGAGTGAACGCCAATCGTATAGTCGTGCTCCAAAACAATTAGCGGTTTCATATGATGAAATCATGCACATGCGTGCCTCACCGCGCCGCACGCAACTGCTGGGCCGGACAGAGCCAAGCCCAAATTTCAACCAATCAGTCAGCGTGAGTGATCGCGTTCCCATGTTAGGCGTTGACTTGCACTTCAGTTCAGAGCTCAAGTTCGACTGGATAACCACGAAGTCACTCTACCCCCGAAGAATAATGCAGCAATGCTTGTATGGGATAAGGCTATACAATACTTAATCTGTTCTATTTATAAGTCATTTGACTTTTTTAACTCTAAATTTGACCACTCGTTTTATTTAAATTTAACTTATTTTTGATGAATTTTTATTAATAAAGCAAGTCATAACAAAAAAATGATGTTTTGTACAAAATTTTGAATAAGACAAGTGGTTAAACTTAGAAAAAAAAAGTCAAACGACTTATAAATTAAAATTAACGGAGGGAGTACTACAAAGCAGAAATAATATACGTGCACTCTTATTCTTGTGCTGATGCACGTCTCCGACGGATCGCGCAATGGGTTGACTTGATGATCGTGACATTTTATTTTATCATGGCGTGTGCTTTGATTATAAACTGCATATAACACTGTGAAGTTCCTTGTTCTTTCTACTGAAGAAGAAGGAAAAACTAACCTTTTTTTATAGTTTTTCTCAACTCCACAAAACTCAATTTGGTGTAGCATCTCTTGAGGAGCTCCACTAAAGTGTTGAATTGGGCTCTCAAGGTCCACAGTTTTGGTGAATCTAGAATTCACGGAGATAGAACGCTAATAGAGAACATATTTTTTTGGTTTAGTTGATTAGTCTCTCATTTGTATCCCTAGTCCCGGTTGGTAAAACCAACAATAAAGGGGGTTGGGAACTGGGAGTAAACCCATGGAACACTAGGGGTTTAGTTGATTAGTCTCTCATTTGAGGGAATTAAAGAGGATAGAGGAAGATTTGACTTGTCCCTCGGATTGGATACTTACTAGTTACTAAGCAAACCCTAAGGAGGCAAGAGTAACTATAAACACCAAAGAGTGTCGTTAACCTTTTTCGTGACTATGCTTATGTGTGTATATAATTAAGTAGAATGAGAATTTATAGTGAACTTCGCATGTGTTGGCGTCTAAGTGGCATGTCACGGACCCGTAGCGAAGGACAAGTAAGAAAACAAAAAAGTACAATAAGTCAGAACTAAGGCATAACTAAAATTTTAGAATTTAATGAGGTGGGTTTCTCATAATGTTTTGGAATTCAAAATTTACTGTAATTTTTCCTTACTAAATGTCTCTCAGCAAGAATTTTCATGTGCTATGACTAGTGATAGTATTTTGTTAATACTTAAAAACACTAAGAAAAATCCACCAATTTGGTAGTGAATAGGCTATTACAGAAAATTGGTGTAACTACTATGTAAGCGTTCGGCAGACATCAAAGCGCGACAAGGCAAGAGTGCCCCGTCACAAAACCACTTGTCAACTTCTTTGTTGATCTTGGACATAACCACAAGCTGCCATTAAAGGCCCTGTGATCCTTCCAAAGACAACAAGCTTCCCAGATTTCAAAACCTTTTGAAATGGGTGCGATCTAAAACTCTCTTCTCGCCAAGAATGTTGTGTGCTAAGGCCACCAACTGAAGGGCGGAGTTGTTCTTTCCAAAGAGTTCAAGTGATTAAGACAATTAAGACGCCATGTTGTCATAACGTTTCATAGAGGTGTTTTCCCGAGATATTTGCAACTGCTCTCTTAATTCCAACTTGCAATTTGTTCTGACATTTTTAGATACATAGTTTATAGTATATCTAGACATAATTATGTTTAAGTTCATAGCAAAAGCCATATACACCAAAAACACGATAATTTAAAATGAAGAAATTATCAAACACCAAGCAACGAATGGTTTTCCTTTAGTGAAGGTTAGGTGTTAAAGGCAGACCCTCCTAGAAGAGTACAACCAAGTCTTATGGATGTGAATGTGGATGTAACTCTCAAGAATTGTCCGACATCCATGCCATCCTCTTGCTCCACCAACTATTGACATTTCCAAACCAAATTTGGAAGCATGTGCAGCCTCCAATAAATCATCTTACAAAATCGTAACACTAGCTGAACTTTAAGCTCGTGAAGGCACCTTTACTAAAGTCCTGAGGGCCAGCTTGGCAGAGTTCCTCTTCCTAATTCTAGAGCTTCGCTTTTGATTTTCCGACGAAGTGATTCTGGTAAGGATACACAAGAATAGGACGGGTGAGAATCGATACAAAAGTGACTTTACTTGTGATTGAACAGGGAGCAACGAGGAAAAATGGAGAGCAGTTTTTTTTATCTCCTAGCTCATAGCGTAATTGAAAAAAAATGCTTTTCCCATCAAAATTCAGTTATATTTTAATCATTTGGTAAACTCAAAGAATCTGCTCCGAAGAAGCTAGGAGCGGAGCTATGCAACTGGCCCGGTGGGTGTAGAAGAGCACGTACCGAGCTGTGAAGTTGCTACTGATACACACAGCACGGAGGACAGCTGAGGGGTGCCTCTTGCCACCTCAGATTTTTTTTTTTTATTTTTAACACTTTTTTAAAACTATTTTTAAAACTAACACGTGCAATTTTTTTTTTAAAACTAGCACGTTTGGACGCGCCATACCGGGTGGTGCGTCGAAATAGTACCGACGCGCCACCTGGTGCCGCGCTGGCTGGCGCTGCCGCGCCACATGCAACGGCACGGGGGCCGCCGCGCCACACCGCCTGGCGCGGCCCCTGCCGCGCCACCCCGCATGGCGCGGCCAGGGCGATAACCCCCTGGCCGCGCGACCCCTTCTCCTTCTCCCTCCTCACTTGCTCTGCTCGTCCAGCGCCCCCGCCG
Source organism: Eremochloa ophiuroides (assembly GCA_038502445.1). NCBI lineage: Eukaryota > Viridiplantae > Streptophyta > Magnoliopsida > Poales > Poaceae > Eremochloa > Eremochloa ophiuroides. Next base: position 21,015,770 of record JAHLJS010000002.1, read on the forward strand.
TCGCTCGCCCAGCGTCCCCGCCACCGCGTCCTCTGCTCCGGCCGTCCTCCGCCGCCAATGCGCCGCCAGCCGGCCGTCTCCGTCCCGGATCCATCCTCTCCTTCCATCCTCAGCTCTAGTTGGCCCGCAGGGGCGGGGGCGACTGCCCTTGGCCAGGGACGCCGCTGCGGGCGCCATAGCCGCGGCTCGCCGGCCGGCGGCGCTTTAGAGGAGCTCTTGCATCGTTCTTCAAGTGCTGTGAAGGTACATTGTCGATCTTGTGATTTCATTTCGTGTTTGGTTAGGGTTTGGGTAGGATTTCAGTGTGTTAGTTGGTTAGTTATGTAGTTAGGGTTTAGTTAGGTTTTAGTTAGTTTAATTGTTAGGGTTTAGTTAGGTTTAGGGATTTAGTTAGTTTAGCAAAAGATGTAGTTTGTATGACCTAACTAGTTAGGTTTTGATTTATTAACTAGTTAGGGTTTAGCTAGTTAGTTAGTTAGTACATTTTGATTTAGTGGGTTCGGAAAGGTGAACGGAGATGGTTGTAATATTAGAGTTTAACTTTGGTGCGACGATTCCAGAAGAGAGCAAGAGTGATTATGGAAAGGATAGATCTCTAAGGGACTATGTCAAGCCGGGGAAAGAAGAGTGGCCTAAATGCATGCATGGTGAGGACTGCCTTGTGCAGATGTACACCGAGGGCGGGATAAACGGGGGCCGGCGATTCTTCATGTGTCCCTATGCATATGTAATATTTTGTTGTCATTTATTTCTATAATGTATTTCGCAACACCAAAGCGTGTTAACAAATCTATTCATCGCAGACCTCGTGGGCAGAAGGCAGTTGCGGGTTCACTAAGTGGGTGGACCCTCAACCTATTACCCGGCATTTAGAGTACATCTGGTACCTGTAGAACCGCATCGGCTCGCTCGGCCCAAGCTACAGCTCGAGTCACAACAAAGGGAAAGATGAGGAAGGAGGCAACAGGGGGGGCCACATCGCAGGAGCCAATATGCACAGACCCGTACTGCCGCTGCCCTCATCACAAGAACAATGGCAATCCGCCGGCATCGCCACCGCCACCACCTCCGCCAATGGGCGGTTATTATGGGGAAGGTGCAACTCAGTTCAATATGTGGCAGCACTACTAGTAGGGTGTCCATTTGTCCGCCTATGTGTGTGGTGCATGTTTCAATTATCTAAGGCATGTTAGGTCTAGTGCAGAGAGTCTTTATCCTTGTTTGGTGCAGATTCTTACATGCCATTTCGTGTATTCGTTGTATGTTTTAGTTCCCAAGGCATGTTAGGGTCCACACATGCCTTTTCATGTGTTGTGCTTGTTCGCATCGTTTAGTAATATGTTTGACAAGAAAAGAAATGTCCGCAACATGAAACATCAACTAAAAACACTGACTAAGTGAACACAATAGTACAATTAGGTTACAATAAAGAAGTTCAATTCATGACAACCAAATATAGGGTCCTCAATAGGAAAACACAAAATTTAATTCAAATCCAACAAGCTACTGAGTGCAACGATGCCACTTTCCCTTGCCGAAAGCATCGGGGTTCTCCTCCATGGCTGCTTTTGCACGATGTGCACGCTCAAGCTTCTTCTCTTTCTCCTCCCTGAAAGCTGCGAGACGCCTCAGCCGCGCCTCTTCTTCCCGCTCCTTCTCCGCGGCTAGCTCTTTGCGTCTCCTCTCCATCCTCTCCTCCCGCTCTGCGTCCAACCTCAAAAGACGCTGCATCCGCTCCTTGTCCTCCTGTGAGATCTCGGTGTCTATCCACTGCTCAAAATCACAGAGCGGTGGTGGAGTCTACAAAAAAAACTCATTATTTTACGGCAACAAAATTAATTTATAAATTAATTTCAGACATAATATAATACCATATTCTCACCAGCATGTTAATGCGGCGCTATTGTATGGTAGGCTCGTACACATAGTTAGCGCACATCCAGTAACGCTGCCTATACGTGTCCTCCTCGGCCGACTTAGTCTTGCATGGATTGCCACAAAAGCACATAGCCACAGGAACGCCACTAGGCAGTGGCAAGACATCAAACGCATTTGCCGGCCACAATGGATCCTTACAAACGGGCTTTGTTTTACGAGGCCTACCATGTTTAGGCATCCTACTGTGCCATGAAAATAATATTAGTAATTGTTATAATATCAAATCCAAACTAAAAACTATGAACCCTAACCCTAACCCTAGAAAAAACTAAAGGAGCTCATGACAGAGGGACTAAAGACAGCGGAATCCGAAAATTTCTTGGGGGAAACAAGAGAGGAGGGAGGGATCGACGATTGGATGCACTTACAAGGCAGCAGAGAGGACCAGGGGGCGCCAAAATCGCCCTTGAGCTCGTGGCGGTGGCGCCTGGCTTGAACAGACAGCAGAGGAAGTGATGAGCGAGAGGGAGAAGGCGCCGCGCGGCCAGGGGGTTATTCCCCTGGCCGCGCCATGCGGGGTGGCGCGGCAGGAGCCGCACCAGGCGTCGTGGCGCGGCGGCCCCCGCGCCGTTGCATGTGGCGCGGCGTCCCCAGCCAGCGCGGCGCCAGGTGGCACATCCGCCGCGCCACCCTGCCAGCGCGGCGCCAGGTGGCACATCCGCCGCGCCACCCTGGATGGCGCGTCGGTACTGTTTCGACGCGCCACTCAGGATGGCGCGTCCAAACGTGCTAGTTTAAAAAAAAATTTGCACGTGTTAGTTTTTAAAATAGTTTTTAAAAAGTGTTAAAAATAAAAAAAATTCCCACCTCATTGCCAGCTTTCTTTTTTTTAGATAAAACATTGCCAGCTTTTCTATCGGGACGTTTCACACTATTACATCTTCCTATTTAAACCCTGTCACGTATCAATTCCATTGACCACTCCTTTTGAATCTCTATTTAATTCATATATATCATACTCTCCCTTTCTACTCTCTCTCTATAGTCTATATATAAACACGCCAGTACGCCACACGAACCTGGCCAACACAAGAGAGAAGCCGGCAGACACCAGACACACACACACACACACAGATACAGCCATGGCGGTCGGCGGCGATGCCAACGGCGGCGGCGGCGGCGGGGTGCGGCAGCGGCAGCGCGGGTGCACGTGCAGCAAGGCGGACTTCTTCCCGGAGGAGTCGTTCTCGAGCTGGTCGGCGTACGGGCGCGCGCTGCGGAGCACGGGGTCCCGGCTGGCGGACCGCCTGACGTCGCGGTCGCTGGAGTCGACGGAGCTGCACGAGGTGCGCGCCCGCAGCGGCGCCGACATGAAGCGGGACCTCACCTGGTGGGACCTCGTCTGGTTCGGCGTCGGCGCCGTCATCGGCGCCGGCATCTTCGTGCTCACCGGCCAGGAGGCCAGGGACGACGTCGGCCCCGCCGTCGTCGTCTCCTACGTCGTCTCCGGCGTCTCCGCCATGCTCTCCGTCTTCTGCTACACCGAGTTCGCCGTCGAGATCCCCGTCGCAGGTAACGCATCATCATCACGCATACAAATTACTACACAACACGATCAAGATTAAAGCAAAGCGCACGACGACATGATCCAATCCAACAACTTGCTTCAAATCATTTCTCCCATTGCCTCGAGATGAAATTGCTCTTCGACGTACAGTACCCCTATGATCCTGTCTGTTTTTACGCCCAGAGATTCCTTTGCGTACCCATTTTCCTCAAAAAAAATATTCTTTTTTCCTAAAAGATTCTTTCTTGACACTACTACGAGATACGACTGCCTCTTTTTAAAAATATCCAAACAGGGAGCGGGTAAGACAGAACGATTCTGAGGAACCGATACGGAAGGTTTTCAAACGTTGGCTGGCCATGATTATTGTGAATTTGTGATCATAAACTGTTTCTTTATAGTATAATAAAAGGCATAGAAATTGAAGGTAGGAACTAGGAAGGCGAAATTGAACCTCATCTCTCCAATCAGCAAAATTTGCATGACTCGTTCGTTCGTTTTATATACGGCCGGGGTTAAATTAACAAATTCTCTCTTGTGGGGAGCAATACAAGTGTGGCAGCGTTTACTAGTCGTCCAACTTGTTCGTTTTCTATTGGGATAATTGGTCATTGGTCACAAGCAGCTGTACTCTGGCTAGTATCTTCGTGTCCCTATCCATCCAGCATATCAAAACTCAGAGTACTGACTACTGAGACTCACCTCACATGGGCAGATTTGATTTTAGATCTACCCAGCTCGCGAAAACTCTTTGAAACCAGGCTAACGAAGTTTTACTTTCAGAATTGCTTATGAAAACACCTGAAATTTTCCTTTCCCTTTTCTTTCCCTTACTTCTTCCTGAGGTGGAGTAGTAAACAAATAAAATTTGGGTGTGTTTAAGGTCTCTACTCTCTAGTACCTGAACTGCCAGTTACAAAGTTACAGTCATTTTTCGTGTAATTGCTACGAATGATTGGCATAACTAAAATTTGGTGTTCAACTCCTCTAAGACAACTTAATTTTGCAACACCTTTATCTGGGTGCTAAATGTCAGCTTTTTATTATTTGCATACATACATGTTCACAAAATCCGGGTCTTGGGTAGACAGCTTTTTTTCTCTCTTTTTTCCTGCTTGGATAATACTACTGTCGAAATGTTATACTAAGTATACTCTGAACATTCTCGTTGAGCTAAAGGACAGTTCGGATTTCACATCAGCAGGTCACCGTCTCATGGAACGAAGCGATCAAATGGTTGCTGATTCTTTGCCGAAAATTCTCAACTTTGACTGGACAATGTGTTTTTTGATTCAGAAAGATTAGACGGTTGACGTATTTGATTGACTTGGCGGCCGCATCATTCGTCAGCACTCAGCAGTATTATTTTCTGCGTCGTCATTAGCAGTAGTGTACCCGTCCGGCTATTAATCCTTACATTTCAACTGGGTGTGTCATTAGGCGAATAAATTCTAAATAGACGTTCACCAGTACATAAAAATCCTTTGTTTCTCTAGCATGCTGTGGTTGACTTGGCTCTAGTCTGGCCATTTCAGCAGGAGAAGTGCTAGTAGTACTTCAATTTGTCCCATGGAAAATGCCATATGTGCATGCTTCTGCAAGTCCGGCTGAATATCGGCCGGGCCTTCCTGCAACAAGTTTCTTCTTGTAGAAGCACAAACAATTCTTGTCTACTCAACACTTGAGTGTTTTAGGGGCATTTAGCACCCAGGTGTTGCATACCACCAAAACACCCGATTGCGAACCTTGGTTACAAAATAAAAATCATCTCTTCTACTCCATGATGAGGAAACAATAAAACAACCTTTAGCAAGCCCGTTGAATTCTTTGTTTCCAGTCTGAAAATGATAAAAAAAAAACAATCAGTTGTTACTGGCAATGATTCCAATGCGTGCGTTGATGACTGAATGGGATGCAGGTGGATCGTTCGCATACCTGCGGGTGGAGCTGGGCGACTTCATGGCGTTCGTGGCGGCGGGCAACATCCTGCTGGAGTACTGCATCGGCGGCGCGGCGGTGGCGCGCGCGTGGACGTCCTACTTCGCGACGCTGCTGAACCACCAGCCAAGCGACTTCCGCATCCACGCGTCGTCGCTGGACCCGGACTACTCGGAGCTGGACCCCATCGCCGTCGTGGTGATCGCGCTGGTGTGCATCTTCGCCGTGGCCAGCACCAAGGGCACCTCCCGCTTCAACTACGTCCTCTCCATCGTCCACATCGCCGTCATCGTCTTCATCATCGTGGCCGGGCTCACCAAGGCCGACCCGGCCAACATGCGGGACTTCATGCCCTTCGGCGTCCGCGGCATCTTCTCGGCGTCCGCCGTGCTCTTCTTCGCCTACATCGGCTTCGACGCCGTGAGCACCATGGCGGAGGAGACCAAGAACCCGGCGCGGGACATCCCCATCGGCCTCGTCGGCGCCATGACGCTCACCACCGCGCTCTACTGCGTGCTCGCCGTCACGCTCTGCCTCATGCAGCCGTACACGGCCATCGACAAGGACGCGCCCTTCTCCGTCGCGTTCGAGGGCAGGGGCATGGACTGGGCCAAGTACATCGTCGCCTTCGGCGCGCTCAAGGGCATGACCACCGTGCTGCTCGTCAGCGCCGTCGGCCAGGCCCGGTACCTCACGCACATCGCCCGCACGCACATGATGCCGCCGTGGTTCGCGCAGGTGCACCCGCGGACCGGCACGCCGGTGAACGCCACCGTCGCCATGCTCGTCGCCACGGCGATCATCGCCTTCTTCACCGACCTCAACGTCCTCTCCAACCTGCTCTCCATCTCCACGCTCTTCATCTTCATGCTCGTCGCCGTCGCGCTGCTGGTCCGCCGCTACTACGTCGCCGGGGAGACCACGGCCGCCGACCGGAACAAGCTGGCGGCGTGCATCGCCGCCATCCTCGCCACGTCGGTGGCCACGGCGACGTGCTGGGGCGTGAACGTCAGCGGCTGGGTGCCGTACGCGGTGACGGTGCCCGCGTGGTTCGCGTCCACGGTGTGCCTGTGGGCGTTCGTGCCGCAGGCCAGGGCGCCCAAGCTGTGGGGCGTGCCGCTCGTGCCGTGGCTGCCGTCCGCGTCCATCGCCATCAACGTCTTCCTCCTGGGATCCATCGACTCCATGTCCTTCATGCGCTTCGGGATCTGGACGGCCGCGCTGCTCGTGTACTACCTCTTCGTCGGCCTGCACGCGTCCTACGACACCGCCAAGGCGTTCGCCGCCGAGTCTGCCATCGCCAAGGTGGAGGACGGCGACGGCGACGGCGACGGCAAGCCGCCGGCACGAGGCGCCGTCCATAACGGCGACTACTGAAGGACGGACGATGGAGATGTAATCGTCAACATACAGTGCTTTTTGGTGCCTACGAAGCTATAAATGAGTGCTAGCCGCTGACAGGCGAACATAAGTTTGTACAAATCTTCAGAGACTGTCACTTGTTAATGTAACTAGCTCGTGTTGAGTTACTAGGTCCGTACGATGTATATTGGACAGTGTATTTTTTTCCCCTAGTCTCCTGGTGACCAGCCGTCGTTGAAATGTATCGAAATGTGCTCAAGGTGTGATTTGCTGTTAAGTCAAGCACAAAGATTATAATGCAGTCATCTTAAACAATCCGTTGCCTTCTGTGGCTACGTGGAAGCTGCTCTTCGCAAGTGAAGTTAAGCTTCATTTGTACCTTATCCCAGCTAACCTCCATCTTTTAGTTATGAATTGGCTAAACTCTTTGTAATCTGTTGATTCTTCTTCCAGTCTTGTGAGGCAACTTTTGCCCTTGTAATTTGTAAACAGGTGAGTAGGTCCTCTTCTTGGGTCTGTCGGAATTAGTCACCGCTTATGCAATTAGTTTAGAAATTAATTCACTTTTGATCCTTCTAATCAGCATCTAAACATAGTGCAAATTGTTAGTGCTACCTGTCCTTCCTTTTTTTCCTTAATAAAGCACTGGGGAGCCTTGCTCAATGGGTTTCCGTTAAAATACATAGAGATCAGATGATTTGTCATGTTCGATTTTTCTTGTGAAAGTTCAGGTCTAGTACATCTGTTAACTTAGTTTTCTAGGTAAAAGATAATAAGTCCTCCTTTGTTAAAGGGAGTTAAGAGGAAGTACATGAGACTGCGATGGAATTTAAGAGATGTTTATACTTGATGACAGAAACTCATTTGAACTAACTGTAGTCATCAGTTAAAGGGGTGTAGCTTGTTCTAAACATTTTCTTTGTAGCAAACTAAACTATTTTCATAAACTAGCCGTGTTCTACTAATGCTCATCTAGCAGAAGTATACATCCATCCATGCCAACAAACAATACTATTTTCCTCCTGTTAATATGTCGACGTTGCAAGGTTGGGACAATGGGAACCACGACTGTGGTGGTGTGACAACAGGAACCCGACCCTAACTAACATGAGCAAAGGCTTCAGCTAGCTTCTCTGCGGTTTTTATATGAAGCGGAATTGGCTATAGCTTCTACAATGTGCACGTACACGTACCCGGTGGTCCGGTACTGTTTTTACTAAGGGTAAAGTGTATTTTTCAACTTTCAACTTGCATGATAGTTCAATTTTTAACCCTAATTAAACAATGAAACCAGATAATGGAAACTCTACAATAGTCAAAACCGCTGCTAGATGAACACTGAATCTGAATCTAAAACTGAAAACCGCTGCTATAACTAAATCTGAAACTGAAAATGATAATCAAAAGAAAACTGAAACTGAGACTAAAACTGACATATTCAACCACTGTCGAAACTGAATCAAACTGAAACCTGAAACAAACTGAAACTAACATATACATCTAATGTGTCAAGATGACAATCTGAAAATCAAAGGAAGACTGAATCTATAACTTAAGGAAATATGACTGAAACCTGAATAAGACTGAAACTAACATAAGCATCTACTGTCTGAAACTGACAAATCCAAAGAGACTGAAAACTGAATAGGACTGAAACTAACATATCTATCTACTGTCTGAAACTGATATATCCAAACACGAAAAAATGACGTATCCAACTACTGACAAAACTGCAAGAATCTGAAATTGAAAGGATAACTGAATCTAAAACAAAAAAAAAAATGAATATGAAAAACTAAAACTAAACTTATAATGAAACATACTGAAACCTAAAACAAACTAACATATCCATCTACTGTCTAAAACTGACAATTTGAAAATCAAAGGAAAAACAGAAAATAAAATGAAAAGAACTGAAAGGAAACCATAACTAAATCTATAACTGAAAAAATGAATCTGAAAATCAAAGGAACTACTGTCGAAACTGAAAAAAAGGAAATTACTAATCGAAATTAGCAACTGAAATTACAAACTGAAAATAGAAACTGGAATTAATTGAAACTAAAAACTGGAAGCTGAAATTACAAACTGGAATTGATAATTGAAATTGGGAACTGAAATTACACTTTGAAATAAAAAAAAAGCAAATTCTCAGACTTGCAGGTGGTGGTTCTTCATTAGTGCAGGTGTACTGCTGCTCATGCATTGCTTGCAGCTTATGGATACTTGAGTTAGGCTGTGATGAAGATAGTAGTCGTTGTGTTCTCAGTTGTACTCAACAATTGACTCCTGCAAACAAGCAATTGACTGCTGTAAAGTAATTGACTGTTGCAAGAGATGCAGACCAAAATTGATTTGTGTTGAACATAGCAATTAAAAAAGCGAGACAGCTACTGCAATCAATGTTAAACAGATTTTGAATTATTCCTGTTTCCGGTGGACACAAATCAATAGCTCAGACATCAAAAGCGATTAGGATGTATACCATGTAATATCAAATATTCAACAAGGCCAAAATGAATTTGAGTAGCTCACTATTAATCCAGATAAAAAATTTGTGATCCACCGATGGCACCTGTCAGACTCGATTTAAATTTTTTTTACTGTCGTTGCTTACCTGAAAAAAAAAAATAATGGTGTGTGCTACAGAGCAAGTTCAATACTCCAGCTTCAGTTGCTGCACTTGAACTGTCGCTAGGCTGCTAATGGCTAGCTGATTAGCAGGTGGAACAACAATCCTGACTCTGAGGAAGCTGCTGCCAGTGCTCCATGCGAAATGCAACAACTGCCACAAATAGATCGAGAAAGGAGAAACCATCAAAGAATGTTTCTGATACGAGACCCAAGGCTAGTAGATTGTCTGCGACATGACTGGATACCGCGCCGGCAGACTCCAACAAGTACTCCCTCCGTTCATAAAGACTGTCGTTTTAATTTTTCAGACATTACATTTGACCATTCGTCTTATTTAAAAATTTTATATCAATATCATTTATTTTATTATAATTTAGTTCATCATTAAAGATATTTTAATAATTATTAATTAATTTTATATTTTATTTAAAATTTTTGAACAAGACCGACGGTCTTTTCGAAAAATCTAAAATGACAGTGTTGGTACGGAGGGAGTACTCGATGGCCGTGACCCCGCGCTTGCGGCTCGTCTTCCGAAACGAAAAGGCGTGGGACAATTATTTTGGGCCGGGCTCGTTTCGCATGCGGACAGTAAGAGAGCCCAACAAATGTAGAATAATATACGAGCAATTCAGCCCAATTGACATTCAGGGAGAAGATCGGCCCATATTCTATTCAACCCCATCCGGCCCAAAAGCTAGGTTAGCTGCCGCCGACCGGTTAAGCCCTCGTTCTGTCTTAAACCCTCGCCTTTCCGCCGCCCGTCGCTTCCTTCCTCGCTTCCCCCAAACTCTTGTGCTTACCACCATTGGCGGCGGCGGCAGCGGCAGCGGCAGCGAAACACCGCGTCGCCCTCCACCGAAATCCTAGCCCAAGCGTGAGCGCTCGCTTTCCCCACCAGCCGCCATGGCGCCACGCCCCCGCAAGCGGGCCTCGCGCCCCAAGCCCCGCCCGGGCTCCCGACGTGGCGTCGGCGGAGGGGACGACGACCCCTTCTTCGAGTCCGAGCCCAAGCGCCGCCGAGGGGGTCGTGACGAGGACATAGAGAGCGAGGACAGCGACGAAGACGGCGTGGCTGCGCTTGGCGGCGGATTTGATGAGGATGGGGACGAAGGCGGTAAGGATGAGGAGGACGAGGAGACGGTGGGGGAGAAGAAGATGCGGATGGCGAAGGAGTTGCTGGAGAAGATCACTGAGGTCGCTAAGAGGGGGCAGGAGGATGACGACGAGGACGTGGACGAGTCGGGAGGGAGACGGGTGGCGGAGATACTGCAGAGAAAGCAGCTCGAGGAGAGCGGCAGGAAGCGGAGGGAGATTGCTGCGAGGTCAGAAACAAATTCCTCTCAAGTTATCTCCAGAATGGTAGTTTGTCAGATGTATCTGTTTACGTCGGAGTTTAGTGCATTTACCTGTTCCACTACCCATCGAGTAACTCATTTCGGGTTTGCAAGTAACCACAGTTCGTAATTTCACAATGGAGGAACAGAACCTCTATTGGTTTAGGGTAGTGATTGGAGAGGATAAAGCTCTTTAGCTACTGGTTAATTCCCCTTGAAGCAAAGTACATTGCAACCCTGCCATTGGGGTTGGGAGAGGGGGCTGCAAATCAGGGCTAAGAATAGGAACACCATTTGTGTCCCAGGGATTAATTTTAAAAAAATGCTGGTCTCTGATTTGGGCTTGTATATGCTATATTAAACACAACTCCTATACATCAGGCAACTGAGATTTGTGAAATTTAAGGTGACGGCACAGCAGTTTTTGAGCGGTGGCTGGGAGGGATTAGGGTTTTGGGTTTTCAGGGTGACCGGGGCTTAGAAATAACCGAAGCTAATGGAAGGCAGGTAGACCAGTGAGGCAGGGTGCTGCCAGCCAGCAGCAGGCGGTGGTCTGCAGTGGGACGTGGGGTCATGTCCTAAGGAGAACAGAGGAGGAGGAGAAGGGGGGAAGGGGGCTCAGAACTGTGTGCAGCTGAAAACGTTTTGGTTTTATGTTTGATTCGAATCAGACAGTTCATACGCATCCCCTGAGAAGTGAAAAACTAGATGCCTGTATTATACCAGGTCCCTGCTGATTTATAGAATAAGGGATAACTTCAATACTTTTGAGGTTCTCTGAAATATACCAGGAAACCATAGAGTAATAGCCTCATTTCCCACCTAGATATTGTACGATGTGTTTGTTTTTAATGTGCCCTCAAAAGTAAGTTTTTTTTGTCATATTATTAACAAATTGAGCAATTTAGTTAGCATGAATCTGTTTGCATAAGGCCAGTCTCAATGGAAGGCTTCACCTCCTAGTTTCCAAGACGTGAAACTTAACATGAAGCATATCTCTCTCTCTCAACATAGTTTCATTGTACAGTTTCATGCGTTTATTTTAAGCATTTCCTAGTCCCACAGGCGTCTCTCTCTTTTCCCTCTCTTCCCCACGGCACATATGCTTTTCATGCTTAAGCTCGCACATATGCTTTGCATGCATCAGCTCGGTCCCCACGATACAGAAGGCTTTCAGTGGGGTTTCATCCGTTTTCCAATGTTTTGGAAACAGCGATCGTTTCATCCCCTCGAAACCTTTCCCTTCTCTCTCCTCCCAGTTTCATCCAAAGATTTCCCTTTTACTGATGTGGCACATCATTTAATGTGCATGAAACCTCCCACCAAACTCCATTAAGACTGGCCTAATGGGTACTAAGGTTAATTTCCACCCCTTTCTTTGGCGCTGTTGGTTGCATTCAGTCATATTTTACTCCAGGTGGGATCTGTTTTGCTAGTGTACATGACTCTGTCGAAACTTAAGTTAAAAACAAAAACTCTCTCGAAACTTGAAACATGGCCAAAAGGATACTACATTTTGACTGCTTGTAGACCATATATGATTCATATATTGAAGTGGAAGGCGCTGAAGTTGTCAGTATTGAATCAATTATCTGAGATAGAATATGGTTATGGGCTCTAGTGTCATAACAATGATGGCCTTATTAAAAGAATGCCATATCATAACAATGAATCCTTTATGCATTCTATAAGCTTTCACTAAACAGCCTTATTAAGAGAATGCCATGTCTATTTAAGTTCAACATTGAAATTCTATGTGTACAGCTGAACGTAGAAACTTTGTGTCTGGACTAGAGCAAATTACTAAACTTTGTGAAATTGTTGCAGGGTATTACCACCGGGCCCTCAGGATGGCTTTAAGGTTCTTGTGAAGCACCGACAACCTGTTACTGCTGTTGCTCTATCCAAGGATAGTGATAAGGGATTTTCAGCATCAAAAGATGGAATCATTATGCATTGGGATGTTGAAACTGGGAAATGTGAGAAGTTTATATGGCCAAGTGAAAATGTGTTGGTTTCACATCACGCTAAACCACCAATATCAGCTAAAAGAAGCAAGCAGGTGCTGGCTTTAGCTGCCAGTTCTGATGGGCGTTACTTGGCAAGCGGTGGCTTGGACCGTCATATCCATTTATGGGATGTTAGGTCACGGGAGCACATACAGGTATGATAGCGATTTAGTACTTTGCGATTTGAGATATATTTGGAAGGCAGTTTGGTTGGATTAAATCTATCCATATTCTCCATGCATTTTGATCGTCATTCATCAATGTTCATAAATGTCTTGCTAGATTTAGTACATGCTGAACATTTCTTATGAAATGCAGTTGACTCTTGGCTATCCACAATATTGTTTAGAAATTGAGTAATACATAATCCAGTTCTAATCGTAAATTAAATATGGTGAAACGAAACCAGATCCAATGCTTCCAGGTTAGAATATAATCAGTGTAATTATGCAGTCTCAACAAAAAAAAAAAAAAACATACCTTGCTATGGCAAGCCACAATTATCATGTACTCCTTCCATTCCAAATTATAAGGCGTTCTACCTTTTGTAGATATACACAGCATTTGCTATATACTTAGTTATACACTGAAGAAATCATAATAAGAGAATTTTTGGAATATAAAAGATACTGTAGGTATAGTTAAGCTGGATGATTTTGAGCCAATAGTTATGCTGAACTTCTGGATCCAGTCTACCTAACTCCGTTCAATAATGCAATTGTTTGTTTTTGCAGGCATTTAGCGGCCATCGGGGACCAATATCATGTCTTGCTTTTGCGCCGGACTCTTCAGAGCTATTCTCTGGTTCTTTTGATCGCTCAATAATGCAGTGGAATGCTGAAGATAGAACATACATGAACTGTTTATATGGGCATCAGAATGAAATCCTGACAATGGATGCACTTAGTAAAGACCGGATTCTAACTGTAGCACGGGACCGTACGATGCACCTTTGGAAGGTAACGTTGTAACTAAGTACATACGTGATTTGTGTTTGTCACCCAACTTTCATATAGTGGCTTAGCGCAGAAGATGTTCTTCCGGTGAACTGGATGAAATTATCTAATATAGGATCACTAGGCTTTGTATGGAAATTCTGTTTCCATACCACTAATCCACTATGGTTCCGATTGCCAAAAGGCCACTTAGCTCTCTAGTTCACAGCAGCAACACTGGTGCATCCTGTATGACCTGCCTCTTCCATTTTCCTCTGGTATTGTCTCAGAGACTACATGCTTTCAGTTTGACTAATCACTACTGAAATAAATGCTACAGTTTTGCTGAGGTTTTTATTATTTTTATAAATTATGATTGTTTGCAAGTTTTGCTGTGGAACAAAAGCAATGCCACATGCAATATTCTTGTCAAAACAATGAGAAAATTAGTTTATGAGAAGTAGATTCTCTACTGTTGACTATATGGCGTCACTTTCATATGCACAGAGTAATTTCAAGATGTCTTTGTGTATGATGCAAACCTATTTTTTTTTTAATTTTTTGTTTAGGGTTTAGGAAACTCTAGGTTAACTACTATATGGCAGACTGTGGTTTGCTGGACCATCCTTCAGTTAGTTATTTATCATTTATTAGGGGAAGTGATGGATTCATGTTTTAGATGCTGCAGTTTACTCTGTCAATTGAAGTCTCCTTGTTCTTGCACAGATTCCAGAAGAGTCGCAATTAGTGTTCCGTGCTCCTGCTGCTGCATCTTTAGAGTGCTGTTGCTTTATTGATGATAAGGAATTTTTGTCTGGATCTGATGATGGAAGCATTGAGCTTTGGAGCATAATGAGGAAAAAGCCTATCCTCATAATAAAAAATGCCCATCCAGTATCGTGTACTAACCTTGATTCAGTTGACAATGATGATGAGTCACCTAAAGGTAAGATGACATCCCCTTTATGAGTGAATGGTTTTCCTATTCACTAGTCTTTTCTTTTCATCATCTCTTCAATTATCGTTAAGATGGCCTTCAGTTTTAGTACCAATTTGCATCATGGTTTTAGTACTATGCTTGTACGGTTGTACCTTGTACTTGTGGAATCCTTAATGCTTTACATATCATGTTTCATTGCAGAAAATGGAATACATAAACCTGAAAATGTGCCATCCGCAGCCCAGTCATGGGTTAGTACTGTTGCTGCAAGAAGAGGTTCTGACATTGCTGCATCAGGAGCAGGAAATGGTTTAGTTCGTCTCTGGGCTATCAAACCTGATTCCAAGGGAGTCGAGCCATTATTCGATTTGAAACTGGTACGATACTCTTGTTACTCGATTCTGAATGTACTCCTGAATATTATATCCATCATATATTAAGTGATTAAAGGACATTAATGGGATTTCTTAAATCAGTCTAGGTCCTTTGGTAGTTTTTAAGTCGATCTTATTTGCTCCAGTTACAACTTACAATAAGTGATGTTCTGGACAATTTTACACAGACATGGTCTCCAGAGCACAATGTTTTGACCACTAGTTTTTGGTACAGTATATTTGTAGCACATGGAAAAGTATACTATTATGTAAACTGTTTTTCAACACGAAATCTTGCATCATTTCAATATCCTAACTAATAAACAAAAAATCATAGTTTGTAATATAGGTTTGAAATGGTTGACTTCAGATAACCCCCAAAACATCGTTTATTTGTCAATGGAGGGAGTAGAAGTGGTTGTTGCTTTGAAATATCCAGGGCATATTTGTTCTCTGCTGATTGTGCAGATAAACAAGGACTATTATTTCAAGGTGTTTATTAGTTGGAAGACTGTAGGGTGTAATTCTGAATCAGATGTTCTTCAAGTGTCCAATGTATTGTCAACTGTGTCTCCTTAACAAATCTAATTGTATATTTTAGTTCTTTCCATACTTTGGGTACCTTAGCGAATTTTGGCCTGTATAGCTATTTGTCAGAGTCCATATTATGGTTCATTGGGTTGGCTACTATCTGTGAAAAGGGAGTGGAAAATATGGAGTTTTAGATGGTTACTCCACATGGCCTATTATACGAGCTATACCAGCCTTTTTTGTTAGGCATGTTAAGGCATGTATGCAGATTTGGTGCCACTTTCTCAATTTCCCCTTAATTATTTACTGTCCATGGCATCTATTCATACATCACCTACTTGTCAAAAGCACTCAATAGATGGCGTTCTGGTCATTTTCCGTGATGGATTCCTCAAGTTTTGAACTTACCTTTTGCGCTTGATCAAAATACACCATATCACTCAATAGATTAGATGGTGTCTGCATCACCACCTTCTTTCAGATTTCTTTTTTTCAGTTAGCAGAGCCGCGGTTTCCTTCGGGCGTGGCCATCGACAATGCCAGACAAGCTTTAATCGATGTGTGCTTATCTGATACACACAAGGCCTAGACTCTTCGGTTTATCTATCTGCCTCTCTTCGATCTGCTTTGAGCTGGACCCATGTGGCTCTCCACATATTCTTCGATCTGCACGCCTACTGCTCTGTGTCTGACTTATCTTTGTGCTCGAAGCTGAGTGTTGATTTGCATACATGGCCTTCATAATCCCAGATTAACTTAGCTGTTCTTCTGATTCATGGGAGGCCAAGATCAATGTTCCCTGGGAGTTTCGCTGATAGCGCCTTCTTCATCGGGGAGGTGCTTTATTAGTAACTCACCACACAAATACTGCATTGTTCATATGTTTTTGGCGTCTGATGTTTTGTATTCCTCTGTATATGCAATTTTTTCAGCTGAACAAATTTTTCTTTCCTGCTCATGATAATGCCCACAAATGCTTTAAACTGAAGATCAAGGAACCATGCAGCTGATGATGTAATGAAACAACTAACTAAAAAACCTGCAAAAAGAAACACCATACGAAATGGATAGATTGCACAAGCTCTGGAGTCTCTTTAGACAGATTTCACTAAGTACATTTTTTATTCATTCTTCTTCAATTCTGTTCACTAGCACTTTTGGCACTCTTACTTTCTGGGAACAGATATACTTGCCTGCTGCCGTGATGTAGTCCACAGTGACCATCATATTTTATTAAGTCAAAGAGCACTACTGAAAATAATCATTCGCAGCTCACTAAACAGTAAACATTTACTAAAAAATTGAGCCTTTTTTCAGTCTGTACAACACAGCTGCTTTAGAAATCAGCTCCTACCTAGTGAATTGAAATTCATAAACGCTCTCCGCTATCACCTGTGTGCTCTTCTTTCTCCCCTGCTTTTCCATGAAAATGTTGAGTATGTCTTCTTTCTCCCTGCTTTTCCATGACAATGTGTGTATTTGAGATACGTATTCTCCATTCTCCAACATGGTATCTTGCATCCCGTATTAAGCTTAGGCCCTGCTTGAACCATTGTTCAGGTCGACTCACACCGATGAAATTGTTCAGGTCAAATTGTGGGTCACAATGTAATTTGAGTCATGCACTGATATATGAACCCTTGCCTGTGGTTTAAGGCTGGATACCAATTTGTTTTTGTTTGATTTGTGATAAGTTTTCCCAAGGAGAGGTCAGACATTTCGTCTGGAATTTACTCAAGAAAGATACTGCACCTGCTGCATGTTCTGCTGAGTAGCTGTGCCAAACCCATACCATGCGGATCAGCTGTCATAGTTTTCTTCAATTAATAATTAAAATTCCTTTGCACAATTTAGTTTGTCATTCTAATGATGTAAATGAATGTTGAGCGCTGTACTTTTCCTTGGTATGTGTCGCTGAATTTTTTTTTTGGTCACGCCAGGATGGATTTGTTAATTCTCTTGCCATAGCAAAATCTGGACGTTTTATTGTTGCTGGTGTTGGCCAGGTCAGTATATCATGCTCCCTTTGTTACTGGTGCTCAGATACTTTGTAAACTTCATTGAAACCTTCTCATGGTATGGAGAGAGGGAGGGAGGGAGAGGGATACCTAATTCATAGGAGCCTATGAATTAGGTATCCTTTGCATTGCTCTTTGTTCTGCTAAGCTCTACAAGCTGGGCCATGTGGAAGGATACAATATCTTTTCATCCTTGCATTTTGATCTTAGAATGTTGGAAGAATGTCATGCTCACTACAAAATTTCTGTTCCATCAGGAGCCTCGCCTTGGAAGATGGGGACGAGTTCGGATCGGCTCAAAATGGAGTTGCAATTCACCCAATCCGACTAAAAGATGAGAAAGAGGACTTGTAGAGTAGATGATTGATGTCTTGCCACTTAGATGTTGTAGAAGGTCACACAAGCATTACGGTGGAACGTCATTCCATCCAGACTGCACTTTTGCAGTCACACCACAGAAGAAAATTCGTTTCGAGAAGCTATATGGATACGCAAGCAATGCGAATTTGGAGGGTGCTACAGATGATTTTGAGCTCCGGAGGTGTTAAATGTGGAAAGAGAATTTGTGAGGGCAATTTTGTAACTTGTACTGCCTTCTGAAGCGGCAAAAAGATTAATTTATGAAATTTTTGTTCACCAATGTTCAGGTTGGCTACATTCTTTTATTTATCAATTAACTAGTTCCCGCCATCCGCTTTTGTAAGGGATTTCTTCTTGCTTTGATTGAGTCGGTTCGATTTGGCTGCATGACGTTTATAGGCAACAAAATGCAGTCAAGGAAGGACAAGGAGATTGTGTTCTGATTCTGACTGGCGGCTGGCTCTGAAACGGCTCTGGTGGATCCTATGGGCTTGTTATGTTTTGATTCGACCAGGTTTCGGTCCTGGTCTTAACAGGGCCTTATTTTTTAGGGGAAATATGAATTTCCATTACTGGAAAGGAGCTGAATCATCAGCAAG
Organism: Eremochloa ophiuroides; assembly: GCA_038502445.1. Taxonomy (NCBI): domain Eukaryota; kingdom Viridiplantae; phylum Streptophyta; class Magnoliopsida; order Poales; family Poaceae; genus Eremochloa; species Eremochloa ophiuroides. The sequence goes on from JAHLJS010000002.1 coordinate 21,034,252, forward strand.
TACAGATTGGATACATGAAGGAATGACAACCAAATTTGGTTCAGCATCTAAAGAACAAAAACTAAAACTACCAAGAGCAGCTAACTCGTGCGCCACCCTGTTGCTCTCTCGAGGACGATGTTGTACGCGCCATGAGGTGAAGTTCATAGACAGTAGACTTCTCAGTTCCGCCACCAGGTTTGCCACAGTGCTGAGGTCGAACCATCGAAGACGTTGGAAGAAACGGCTTTTGTTGCACAGCTAGAGGAGAGGCTTCGATTTACCCGAAACGGCCGTTCTGAGACAAACGAACGGGTACTAAATGGGCTGTGATTATGTTGGCACCAAAGAGGAGAAGGATTAGGCCCAGAAAAGTCAATAGGGCTTGGTCTGATGGCTTTTTTCCTTTAAGGCCTGTATAGTAATAATAGAGCGGTACGCTTTGAGCATCGAAATGCAGCAAACAATCAAAAAGTTTTTTTTTTTTGACAACACAAGCAATTAATAAAAAGATAATAGAAAACTGAAGAGGTTTAGTGTCACACCCAATTTTAAGGATAAAATTGAATGAACCAACTTATGTGCGCCCAGAGATCAATCACACACATAAACGACAAATTACATAGTACCATCACAAGGTTCAATATATAACGAATAATATCACAGAGTCTTTACATAAATAGCAGCGGACTAATAATTATAATCTCTCGCAGAAGCTCCAATTCACAGGGAAGTAGTTGACTGGTGAACCACAATCCTAGTAATCCTCAGAAGAATCATCATAATCATCTGTTACCCATCCGGAATTTTTATCCAAATATGAAAAATAAAGTAAGCGTAAGTACATGTCGTACTCAACAAGAATAACATGGGTTTATGAGGCTCAAATAAGGCAAGACACTGGTTTGACAGCGGTTGCTTTTAATTGATCATATTTTAGCAATTTGAGTAGCAGCAATAGAATATTCCAAGGAACAAGATTTGTATGATCATATAAACATGATAATTAATATGGAATAAATATCAACAGAAACTTCAAATAAATCAATATTAAATTAGTTAAGTTCCTGTAAGATGTCCAAGGCCGCTCGTGACCGTGAGCGCGGCTGATATATCAGTTTTACACTCTGCAGAGGTTGCACACTTTCACCATGAGTCGTGATTCCCATATGCCAAGGGTCATGACTCACATGTCACCTCACCAAGGAAGTGCGGCAGGGTACACTATGAAGTCTTTCAAAAGCCTTCCTAACATGCCACTAATCAATCCGGGCGCAATGGCAAGGGGTGGTAGAGCCCTCCTTCTAGTGGCACACACACGCAGCAGTACACACAAAGACAGGAGCCGCAAAACAACCAGTTCGGGAAGGAACCTTTCAAGATTAATAGCATGGTAGAAAGTAACTCCATACTTGACTAAAGTCAGAGCCATATAACCCTCATGGTTGCGCTGTAAGTCCCGGTGTCATACTTACAGTTAAGTCCTTAGTCCATGTTGCTAAAAAACATCTTTTAATCTTTATCTCATAATTAATTAATCAAGTTCATAAGATCATGGCATCATCCAGCGCTAGCATCACTATTCAAATGCAATCTCATAGGTAACAAGGATCAAGTGATCAAAACTTAGGAATAAATACTATGATTGCCAAGGTAGACACATGCATCATGAATTTAGTGATTAAGGTGAATAGGCAATAAGGATGATCCATGCTATACTTGCCTTGATCAAAGTGCTCTGAAGAACTTGGATCCTCCGTGTACTCTTGATCACCAACGTATTGCTCACCGTCTGAACTCGATCATAAAATCACCACACAATCATCGAGGCAATCATACACGGAGCAAACAAGATCTATATTAGAAACAGTATACCAACAGTGGAAAAACAGATTGAAAAGTGTATAAAAATAATCTACGCGTCGCTACGATTCTAACGATATATAGTTCATGCAAATCGGAGTTCAAACGGGAAAGTTATGAAATAAACAAGTTTTACTTTAATAAAATAATAGATTAAATCTAATCTCGAATTTTAAAAGTTGAAAACATGACTAACAGTAGCATCATTAGATAGATTACAAGATTACGAATCTAACGAGATTTGAATGGGTCAAATCGGAGCTAAAACGAATAAAATATGGCCGAAATAAACTGAGTGACAAATCTATAAATATTGAAAACGCCTTTTGAATTAAAACCGAGGAAATACGTTTTCTAAATAGGAAAGCGTAATCAGAAAAATACGCTAAAGAATTGCGGGTTAGAACATTAAAAAGCTCAGGGGCTCTTCTGCAAAAGTGCCGGTCGAAAAGGTATCTCTCGCTGTGAGCCGTTGGATCGGCCGTGGACGGCGCAGGTAGCTCGGGAAAAGAAGGGCGGCTCTGGTCGCCGGAGTCGGGCGGCGCTCGGCCGATTCCTCGCCGGCAAGATGGCCGAGGACGGCGTTTTCGGGGCTAGGAAAGCTCGGCACACCTCGGGACCTGGTCGGGAAGCAAGAGGAGTTCAAGCCGAACCTATCTATGGTTTCGGTTGCCACGGAGGTAGCTCGGGGAGGATGCGGCGAGCTAGGTGGCGGAACTATGGTGGCGGTGAAGCTCGGCATCACGGCTGTAGGGCACGAAACCGAGGGAGAAGGGGTCGGAAAGGTTCCTGACCTTGCTGCGAAACTTGGAGAACAACCAATTTCGACGGAGAAGTCTTCCCGAGGAGAAATCGACGGCGGTGGCGGAGCTCGGGGCGGCGGCTAGGGCAAGATTGGAGGGCGTGGCTTGCTCGGGAACTTGTGGGGAGGGACGGCAGAGCTCGGCCGACCTATATAGGGGCGCGAGGGAGGCGTAGGAGATCCGGACTTCGGGAGATTCGGTGGTTAGGATACGGTCGGAGGCGGCAGTCGTGCTCGGTTCGGGCTCTGTCCGGAGGAAGGAAACGGCGCTGTGCCGTGGTCCGACGCGTCAGTGCCAGTAGGAGGGAAGGGGCGAGGGTCGCGGCTTTCCTTTTACGGGCCGATGGGGGCGTGCTCAGGACGGACTCGTCCGAGGATTCCGGCGGCGGTCGGTTGGACATCGAGTCCTGCTCGGACTTCCGAGGAAGGAAGGGGACGGCTCTGAGCAGCAGGCCCCGCATGGCAGCCAAAGAAAAAGAGCGCCTGCGCGAGGGAGATAGGCCGGACTGTCGACGCTCGGGTGGCCTTCGGCCCACGCGGGCGAAAAAGGAAGAGGGGAGGTTTCCAAATACATTTGAATATTTCTAAATCTCAAAAGTGCAAATCAAACAAAATATCTTTGAGCAGCATGGATGCAACAAATCATGTTTCTAACTTCCTATGATTTATTTTAATTACTAAAAGTTATTATTTGCTAGGTTAATATGCCAAACAGTTGCATAATTAAATCAATTTGTCCCTACTTTAATAAAAACAAATTTTAGAGTGTTACATTTAGGGCCAAACAGCATGATTATAGGAAGGAATATACTGTCAGAACGGAAGCCTGATCAGAGCCTGTTGTCCGAATCCGAACGGGGCAAACAGCAAAACGGGAGAGGGTTTCGGGCCACACACAGCTTCAAGCTTCAGCCCCCTGTCCCACAAGAATTGGGTGGCTGGTGTATTCGGAGGCCAGTGCCACGGCTCTCCGTTTTGCTCGAAAAGGCATCGCCAGACGCCAGCTTGCTTGTGTCTGTGTGAGAAGCGAAAGCAGCCACGGCGTGCGTGCATCATAGCAGCGTTGGAGCGGTTCGATCGAGCGCCACCAGATCGAGGCCGCGTCTGCCTGGTTCAGCACCCGATGCCGATGGGCGACGGCCCCCCTGCTTTTCTCGGGAAAACACACGGTCGCTCGCGCGAGCATATTCTCCAGTGTTCAGTCCAGTCCCTTCAATTCGTCGGGTGATTGGAGCGGCACGACTCAAATCATGTCGACGGCGTGGCTTGGCTTGTTGCGACGCAAATGCCGCAAGAGCCTGATCAAAGCCTGACTGTCACTGACTGATATGCTCAAAAAAACCAACGGTGCGGATTAAGCGGCATTCCTTAGGCGGCCTCCCATGTTATCAAATCGCAGGCAGGCAGGAAGGAAGGAAGGACGAGCATGAACCTGACGGCCAGAGTCCGTCAGCAGCAACTCAGCATAGGCATAGGATTCCAAGAGCGGTCATCAAGAGAACACATGGCCACATAGGAGGAGCAGTACTACAACGCAATAGCGACCCGTGTTGCTGAATGCTGACGGATCGGATTGATCGATAATGACCAAGGCCAACACCGACGAGTCATCGTCTGGTACTCTAGTTAATCCACCTGCAGACTGCGACTGGCGATGATAATGTCGCGTGTTAACCAAAGGCGAGACACATGTGACGTACCCCCTGCCCTGTCTCTCTGCTTCTTCTACCCGCTCTCTTTCTTTCTTTAATTAATTATAATCTCCCTTAGCTCACAAGCAAGTTACTGCTGCATGCACCTGACCTACGGAAAAGCAAACCCAAAGCACGCGTGGTTAGCTGTCTCATCTATCTATCCATCTACTGACTCGTCTAGCTAACCAGCGTTATATATATATCGTCGTCGTAAATCGTCTCTCGCTAGTCATAACGAACCAAACCCCATTGGTCTTTGTATGTCGTCTCGTACTAGTTTCTACGTACGATTACGATGGACGATAGGCATATGTTGAAGGAACGCGAAGGTCGACGATCACTTACTAAAGCTTTGGATGGATGCATAAATTTAGGACTAGGACGTCTGAATATTTCATAAGAGAAGATGAATTAAGAAATTCATTCACGAGTAAACCAGAGTGGTTATGGTAGATTATATATAATCCGTCGTCTACAGCTCATTTTAATCTCTTGCAGCGCGCGCCTGCAGGTCCATGTGTTTTCGCACTGCAACTTTTGCATTTACATCGTTAAAGACAAATGCCAGGTATATAAATAAACTCCAGCTGTTTTGTGATACGCAACAGTCGAAAGAGACGACAGTTCCATCCCTCAGATTGACTCTCTGATTCTCTGAATGATGTCGTTGATTTTGCACATAGTAGGCTTCTCTTCTCTAGAGTCAAAATGGGCCGGCCTTATCATATCCTTCCTTTTAGTATTCAATTGCAACTTTTAGGTGGCACATGGGAGATTTGTTAAAAAGTTTGGCATCAATGTATTTGCAAATATCTCGACTGAACTTTTGAAAATGATATAGCTAAACTTGTTATCAAACTGTGTAGTGCATTAGTGTATTGGTAACTGCGTCAGTGTCCAAAACCGACACTCTTGCATCTAGGGGGGGAGCAGAACACTACTGCATACGCGTGCAGAAAGGAGGAAGGAAAGGAATGGGCAAGGTCAGAACGTTGAACAACACATATGCATGGAAGAATATATGGCTAGCTAGCTAGTCAGTCACATCTATGTCCTCATGGACATATCATACATACTTTTTGTCCTAAATATTATGAAAGATTGCCATTAGAGCAATCCATGTGCCTGTTAAAAGCACTTATGCATGAAATGCAATTAGACAAAAGCTAAATATCATGTATAATTGGGCCCTTCCCCTGAATTATGAGTGAAGCATGCCTCCCAAACTAGTCCCTACGTAGCACGCAAGCTATGGGCTCTCTCTCTATCTCTACGAATTTCCACACTTCTTTATGCACACCTGGATCGCCAGATCGATCAGCATCATCGATTGCAAGCGGCGCCCTTCGCGTACCGGCACTGCCTAATCATGCATGCATACTATATCGATCGACCATGCATGTTTACATATGGTGGCTGGAATTATCAAATTATTATTAAGGGGAGTTAGCCGTTCGTGTCAATTATGTCTGCATGCATTCAACGACCGTTGCTCTCGGTCCATGCAATGCAGATCTGACGGATCTGTTGATCGGCCAGCAGCAAAGACGAATGAATCAGGCCGCTGTTTAGATTGCCTAGGATTGATTAGATGTTGTTGTCTCCATCCACAAAAGGATGGCAGGCTATGGAATTGTGCAAATCTAACTTTTTTTTTCTAAGTTTATATCGTATAGTATTAATATTTATGTCTCTAACTAGATTATTTACTATGAAATATATTTTATAATTAATTTAATGGGGATTATTTTATATTATAGATGTTTGTATTTTTTTCTATAAACTTGGTTGAACTTTAAATCATTTTGACTGCTCAAGAAGTGATAACTTAGTGTTCTAGCTGCAAGAAAATATGAAATTATTCATAGCTGAACCAATTGAAATTTGAAAATCATGTCTGTTTCTGTTGCAGTGATTTTCAAATTTGGAGATGAAATGTTAATGAAACGTTAGTTGAGTGAGGATAGATATATCTGAGATACATAATCCTCTTAAGGGTAGTGGGGGTAGGAGAAACATAGGTTAAGAATAGAGTTCTTTTAGTATCCTTACTCAATTTGATGCACTGTTATTGAAATAATCCATGTAATTTACATTGGAAAGGCGGTTATTATTTGTTCATGACTCCTAGCTACAAGTCTTTGATTAAGGCAAATGACGAACCCTTTCTTATTTACATTAGGGCAGCAAATAATTATTCATGAAAAGAGATTTTTTTTTTACTATTTTCAGTTCATGTGACTGCTTCATGCCTCTAAAACATATGCTAAAGAATATTCTAAAAAATCTCGTAAGGAAAAATTGGGCAGACAGTTGCAGTTTTCCTTATTCATTTATTCTGAAATATCGAGTCGGTCATCAATACAAATTAAACATGTATTGCTTATCATAGAGGCTGATTAGTTTCACCATTAATACAATATATCCCTAACGAAAAGGTACGGTATTATAATGTCGCATACTATGTTTCAATTTAATTTTTTGCGCATTTGAGCATAAGTTTTGTGATCTCTCTCCATATCTTGAACCAATTTTATGAACAGAATTTTCCATATGCATAGAGAACACTTGAAGGTTATTAACCTTCAAATTTTGAACTTTTCCGCCATATCGTTTCACATCGAATGTTTAGACGCATGCATGGAGCATTAAATGTTGATAAAAAACTAATTACACAATTTACATATAAATCGCGAGACGAATTTTTTAAGTCTACTTATTAGGCTATGATTAGATACTTGTTACAAAAGTTAGCACACGTGCTACATTATTACCTAGAAGTTAAACTGTCCAACACGATTTGAGCTCTCGTAAAAACAATGGCCTCTTGGAGTAGTACCTATTAGTGCGTATATGCTTGATCATGGGTACCGATGCTATGGTGATGTCTGTGTCAATGCCTATGTATGAGCAATGTCTATGTGCATGTAAGTGTCAATGCCTATGTATATATGACTGTATGAGCAATGTCTATGTGCATGTAATTAATGTCTTGGTGTTTAATATCTGTTGATAACAATAAACTGGCTTTTTTTCAAGTCAATGCAGGGTGTGTGTCCAATGCAAGGGTGCTGATGTCGTTCGAGTATATACTCCGTTTTGACATTTCTAGATACACGAATTATGTATCAAGACATATTATATATTTATAAATGAAATAATTTAGGATAGAACAGAAGGCGCGCAGTAGTAGTTAATAAACAAGGAAGGTGCACCGTTGACAGTTGACACGAACGGGATTTATTTGGATGCTTGAGAGCTAAGGCTTATGAGAGAGGTCCATGTGCGCGCGTGCGACGAGCTAGAGACGTACTGTACGTCTTGGCCGCCCATGCATGCAAGACGTGCGACAGTAGTGTACGTAGTGGAGCGATGGAGCAGCTACGCCCATGCACGTAGGTCGGCGGTTGGTCGGTTACAGTGGCGAAGCTACGTGAAGGCGTAGGGGGCTGCTGACACCGACGATTTCCTGGTCACGCCGTATAAGTAGCGATTTTTGGCCACTTTGGACCCCAGCAAAAAATATTTCTGACCCCGGCAATAAAAAATACAGCCCAGCAGTCACATTACTTGAATGCTTGTACAGGTAGCTGGCAAGAAGGCCAGAACGTTCCCTCTAGTACAGCCTGGACTAGTCACCGTTTCATCGCATCGCAATTCGCAAAAGGTGTCGTGGCTAGCAACTGCACCTTCCGTTGGTAACTTGGTTTGTACAATGAGGTCTTAGTTTTTTAGACCGCTAGAGAAGCCCCTTTTAATCCGGGTCTACACCTCTTTTAGTCCCAGTTTTATCAACCGGGGTATCCTTAAATAGCTCCCCGCAAAAAACAAGAGAAAAGAAATAACTACGCCCCATGAGATTCGATCCCAAGACATCATCCGTAGCCTCGCACGTGACTTAAAACCCCACCTACACAGCACATATGACTATAGACAGGACGTTTGCCTTTTGAACTGGAGTAACTCACAGATAACCCTTTAGTCCCAGTTCATAATACCAACCGGAACTAATATTGAACCTTTAGTTCTGGTTGGTGTTGGTTGGTGTTACCAACCGGAACTAAAGATCTTTACTCCCGAACACAAAAATATGCCGAGAGTAAAGCCAAAACTTGATGCGGACCAAAAGTCACTTCTCTAGTAGTGGCTATAGAATTCAAACTCAGAAAGCTGATAGAACATTTGATTTCCAGTACGTGGTGTTTCATTCTGGCAAAATATCAAATACTCCCTAGGTACACAAAAGAAAACAACTATAGTATCCACTGACTAATAAAACTCAAATTGAACAAATAGTATTAGCATTTATGTCTCGAACTAAATTATTATAAAATATATAACTGATCTAATGGTGTATCATGAATGTAATATGTTTTATATAATTTTAGTTAATTCAGCCAGTTTGACTCCCCAAGAGATAAGAATTGTATTTTTTTATGAAGAGAACCTGTATTAGGTAATTACTGATGTGATAATTATTTCGTTATAATATCCTGTTGTCATTTTATCAATTTAATGTTATACATGGTACTTCCATCGTACTCGTAAAGATTGTCGTTTAGGACCAGGACACGGTAAGCATGACTTTGACTTTATATTTTTATAAAAATATTTAGTGAAAAGTGATATATACATACTTATCAATTGATGATATGTATGGTATATTGTATTATGACAGTGCATAAGTTAGTCATGTGAGTACCGACCCCAACGGCCAATTTTTCTAGCTTCGCCCCTGGTCGGTTAGTCCCGTCCACCCACGCAGTGGCGGTGGTGCAGGTGTGCTGTGCTAGCTGCGCGCGGCCTTTCGTGTTCCGTCTGCTCTGGGCTCTGCTGCTGCTTCGATCAATAACTCGGGCCTACCTAGCTTATCATCTCTTGCCCGCCCGGCGCCGCCGCCTCCGCGGCTGTGGCGTCGAGATAGGGCGGGGGCATGCACCGTAGCCGTAGCTCTACCCACAGCTACGCGGTGACGGCATGCATTGCATGGACCGGCACTCCGGCAGGCAGCATGCTTTGCGTGCACTACATCGGCAGGGCCCCCACGCCACACACCCACACATACAGTAGTAGTAGCTACTAGTAGTAGCTAGCGGTATATTTTTCCTTTTTCTTTTCTTTTGAGGGACAAGGGGTGACAAGGCATGGGAAAAGTGACATGAGCCCTCATCATGCCAGTGCCACGCGACAAGGGGTATGGTAGGCCACTGCATTTTGATACATGGTCCCCTGCTCCCTCCGTCTCATAAAGATTATTATTTTAAATTTTTCAGATATTATATTTAATCATTCGTCTTATTTGAAATTTTTTTATCAATATCATTTATTTTATTATAATTTGATTTATTATTAGAGATACTTTAATAATTATTAATTGATTTTATATTTTGTACAAAATTTTTGAATAAGACGGACAGTTAAACACAGTTTCTAAAAAGTCTAAAACGAATCTTTATGTGACGGAGGGAGTATACTCCATGCATGAACACCGGCCCTAGCTTTATGCACGAACCCTAGCTACCAATCCAGCATTGACCTCTCGCTATCTTGTCAAGGCGCAGAGAGAGAGAGATGGATCCATCATGCGCCACTAATTGTGCTGTTATATAGGCCTATTGCTAGCTTATTGGTTGGTACTTGGTGCTCCCGGCCCAGTGCAGCAGTGCAGTGGTTGCCATCCTTGTTCTTTTCTTGTTGCATGCATCCCTCCCTCTGCACGAGTTAAAAGGGCCGGCCTTGCAGGGCCTACCCCTGCTTGCATGCTCTCTCCTGCGCTTGCCACGTTCCTTGAACAGTTTGCACTTGCACTGGTGGCCTGGCTGGGTGGCTATACTCCTGCATGGTCTAAAGAACGAACAATTTTAAAAGTTTGATTAAATTTATATAAGAAATCTCATTCTTTATAGTACTCCTAGTAAATTGTTATTATTATTGTTATTGTTGTTATTATTGTTGTTGTTGTTGTTGTTGTTGTTCTATAGTGCACATGTTTTGTTTGTAAACACTGATAATCTTTAATAAAAAAACTGACTATGGTAGTGCTAGAATTGCATTCTTATGAACGGATTCTTATGAACGGAGCTACTAATAATAATAAAGACTAAAGTACATCACAAACACCACATGCCAAACTTAACAGCCCCTCTCTACATGACCATGATGATGTTTTTGACACTGCATCCCGTTATTATCTCCATTTCTTAATGCCAGACATGCATGCATGATTGATGATTCAGTTACATATATTAAAAAAGATCGAAACACGCATTGTGTGCTAGCTCTGCCCGGCAATTGGTATGTAACACAACTAGTAGGAGTGTATGCAGCTAGTACAGCTATGTAGTATGTACGGCATGGATCGTCGCAACTCGCAAGTCTTATCAGCTGGACTCCCTTTAATTATGAGACACGCCATATATTCTCCAGCTCCAGCGTTGTTGTGGCTAGCTTTTGTTCCCTTGTTGCATGCAACAACATTGCGTGCGTAAAGGTGAGATGACATACGAGTGTGTCCCGTACATGCATCTATCAAAGGCCAGTATGATTGTTCTTCCCAATGCAACAGCTTTCAAAAGGAGAAGCCAATACACAATTTTACAGATAGTGTGATAGAAGTAGAGTAGATATCAGAGATAGAAGTAGAGTAGATATCAGAGAGGAGAAAAACGAACTACATCGAATTGCAAATGCAAGCATTCAACGCTTATTTTCAACCACGAAACAGTATTTTTCTCTCATAATAAATCAGCACGAGCCAAAATTAGCGACTTATTTTCAGCCAAAAGAACAAGCTGTATGTATAGCTCGCTAGTACATACTCCTATATGAAAAGCACAAAAAAGGCATGGATGGATGGATGGATGCATGCATGCATGACATATGTGCTTGTTTGTCAAACCTTTAGAAATACTAAAAAGCAGTGTGGTGCTTTTGATCTACTACTACTATCGTCTCTCCCCTCACTAGCTTTTGAGTGCATAACATAAAGACAGTGATCGACAAGCTTGGGAGCCAAGGGAGATGAGATGAGTGACAGAGCTAGCGAGTGAGAGGGCCGGGGGTGGCCACAGCCCAGCAGGCCAACACTCACATTTGTCACCCATGCAAGAGAGAAAAAGAGAGAAGGGGGAGGGAACAAAAGGGTTTTTATTGGGAAGTGATGGTTGGTGCGTCCTCAGTCCTCATGCCAAGAAAGCTGTTTTTTTTTAGGGCAAAAGGAACTGAGAGGGTCCTGCTCGTGCATGCTGCTAAGGTTTATAGGGGTTAACGTTGGGACACGACTGCTACCAATAACTACAGTATGCATCTCTCTCTCTCCCTCTCTCTCTCTCTCTCGCGTACTAGTAGGAGTGTGTGGAAGAAAGAGCACTGAACTGAGCCTGACTGCCTGACCACACTGAAATGTGTGGCCATTTGGCTACACGATCTTGACAAATCTCTTTTGGGGTGGATTTGAAAGGCTATGTTTGTAAGGATGCATGCAAAGGGGCAGGAGTGCCTTTTGCTTCTCTTACTTTGAGGCCACTACTCCATCTGCTTGCTGTGTGCCCCCTCTCCTTTTTGTTAGCTAGCCTAAAGAAAGGCTGCTGCCCGCCAAAAAAGCAATATCAATAACGAGAGCCGTGGTTTCTAACCGTGGACTCCTACGTACCTAGGGTCGTTATCTTAACTCGATTGAGTAATAACTACGAAGGATCCATGAACAATCATAGAAACCCTTATGTATGCCGCAGGAGCTGTAACAACATATTTATATACCCCCATAATCCATATGCATGATTATGCACTGAATCGGCAATTTGTTTTACTTTTAACAGGCAATGCATCGATCAGACAGCGCAGAAAGAACAAAAAAAGAACTTCCTCTGTTCTAAATTATGATATGATATGTTTTGTTTTTCCTAGATATATATTGCATTTACTATGTATCTGAACATAGTGTATATTTAAATGCATAATAAAAGCAATGTATTTAGGCTTCAACTAATAAGATCAAAAGTTAATGGCAAAATGCCGATTTCATAATAACATTTGAAGGGATCAGATGGTAACCAAAGTTTAGGCTTCGACTGAATACATATCAAAAATCCATTCACACTACACCACGGCCCAAATTTAGCGTCGTATGGTGGGTTATTATAAGCCGTTATAGTATCCTGCAGTCGGTTGTTATAAACTTATAACGACGACAGATATATCAGTTGTTGATAGTGGTGACGTTATAAGCTTTTAACGTCGGGCCGACTTTTAACGTCGGACCGTCTGTATTATATTAACCAAAGATCCCTAATGAATACAACACGTTGATCTTGTATTACACAAAAACAATCCTAGAATTTCTCACAAAATTTAGAAATATTTGGCCATCAATTTGTTATATTCTAATAATCACTGCCAATGATATTATCTATTTGATCTATGTTGATCTCTAAATAATTCTCACCTCTGTCATTATGAAAACAATTAAATCAACTTCTAATATGTACCTAAATTACGCACCTACATACCGTTATGAAAAATAATCTAAAGTAATATCTAAATTTTCATCTGATTGCCCACAACTATTATGATAATTAATCTAATTAATCCTTAATTTTTTTTAATTCGAATTATCACTTTAACAAAAAAAAAATTGCATAACCAAAGGATGCATAGATGTGTTTAATTATCCACTTATGTTAATATTAATATATTAAAATGGTTAAACTAAACATATATGTTGTCGATCACTTCAAGCTCTACCGCCGATCTTCAGTGTATGGTGGAGGTTTAGGGTTAAACACCGAGCTTGAGTGTTTCACAGATGTTTAAATGATTGTTTATGGCATTGTAGTATTTTTTTTCTCCAACATTAAAATTTTATATTTAATAAACACAAAAAAATAAATTAATAAAAATACAATAAGCTTAAGAATTTTAATTTAACTTAAGAATAAAAAGGATGTCGCAAATAATAAGATTAATTTTAAAAAATTAAAATTTAGATTCATGATGTCATGCGATATAGATTGCAAAGAGAGGCACCAAAGACGTGGATATACAAAAAGTATAAGAGAGTTCTAATAGCTATGAATAAATAGTCTATCTATTTCACGTGGTCCAAGAATCTCGAAGATGAGCATGTGGGTCTTCAGTGCAGAAATATATAAAATAGTCTTTGCATTTGTCTCTCACCTCCACATCAGCTAGTTACGTAACTATCACCACTGCGGACGCCTTAAGCATCGCCGCATAGACCATGGGCTTCATCTTAACTCGGCGTATTATGGTTAATGCGCCACTAATAGAAGTGGTATTGACCACACCGGACCACGCCACGCCTTTTTTTTTCTTTTTTTTTTTTGCATTGATCGTTTTGGCAGTCAGTGGTATTGACTACTTCATACACTAATGGTCTACACCTAAATTCTTAAGTACTCCATTAGGCTATACTCCTACGTTTGATCGCCTTTTGACTGGCAATTAGTAGTTAAGCATGCAATTGAACTGAAGTCTACTGAACAACGAGCATGTACATGTCAGTGTCATGAATTTTATTGTAGTACTCAAACCCAAACCTTTTGGATTCTCAGGAGTCAGGACCATCAAATTAACTTCGGTGCATCAGACTAATTATCTGCTAATTGTAGTACTCCAGCATTAAAATAATGCCTCAGCAATGAGAAGCAACAAACTCAGTCCAACTGAATGCTTGGAACTGGATCTCGGCCACTACTACTAGACAACAGCAGAGCTATAGCTGCAAACAGAGCACCATTGCCATTCCATGACCCGGCATAAGCACTCGATTGCATTACACACTGCCTGGTGCCTGCAAGCATTCATTCATTCCCCAGTTGCTAATCCAATGCAAGATCTCCAGCCCTGCAGTCAGCTTTCGTGCCCATCGCGCTGCCTGCCGTTCTGAAGCAACAGGACACGGGCATGAATGCAACGATGAGCTTTCCCTTCAATTATTACGGCCTTGATATGATGTACCCGTCTGTTTCCGTTCCCAGAAACCTGCTTCTCCCTGCTGCTTGTGTGTTGTGAGCATCTCTACTGTGTCTGGGTGATAGTGATGCAAGAACTGATGATCGTTAGTAGAAAAATGCTTGCCAACATTTTGTAGGAGCTCCTGAGCCCTGATGATCAATGCCCAACACCTTTTGAAGACGTCGAAAGTTAAACGAATGATGCGCTAGCTGCGAGTCTTTCTTTATTTGTCAAGAAATTTATTTGATTGGCTCTGTTCCAACTTTTTTTCACGAGGGTCAGTGCGGCTTCAATTAATTCCTAGCTGTTTATAGGCTCGCTCGTCACATCGTATGTTTAAAGACATGCATGAATTATTCAATATAGATAAAAAATAATTAATTACACATATTGCGTGTAAATTGCGGGACAAATCTTTTAAGTCTAAATAGTTCATGATTTGACAATGTTATGTTACAGTAAATATTTGCTAATTATGGATTAATTAGACTTAAAAATTTGATCACGCGCTTTACAAACGAGTTATGTAATTAGTTTTTTATTAGTATCTGAAAACTCTTTCGACATCCGATGTGACACGCAAAAACTTTACGCCACGAATGTAAACACCCCTAAGAAACATATGGCAGTTTTTAGCGTTTCAGTAGTTTGCTTCGTTGCATCACTTCTGGTGCAATTATAGATCTAGTAGCACTAGTATAAAAAAATGTTCAAATAACTAAGACTAACAAAGAGAATGAGAAGTGTTTGACTTAAGCATGTCGCTGTGTTGAAACCCATTTGGCATGGTTTTGGTGATCAACATGATGATAGTTTTTGTACACCTCATATACATTCTTCGTTTTGGGTAGAACAGTATACCTAGCTATATCAAACTTCATGCATGGATCTAAGTTTAACCCTCAAGTTGGTAGAGGAACTAGCAATGTTGTTATCATCGTGTCATGAATATTGTATTGCATAATAGCAAAACAGCTGAACACATTCACAATGGAGTGACTTTTATATA
Organism: Eremochloa ophiuroides; assembly: GCA_038502445.1. Taxonomy (NCBI): domain Eukaryota; kingdom Viridiplantae; phylum Streptophyta; class Magnoliopsida; order Poales; family Poaceae; genus Eremochloa; species Eremochloa ophiuroides. Next base: position 21,049,574 of record JAHLJS010000002.1, read on the forward strand.
TGTCTTATTAAAAGCAATGTTAATTCTTAAATCTGAGTTTATATCTTTTTTAGATAATGATCTGAGTTTATATCTGCAGAATGTTTTAGAGAAAATGTACAAAAGAAATAGAGTAAGGTCAGCTAAGGTTGATTTAAGCAATCTTTGATAGTGACAACTGATAGTGAAGTCTGAAGTGTCAGTCAGTTTAGGTTGACGGGAAAAAAGAAGGTAAATCAAGCATATGCAGCTTGTTCGAGAAAGACAAATAATGGGGGAAAAGGAGCCATTCATGAACACCTCATCTTGGATTAACCGGTGTTTCCTTAACGCCTATCGATCTTCTCTCATTCGTCCGCACGGATTTCCCGCCGGAAACTTTTCGTCCTCTTCTTTTCCACGGCCGGGCACAATATGTGATCATGAGCTAAAGCCTGCATTTGTGAGTGCAGCTTAGTGGAATTGGCATCCCTTTGGACACAAGGCACATCACCAAAGCCCAAGAAAAAGATGAGAGCTTTTTCTCTCTCCTTGGCTCATGCATGCTTTGCCCCCTAACACCAGGGCTAAGTGCATGCTCCAAACGCAATGTGCTCATAAAACTAACATATCACGCCCCACCAATTAAGTACTCTCTCTGATGGCACTTGAGGCCCCCTAAAAGGCTCTTTTGTTGTTTATTTGTTCTTGGAATAATCTGTCGGTCCAAATGGCGCACTTTAGCTTAGCTGTCTCGCATATTATGTGTTCTAAGCGATAAACACCTTTTGCATGCGCGCGCCTTGTTTTTTTAATGTCCAAGTTGAGTCACATTGGATTCGGATTGTGATTTATTTCTTTATTACATTATTAATTCTCTCCATGTAAGTACAAAAAAAATCTTTCTGGGGCCATGTAGCATGCATGTGTGTATATACCCTTGGATTATTTGATGCTTCTTTTCTGTGGGTGTTGCAGCTACAAACAAGTGTAGCTTCTAAGCAACATGCATGTACTATATATACAGACCGACCAGGGGAGCCTTTTCCTTTGATAATTTTTGGATCTAAAAGACCAAATGTCACCAGCTCACAACGGTTTCTGCAAATCGAATGAAAAGATAGGGGGCTTTTTCTTTTGAAAAAAAGGGTAGCTTTAGTGTTCTTCGTCTCTTTTACTGTCTGCCACGCCACGCGTGGCTCTTCTCTCGCTTTCTTGGTGGTCTCCTTACTTCGACTGGCTGGCTTTCATTTACCTGAAAAAACATGTTAATGACACCAGTAGTTTTATTATATAGAACATATAGGAGTATATACTTATATAGAGAGATACAGTAGGAGTTTACATAGGAGTATATACAAAAAACATAAACGAAGATGCAGCAAAATCCAAACGCAAACGAACAATTTCAGACCGCAGAAAAAGGAGCCATGATGTGCCAAGTCTCTGAATATTCCCCGCCTGCACACACACGAGCTGCATATAAAACCAGCATACTATTTGCATGCATATAAAACAAAGGAATTAAGGACGAGCTAGTGACAGTAAGACTAGTACGCTGCTGCCACTGAGCGGTGGGACCGGCCCCGGTGCATCATGTCGCGTGCAGAGAGAGGCACAGAGACATTCCCCTCGGGCAGCACAGCACCACACCAGCAGCAGCAGGGTATATTCACCGCACGGCCCGGTCGCCGGCAGTCGCGCGCGCGCAGGCACAGCTCACGCTGGACGCTGCCGCCCGTGGCGAGACGACGAGAACAGTAAAAGAGGCCCGCGTGGAATGGTGCGGCATGGGGCCATGCCGTCCGTGGCCGGCGGCCGGCCGGGGCGTGGCGTGGCGTGGCGGGTCTCTCGGCGTGCGCTGCGCGCGCCGGGGCGGTGTCGGCCGCGGGCGCGGCAAAAGCCTGAGCGGGGCACGCGCACCGCGGCCGCCGCGCGGCTGCGCCTTTTGGCTGGACCACCCGCGCCCGCGCGCGCGTCCATGCCGTGGCTGCGCATACGCATGGCATGCATGCCACGGCGCACCATGCCAATGCGTGTGTCCAAAGTGGCCGTCCAGCTAGCAGCTACCGCGCAAACGATGCAATGCAACGAGAGCGAGCGGCACGCACAGCACGGGACAGAAGCGGCATCGCCGGCTTTGGTTAGTGACACGTCCCTTTTGCATCGGCGGCGGCGCTGGCACTGCCAAACGACGACGCGCGCGACACGCACGCAGCTAGCGCCCACGGGTACACAATCAAGCAAGGCTCGCTTTCAAGCTTCAAAGTGCGTGCATATGCATGCCAGGATGTCGTGGTATATGGTGATCGAGCCAAATAAATGAGCATGCAAACTAAATTAGATTTAAGTTAAATGTCTGGTCGGTATATATAAATAATAATCTGGTGAGTTCAGGACCAATCCAACCTATAGCAACTAAACTAAACTAAACTTCTGATACATGCATGAGGATCCTTGATGTGCAATAAACAAACTTAAACTGCTATAAACTCTACCAAATCCGGGGCTTTTTTTTTAAAAAAAAACTCTTGTTTACTTAAAGTTCAAGGCTTCTAGCTAAATGCCATCCTTGTCTATCTCTAGCTGTAGGATCGCTCATCGGCAGAGACAATGTTTTGTCACGGTTTTGATGTTTGACAAGATTGACAAGTAATCAAGTGGGGCATAATGAGCAATATTACAGGGCCAACAAGATCAAGCAAGTCAAATTTGCTAGTGCGACTTCAATTCGTCTTGATTCTTGTTACATGCTCACTAAGCGAGTGAAGAGTGTTAAACCCAAATATATTGGTACACCAAGAGGCAACCCAAGGATGAGATCCATTTAGGTTCCTAAGTCTTTGGTCACTAACCTCCAAGGACCCAAGAATGCTTGGGTACCTAAAACCAATTGATCTATTCTTTGTAGGTCAATTATAAAGCCGGAGGAAGGCATTGGGTGCTTAATAGTGGATGCACTCAACATATGACCGGAGAGTCTAGTATGTTCAATTCTATCAACACAAGTGGCAATCAAGAGTTTGATTCTATCACATTTGGTGACAATGGCAAAGGCAGGGTGAAAAATTTAGGCAAGATTGCTATCTCAAATGATATGAGTATATCCAATGTGTTGCTAGTTGAATCTCTCAATTTCAACTTATTGTCGGTTGCATAACTTTGTGATCTTGGTTTCAAGTGCATCTTTGGGATTTATGATGTTAAGATTGTTAGTGTGGATGGTTCCAACTTGATCTTCAAGGGTTCTAGATATGGGAACCTATACTTGATGGATTTCAATGATAGTGAAACTAAGCTCTCTTCATGTTTGATTTCAAAGTCAAGTCTTGGTTGGTTGTGCTATAGAAGGCTTATACATGTTGGAATGAAGCAACTTGGAAGATTAGTGAAGCATGACATGGTTAGAGGCTTGAAAGATGTGCACTTTGAGAAGGATAGGTTGTGCAATTCATGCCAATTTAGAAAGTAAGTTGGAAATACACATCCTAAGAAAGGCATGATGAGTACATCTAGTCCACTTGAGTTATTGCATATGAATTTATTTGGTCTAACCACTTATGCAAGCATTGAAAGAAGAAAATATGGCTTTGTGATAGTTGATGACTTCTCTAAATACACTTGGGTCTTCTTTCTCATTGACAAGAGTGAGGTGTATGATATCTTCAAATCTTTCATCAAGAGAAGCCAAAATGAGTTTGACACAAGGGTGAAGCAAGTGAGAAGTGACAATGAAAGTGAGTTCAAGAATACAAGAGTTGATGAACTATGTGATGATTTGGGTATCAAAAATCAATTCTCGGCTAAATACACTCCACAATCAAATGGTCTTGTTGAAAGAAAGAATAGAACTCTTATTGATATGGCAAGAAGCATGCTTAGTGAATACAATGTTAGTGATGACTTTTGGGCCGAAGCTATCAATACGGCTTGCTACACCAGCAACCGTCTCTATTGTCATCCAATGTTTAAGAAGACACCCTATGAGCTCTTGAATAGAAGAAAGCCCAATATTGCATACTTTAGAATGTTTAGTTGCAAATGCTATATCTTGAAGAAAAGCACTTGATTGGGTAAGTTTGAGAAGAAGTGTGATGAAAGGGTTTCTACTTGGGTATTCAATTTCAATCAAACCTTATAGAGTTTGGAACAAGGCACACAAGATAGTTGAAGAAGTCCATGATGTTGAGTTTGATGAAACTAATGGGTCACAAGAAGAGAAAGATAATCTTAATGATGTGAGAGGGTCCCCATTAGTTGATACTATGAAAAATATGGACATTGGTGACATTAGACCAAGACAAGTTGAAAAAAATAAAGATCAAGATGCCACCCCTCCTATTGTGCAAATGGAAGATGATTCAAATCAAGCAAGCTCAAGTGACACTCAAGTTGAAGTTCAAGATCAAGACCAAGTCCAAAATGCTAGTTCATCTCATGTGCTCCAACCTACTCGTATTGCAAGAGACCATCCTCTAGATCAAATTGTTGGTGATATTAGTAGAGGTGTGCAAACAAGGTCAATGGTAGCTTCTTTTTGTGAGCACTATTCATTTGTCTCACAAGAGGAGTCCACTAACATTGAGAAGGCACTCAAAGATGAGGATTGGATCAATGCTATGCATGAAGAGCTAAACAACTTTCAAAGAAATCAAGTATGGGAGTTAGTTCCAAGACCAAGCAAGTACAATATGATTGGCACCAAGTGGGTCTTCCGGAACAAGCAAGATCAAGATGGGATTGTTGTGAGGAACAAAACCAGATTGGTTGCACAAGGTTACACTCAAATAGAAGGCTTAGATTTTGGAGAAACCTATGCACCCGTGGCAAGATTGGAAGCAATCCGAATTCTATTGGCTTATGCATGTGCTCATAATATCAAACTCTATCAAATGGATGTCAAAAGTGCATTCCTCAATGCCTACATTAATGAGTTAGTATTTGCTAAGCAACCTTCCGGTTTTGAAGATGACAAGAAGCTCGACCATGTGTACAAGCTCAAGAAGGCTCTCTATAGGTTGAAACAAGCACCAAGAGTATGGTATGAGAGGTTAGGGGACTTCCTACTCTCTAAAGGGTTCAAGATGGGAAAGGTTGACACCACTCTCTTCACTAAGAAGATTAGAAATGACTTGCTCATCATGCAAATCTATGTTTATGATATCATCTTTGGGTCAATAAGTCAAGCATTTTGTGAGGAATTTAGAGAAGTAATGGCTAAACAGTTTGAAATGTCCATGGTTGGTGAATTTAGTTACTTTCTTGGACTCCAAATCAAGCAATTGAAGAATGGCACTTTTGTGAGTCAAAACAAGTATATCAAGGACATGGTGAAAAAGTTTGGATTGCAAAATGTAAAGGCAATCTCAACACCAATGGACACTAGTGGAATCTTGGAACCGGATGAGGAAGGTGAATTGGTTGATCAAAAGCAATATAGGTCAATGATTGGTAATCTGCTCTATGTGACCGCTTCAAGACCGGATGTGATGTTTAGTGTGTGCATGTGTGCAAGATATCAAGCCTCTCCAAGAGAAAGTCATTTGAAGGCTACAAAGAGAATATTGATGTACTTGAAGAGCACGCCTAACATTGGTTTGTGGTATTCCAAGGGCTCCAACTTTGAGTTGATTGGTTATGCGGATGCGGACTATGCCGGTTGCAAAATCAATAGAAAGAGCACTTCTGGCACTTGTCAACTCTTGGGAAGGTCACTAGTCTCATGGTCATCCAATAAGCAAAATAGTGTAGCACTCTCTACCGTCGAAGCCGAATACATTAGTGCGGGGAGTTGTTGTGCACAAATTTTATGGATGAAGCAAACCTTGAAAGACTATGAATTGAAAATCAATAAGGTTCCATTGCTATGTGACAATGAAAGTATGGTGAAGATCACAACCAATCCGGTGCAACATTCAAGAACCAAGCATATAGATGTGAGGCACCACTTTATAAGAGATCACCAAGCAAAGGGAGATATTGCAATCACATGTGGGCACCGATGATCAACTAGCCGACATATTCACCAAGCCACTTGATGAAGCTAGATTTTGCAAGCTAAGGAATGAATTGAACATACTTGATTATTCCAACATGTGTTGATGCACTTTATGAATATCTTATGACATGTCTATCCTCCAAGCAAGGCAAATGTATCATTGTTTGACATATGCATTCATATTTTGCTAGGACTTGTTAGAACATATAGACATGCTTTTGTTCTCTCTAGATCATTCATTGAAAGCCAAAATGTTTTGAAGTATATATGGCATCACCATTTCTTGTTTGATTGATTGATCTAGTGATGGCATATAACTTGTTCATGGGGATGAAAACTTAGTGTTGAATCTAGTTAAATTAACAACTATGTGCTTAACTCAACATAGGCAAGATAACCCCTAACGGCGTGAAGAACCTTGTCTTTGGTTCAAACCGAGTTAAACATATTGTGCAAATTTGCTAGATTGAACCAAAATTGAAAAAAAATAATCTCGTTCTCCATTGATTTGACCCTTTTATGGTACTTGATGCCAAGGGGAAGAAAAACAAAGATAAGAAATGAGGAGAAGAAGATAAAATTGACTAGCTTCGCGATGAACTATCATTAAGGCCGAAGATGGAAGAGCAATAGGCCAAAGTAAAGGGATCAAAATTTTGAATCAAAACCTTTACTTAAGATAAGCTCACCTTGAGGGGGAGCAAACTCATGAATTTGGTTGAATGCATTTGGAATGTGCACTTACATATGTTTGATGTATTTGCACTTGTACTTACTTTCAATTGCTATGTTCTTGAGTGGTGTATGCTAGATATAGGTTTGATTGATGATTTGATAACTAGCATGCATAGGTGATAGTTAGATGATCTTGTTCCTTTTCATTTGGTATTTGAGCATTGCTTACAATGTTGATCTCACGGTATGCTCAAGTTTTGTGATCATCTAGTTATCAAAGTGCTAAGGATGAAGATTCTGCAACTTCGATGTTTATTTCAATTGGTATCACGCTTCAAAGGCTTATCCTAAACATCCTACCACATCTTGGTGGAAATTTACTCTCTATTTATGCATATGTGCAAGCTTTTAAATCCAAACTAATGCACATATGTAGGGGGAGCTAAATAGCCATCAAACCAAATTTGTGTTGCTTGTCCACTCCAAAAACATGATAATTTTATTTGGATAAGCTCACAAGTTTAAAAAACAAACTTAACTCTTATCTTTGTATAGGATGTCATCAATTACCAAAAAGGGAGAGATTGAAAGCCCTAGTTTGGTTTTGATAATTGATGACACCCTAAGGACTAACCTACTTGCTAAGTGATGGTTAAGTGTAGATTATCCTAACTATGGTGAGTGGAGCTAAGTGATGTTGATCAAGTGAGCTCAACCATGGATCAAGGTAGATCAAGTGGAGATGATCAAGGAGAAAGAAAAGAACTTAAAAGAGGTGAAAAGAAAAGCATGAAGGCAAAGGTATAACTCTAATAGGGTTTTTCTTTTGAGACATCAAGTGGGTGTGATCACATTTAGGATAGTTAGCCGACTATCAAGGGGAGAAATTGGTTATGGATTGTGACAGAACCGCCTAAATCGCATGGCCCACAGACACCTGTCATTGTCACTCATGACCTCTGACAGCCGGATCCGCGTCCCAAATGATCTAGAAGGTTCTGCCGGGCTACATTAGCACCCGATTTCCTCCGACAGGATCCCATTGCGAAGTCATTACAGAATTACAACATTTCATAACAAATTACATCAGAGTAAAAATGCGGAAAGGTTATAAGGTACTTAGATTACAAACCGTTTATCCAAATACGATTGAAGTGCGAATATTACAGACCATAAATAAAATAAGTAGCAGTGGAATGACGATACAACAATATTAAGTATTTAACGATAAGAACCCTGCCCACGGGTTCGACATTACTCCTCCTCACATCCCTCCTGTACCACTGTTACACAGCAAGGGGCGAAACAAACCTCCTGCTGCTGCGTCCCTGCAACATGGGGTTAACAAACCCTGAGTACTGGGGTACTCCGCAAGACTTACCCGACTAAGAAAAAGGAATGAGACTCAGGAATGCAGGCTGAGGGGAGTCAAGGTAAGGCTTGAGCAAGAGTCAAAAGTTTTGCAGAAAAGCATTACTACTCTATTTCATTATTTTAACTCAGTCTTATTTTAATCATATCCATAATTCCATGTTCCTTTTCATATCTCATCATAACTTTAAATTCTTACTCATTCTCAAAAACACCTAGTTTCGAACCACTTTTCAATTGTAGGTCAAAGGATCAAGTCTCCATATCCGAGGAGCAACGACGATTCGAATCGATTAGTACCCAGCTGGGGATCTCTATCCACACTGTATATGTAGCACTTAAGCTTGCATATACCAACTCCGGCTACCACGATTTTTCTACCCCTGAACCGGTCCTGCGCCACCCGAGAACACAGTACTCCTCTCCTCTCCAGGCACGCCGGCCACGAGGGTACACGCTGCTCTCGCCATCTCTCCACTCCCAGTGCGTGGTTGTCGGTTCAAGTAGTAGAGCCACCGGAGTCAGAGCTTTCCGTAGTATGTGGCTAGTTGCAAAGTCTCGATCACAGCAGGCCTACAACGAACGGTCCCTAATTCTTTTTCCGCCGGCGACATTGCATTGGGACTCTAACCCAAGTACAAGTGTCCCAACGGTTTTCGAATCCCTTTTCCGCCGGTGGTCAAGCATTGGGACTCTAACCCAAGTTCACAACCAACAAACGGAAAACCCCTTTCCGACGGATACGGTGCATCGGGGCTGCTACCCAAGTACACAATTTCCGAACGGACTCATACCCCTTTTTCCTTTTCTCATGATTCATAATTGTCACATTTCCATGGGTCAAAATAGCCTTTTTACGCAAATCTAAATTGATTAAGCAGGGCTAAGCACTTTTGAACATTTTTATTTTTAAACAGGTTTCCGGGATATTATGTATCAAGGCAGGTAATGCATCAATATAGGAGACAAACAACTCCTAACAACCTAATGCAATAATAGACTCAAGTGATAAATAATTTTATAAAACACAAGGCGGGGCTGAATGCACCGGGGCTTGCCTTGAATCGTGTACAGCGTCGGGTCGGGATCAGTCCCGCAGATGTCAAATCCTTGGATGGCTTCTGGAGTGACCTCCTCAGCAGTAGTCTCGATCTGGACCTCCTCGGGACGGGCACTACACGTATGCAATGATGTATGCTTAGCATGGCATGAGGGCAACAAATGAAATGCTTGAAAGTAAACCATTAATACCTTGAGTACTACTTTCCTTCAGGGTAAAGCTGTAAACAATCTACGGAAGGTAAAAGCAATGTTTCCTACTTTTGTTTTATTGACCTTTTTAACGGTCACAGAAAGCCGCTGCACAGCTTTACTACAACCAGCATGCGACCCTAATACTTCTGTCAAGGATCACTATGGTGAAAGACCCTTGAAGCCAATCAATCCAAAATCACACCAAACAACAGGGATTATTCGCTTCGATTAATTCTACTAATCAAATACCCCACAACTAATAAACAAGTGTCCTAACAGTTTCCAAATGAGCTCAAACTTACCCAACAAATAGATCTTACTCTAAAATAGTACCACATAAATTTTCATGATTTTTGGATAATTCTGGAATTTATTAAAATTGCTCAAAGTTACATTTACCAATTAATATGCTGATTTTTAGTTCCCACAGACAATGTCCAAACCCTATATCTAATATTTTTATAAAATACTACATGCTACAGAGAGTACCCACAATTATTTTCATGATTTTTAGATTAACAGCAATATTCCTATGAAAATGACAAATGGTAGTACTATTCATTCAAAATTAAAATGGAAAATCCACTGGAAATCCCTTCGAAATAAAGAAAACGGCTCGGCCCGAGGCGGCCCAACGCCAGCGGGCCGGCCCAACTCCACCGGCGCGTTCGCCCGCGCGCGCGCGCGTACGCCCAGGGACGCTGACAGGCCGGGCCCGCCTGTCAGCTCCTTCTTCAACCTCGCGCGCAACCGCGCGCGCGTACACCCGCGACGGCACGGCAACCATGTTCCGGCCGCGGAGATGCCGAAGAACTAAGGGAAAAGGGCCAGGGAGGATCAGGAGCTCACCACGGTCCTAGCCCGACGGTTGGCTGAGGCAGGGACGGAGTAGAACGACGAGGTTGACTACGGCGGCGGACACAGCGACTCGGCCCCGACGACGAAGTCGCGTTCCGATGATCCTAGGGGACAAAATGGGACACCACTACGAGCATGAGCTAAGGTATGACTCAGAGAGTCACAAACGTGAGGTCTAAGGTAGAGAGGCTCACCACAGCGAGCTCGACGCGAGAGAGGTGGCTGCGGCGGTGCTCTGCCGGGTCCGAAGACGATGGCGTGCGTTCCGGGACCCTCGACGCACGGAAGCTGAACCACTGAGGCACAAGATGTGTTCAAGGATCCAGTGAGGCTAGAGACGAGCGGAATTTGGATGAGAAGGTCGGAGTGCGGCCAATTTTTGGCTCGAAGCCGAGGCGGGTGCGGCGGTGGTCGGGAAAGAATGGGGGCACAGAGGAGGGTGTCGTCGCCCTTTAAGCCGGCCAGAGGGAGGGACAGAAGCGGCATAGGGCGGCGCGCGATCTCCTGCACGGGAAACGGCACCGGGGACACGATCCCGGCCGGCACGGACGGCGGCGCGCGTGCCCGACACGGCGGCGATCGCGACTGTGCGTGAACAGAGAGAAGAGGCAGAGTACTGTAGCTCGTTTGAATGCCATTCAACCGGTTTTTGACCAATTTCTCGAAATTTTGTGTGTCAACTTGGAAAGGTGTAAACATAAAAGTTATAGTGTTCGAAATTCTGAACAACATTGGTTTTGGGATCAACTCCAAATTTTGAATAATTTTGAAACTATTCAAAAGGGGGTAAATTTGCTATTTGAAATCTATTTCTAATCCCATCAAATTCTCTGGATTTTTCACAATAACTTTAAAATCTTCAAAAATAAAAGTTGTCCTATTTGAGGAGCTCTACAACTTTCCTTAAATAAGTTTGGTCAGATTCTCAATATTTTTTTAAATTAGCATTTTAAATTTGAATTTAAACATAGTAATTTGAGTTTAATTTAAATTTTTATATTATAACTTCAAAATCTTCCAAAATAAAAGTTGTTTCATTTCAATAGATCTACAACTTTTATTAAGGCACTCCCATCAAATTCCAAATAGTTTTTAAATTAGGTGTTTGAATCAATTTAAAGCTTAATTAAAATTTTTCTTTTGATTTATTTTTAATTCTCAATTGATGATTCAATTACATCATCCAAGGCATCTATCAATAAACCACTCTAAGGGCCCTAAGCACAATCACATGCAAATGCTTAATAATAAACATGATGACATGGCATAATTAATTAGCCGTAATACCTGGGGTATTACATGGATTACCTTCAAGTGCTCTAGGTTGCATTTCATGTGCATTAAACTAACTCAACCTAGAGATTGACTTAAAACCCTTGGAAATTGGTTTCAAAAGCTAATACATCGTGCACAATCGTTAGATTCTTTGGTGTTAGCACTTGGGACCAAGGGTTGGAATGGTAGAAAGGTGTTTGGGGTCTCTCTCCCTCCTGCCTCGCAAACTCGGCAGGATTCGGCGGTTTCCGGAGAAATCCCTTTAGAAAAAGAGCTGAGTTTTGAGCGTCAGAAGCTGGGTTCCTGGAGCGTCGGACCATTGGTTGCATGCGTCCGATGATCCCCAGACTTGCTGTTCACTGTGCAAAAGCGTCGGACAGTGAGGGTTAGTCCGACGGTGAGCGTCGGACATCGTCCGAGGCTTTCTGGAACTCTCTGGAAGCGTCGGACAGGAAACTTCTTTGGTTCGACGCACTAACACGCGAGCGTTCGACGGTGGCTGAGTCAGTTAGCTGCTGTGAGAGTCGGACAGTCCGACGAGTTAAGGAGGGTGAGCGTCAAACTATTGGCTGACAGTTCGACGGCTTGGCGTGGCGAGTTCAAGGCGTCGGACGGGACTGCTTGGTCTGACGCTGAGCGTCGGACAAAGTCCGACGGTGTTTTTACTCTCAGCTAACTCTCAGGAAGCATCGGACGTTGGGTTTGTTAAGTCCGACGCTACGTCGTCCGACGGTCTGGAAAAGTGGCACGAGCAGTGACCGTTGAGATCGAGTGGCTGACGTTAAACCATGCTAACACGTGGTGAGATCGTGAGCGTCGGACGCTGGACTTTGGTCCGACGCCTACCGTCCGACGGTAGCGTCTGACGCCACGAAAAGTGGTGTAACAGCTGTTTTTCAGTGGGCAACGGTTAGGAGTGCACTTAGGGGTATTTATACTCCTTCCCTGGTCACTTGATGACTCTCTTGCACATTTGATTCTTCGACATACAGTTGTGAGCACTCTCTAGCCTCCCTCTCACTCACTTGTTCATCCATTGATCATCTTTGTGAGTTGAGTGATCCTCAAGTGCATCATTACTAGTGATTTGCATTCTAGAGCACTTGAGAGCAAGCCATTGCTGAGTTCTTATTCTCTTGGGGCATTGCCGTGTCCCTAGCGACTTGGAGGCGATTCCGGTGTTGAGGTTGATTGGTGATTGTTCAAGCCCACACCGAAGGTTTTTTGCGAGGGGTTCTTGCGGTTATTCCCCGGCGGAGAGCCAAAACCGACTCTAGTGGATTGCTCATGGTTGATAGCCACTTCTCTTGTGTTGGTGAGCGGCTCCCTGTGAGAGATTGGCGTGTGAAGCCTAGCTCGCAATCTACCAAGGAAGACCAGTGCCACAACGAGGAGTAGCGTGACGGCGATCACGTGAACCTCGGTAAAAAATCAAGTGTTATCTCTTCTCCACCTTCGAGTGGATGTTTGGCTTTCCGATGTTCATTTGGTGATTGGTCTTCATCGTGATCATATTGATTATCTCTTGGTGATTGGAGCTACACGGCATTCGGACTTCACTTCATCAAGCCCCTCGGTATATCTTTCTCGTTTACTTACTTGCGCTTATTTCACTTATTTAGGTGCTCTCACTATAGGATAGAAGTAAGAGTTTCTTGCGTTTGTGTGCATATTCTTGTGAGTAGTATATCTTGTTAGGTGGCTTGCTTAGGATAGCCTAGAGCTAGCGCTTAGCATCGCTTGTTAAATTACTAACTTGTGGTCTAGTGCTTTGTAGAATTTTTAATAGGCTATTCACCCCCCTCTAACCTATCCGGTCCTTACAGTGTGGCCGTCACCGTGTACCAAAGGGAACAAGGCCTGCGGCGGTTCTGCTGGAAGCTTGATAGTGAAGACGGCGGAGAGCACCCGAGGAGAAGTTTGCCTTGCGACGCACACCGGAGACCCACTTGCATGTGGGGAAGGACCGGAGCTATCCACGGAGTGACCCGACTGGGAGCTTGGCCCTCCGGTATTTTTACCGAGGTATTTTTACCGGAGTCGTCGACGGGAGTTTGCATCTCTACCTCATCTTTACCTTCCGCATTTACATTGCTTTCTTGGTTGTGTGCTTTACCTTTCCTAGTTTAGTTGATAGGCTAGTTGATAGGGTTGGAAAATAGGTTGCTTAACTCTTTTGCGGTAAAGATAGCAACACACTTAGCAAAACCTTAGCTGCACATTGGCTTGTTTATTTATTGCATAGATTTTGCTGAGGTTAGGAAAAAGAGGCCTTAGTTTAGAAGTTGTGTTTTAGCTGCCTAATTCACCCTCCCCTCTTAGGCATCTCCATGGCCTCCAACAACGAGTCTTGTAGTTGGCGAAGCTCAGACCGAGTGATTGGTGGCTCTTCTTCTCTATGTCGATTTTCACGAATACTCGAATAATATCCTGCCATGTTAGCACTTACGCGAGAAAAGTGGAATAGGTAAATTTTGTGGAATTCAGACAACCTCACCTCTTACTTACCAATGTTCTTACTTGTGCTCAAGGACTGTGTGTGTGCTAAAGTGGCAGTACCGCGGCTGTGATTAAGCGATTGAAAGGATTACAAGACGAGAGGTCTGGTTTCAAATTTTTGTGGAGCTATAGGTGGCTGTCCAAGGAAGGCTATGGTACTAAAAATTCAAGTGTGTAACCCACTCAAAGATGTGTAATGTTGCTGTCATAAGCACCACAAACTTGAGGTTATGATCTTAAAACTTGCAGCTACATATTCCGCAATATAACGCCTTTCACTTCTCTTCTTCTCTTTCTTTCTTTCTTTTCTTTCTTTAACTTCTCTCTTTTTTCTCTGATTTTTTCAGCAAACACAAGATAATATATGAGGGGTGTGGATAACAATTAAAATAAACTAGAGTACGGCGGAAGAACAAAGATGGTGACTAGCAACAAGATAAATGCAAACGACACGAGATTATCAGTACCAACAAAAGGCTATAGGATTTTTTTGTGTGGCTTTTTAGTGGACTGTAGGATATGGCAAAACAAATAAATGTGATGGATAAAAAACAACAACTAATGGTAAACAAAAGGATAGATAAGTGGATGATAACAAAACCTACCGTGATAACGATAGCTCTGATACCACATGATAGGTTCCGATATGAATCGACAAAGGAGTTGGCCCAATCGTCACGACAGTAGGTTTGATAACAAAGGATAACTTACTGTAGAACAGCGGGCAACTAGCTTTATACCTGACAAAGGTTAGATGCGACCAAGCGACGGGGAGAGAGACACCAAAACCTTGAGGACTTCGACTCGATCTCCGAATGATCGTAGAACCACAATCCGGGACTAATCCACACAATACGGCACAGCCGAACGAAAATCGTAGAGCATGAAGTAGGGGACCTCAGAGAGATCTTCTTCACGAGTCCAAGAAGAACAAAGGTGTGTAAGATACACTCAGCAACTCGGTTGCAATACCATATTGGTTTATCAAATGATCAAAATTTACATTTGCTTGGGTTTAGAGAGATATTTATACTAGGAACAACCCTCCTAGATAGGTAGAAACATAAAATAGAAGTGGAAAGAAAGAGTATGTGAACAGGCCTCTTCGAAATGGACTCTGAGCTATTTCCGCATGACTGTTGGCCTTCTTAGTCTTCAGTTTTTTACTAATAACTCTTTAATGGGAAGTCCAAATGATGAACGGTTTGTTGGGTGTGAAAGTAGACTTGAAGGGCTTTCTAATCATGTATGCCATGCACCACGAAATACTGTACATTGGTACAGTTTTGCACGGCAAGTTGACCATTATGCTGATTGCTAACCCTCGGACCAGTCGTCACTAATCCTGGTTCCACGTCTCACTGGAGGCTCGAAACTGGTCGGCATTACATGCATTGGAAAGTAAACTTGACGTGATTTCCAACAAGTCCTCATGGGCCTTCATAACTTTTAGGAATCTAGAGTTATGAACATTTCTTTCAGACTGTTCTGTTGGACTGGTCTGGCTCGAGTGAAGTCCTGGATGATAGCCATCTCTTTGTGTGTTCTTGTCTTCCTCATTGGTAAATTCGTCATATAATTGCTCAACTTGAGTAGTCGTTGGCGTGTCCTCATCAAAGCCCCTATCTTAACTATGTGATTTTACAATGCATCCAAACTGAACGAAACATAATTCCACTTTTCTCATGTCACCATGGAGTGCAAACAAAATAGTTTTTGTGTCTATGATATGTTCGAAGCAAACCGTGTCTTAATCTTGCACTGTGATTTTACAATGCATTCAAATGGAACAAAGCACACTTTCTCTTTCCCATGTCACCTAGGACTTCCATCGAGTGCAAAGAAAATAATTTTCGTGACTATCGTAGGTTCGAAGCAAACCGTGCCCCAATCTTGCACCGTAATTTTACAATGCATCCAAAAAAAGTTGAAATGTTTGCACAAGTTGAAATGGAAACTACTCATCTTTACAAATTTATTAGAAAATGACAATTTTGTTGTGCATGTGCAAGAAAAGGCAAATTTGGAATTTTGTCTTTTGTTGCACATGAAAAACTATGTCACTTGCATTGCTGCTTTTGCTAGATTGTTTCCATGATTTTTCTTCTCAACAGTGCTCATGTTGATATCGTTCAAGCTTTAATATCAATTGATCATCATGAAACCATTTTCATCGTTCTTGATTTAAACTAGCAAGCAGGTGTTAGACCACCATACACATATCAATTATATCTCATCTTTATCTTACACCCTTTCTTGTAAATTTCCTCAATCACGTAACTCACTTTCAACATTGCAGAGATGAAATGGTTTCCATCAACCCACATCCTTTCTTTCTATTTTCATCCCATGCTTGTCATTTATGCATTTCATCATTTAATCTTGAAGTCATTTCTCATTTGCATTTCACATTCGGTTGCATGCCATTTTTTCTCTTGAGCCCAATCACAATAAATCATACTTTGGGGCTAAATATCTGCAATCCTCGCAAAATACGTTAGTCTTTTATTTGTGTTGTCATTTAATCTATCAAAATCCACTTATGGTAAAGATGCACTTTCTAAGGTCTATAGCATAGAATTTAGGTATGATTTGCCACATTAGTTAGTTTTATTTTCATTCTTTGTATTTTGTTTAATTGGATGAGCTTGAGTTGATTCAATGACCTATGAAAATAGAAAAACTGCTTCACTACTAGGAGCTATTATTACCACCACTCACCATAGTATTCGTCATTGAGAAACTCATAATAAAAACTTGTGAAGATTAAATTTTATACACAATGTAATAAGTATTACTCCTTTCTTCTGTGTGTGTGTGTATATATATATATATATATATGCATGTAACTACCTTTTGTTCAAAGACCAAGAAATAAATTTAATTCTCTCTCTATAGATACTAGTATTACTGCTTCGATGTATGCATGTCTAGAGAGAGCACGCTTAATATTGCGGGACTTAAAAAGTGGTTACATTTATATGCAATATTTCATATCAATAATTAGTTTAAGAAAACATAATCATGAAAGAAACAGTTTTTATTATTCCTTACTTATGGTGCAACCACCCGTCCATCTGAGTTTAATCTTTACCTCCTGATGAGCAGTGATGTTCATATTTTTTGCTAAGGCCCTGTTGATTTCTCAATTTTTTTTTTATCTTTCTCCGTCACATCGATTGTACTTTACGCCTGCATGGAGCATTAAATGAAATAGCAACTGTTGCATGTTTGTACTTTTTGTCTGGCTAGCTCGAGATGAATCTTTTGAGTCTACTTGGGCCATGATTGAACAAAAGTTGTCAAATACAAACGAAAGTGCTACAGTGCACTTTTTATCCCTTTTCACCCAACTAAACAGCTCCTAATTATTAGTCTTGACGTACTCCCTCCGTCCCATTGATTATGCAATTCTAGCACAGTAGCACATTTCAGTGTACCAACTTTAACCAATTATAAATAAAAAACTATAAATATTTATAATGTCAAATAAACACCAATAGATTAATTATAAAATGTATTTTCATAATATATTAATTTGGAGCTATAAATATGAATAATATTCACTAGAAATTTGGTCAAACGTGAACTATTTTGTCTAACATGCAACGCGGAGTTGCATGTTTAAAGTGACGGAGGGAATACTACTCAGGGACAACGACATGTTTATAATGGCTTGGTCCTGGTCCAGCCCCAAGATCTACAGTAGATCGGTGTTTATTTAGGATCAGTTTTAGACCGGACTGGACAGCCTGCCAAAGGAACAAATGCTAGCGCTGGAGACACACAGTGTCCTATACAAATCTATGATCCTCCGTAGCCGTTGAATTCATGAGGCGAGGCGGGTGCAGGACGGAAAATAAAAACGACCCTGCAGCTCTCTGCTCGCCCATTGAATGGCAACAGGCCAAGGCCAACGCGACGGAAGGGAAGCATCAAGCATGGATATGGATAGAAGACGCGAAAGCAGGTCGTCCCTCGTGCCTGGCCCTGGTCTCTCGCCGGCTAAAAATTTTATTCCGCTGTTTTGTAGCCTCCCTCCTTGATGCCTCTGATGCACACAGGACTGCTGCCGCAATGAAGAAGAGCATACTGCAACATATATATAGGAGTATGGTAGGAGTATCACTTTTGACCAATCTTCTCTCCGGCCTCGACTTCAAATTCTGTGAAAAATCGTTGCTTGTTTAGTTGTTCTGTTGTTCATCAGAGCAGTGGAACCAGTCGGCCCTTTTGAGTTATACTAACACAGTAACGAATTTTACCCCCACCAAATTCATTCAACAACATCGAAAATCACATCACCATTGACTTTTGAACCCTTCTTCGGTGATGCATGCTACCGCAATATAGGAGTTCTAAGGCGCCGTTGAGATGTAGTTGTAATTTGCAATTTAAAAAATAAATCTTTTTCAATAAGTGTCTAATCATGGTTCAAGTAGGCTTAAAAGATTCGTCTCATAATTTACATGTAAACTGCGCAGACATACAAAAATTCATCTATATTTAATGCTCTATACATACGCCGTAACATTCGATGTGATGAGAATCTTAAAATTTAAAGTGCATCTCCCTTACGTTTCAGGACCCGTTGGAAAAAACACAAGCATGTTGCTATCGGCTACGCTGACCTGGGCCCCGTTTGTGCATGCAGATGCAGCTACGCAGATAGCCGAGGGCATCAGATGATACACAGTTATATTACACGGGGATCGGAGTATATATGAACAGTATTGTACGTACACAATCTAAAGCCTGCCTATTCTCGTGCTCCCACCACTGTAGGCTGCTCTCTTGTGTTCTTGGACGTCTTCTCTACTTTCGCTTTATCGTCAGTTACCTGGTTGCAGCAGAGAGACCTCTCACGCTCACGGGATATGACGGCGACCAGCCCATGCCACTCCTCCCTCGATCAGACGTCCGTCTCTACCACCTCTTAATAATTTCCTCAGCCAAATCGTTCATTGCTCATTGTTAACCACCTTTGCGAGATCTGGCAATTGAATGATTGATAGAGCGGGTGATATCCTAAACATTATATATACAGTAAACCGTCGATAAGATGCCGTTTAGCCATTATTTGAAAAAAATGGATATTTAAACGAGCAAAATGGTTGCTACATCTTTGGCACAAATGGATGGCTCTTTACAAATAGACTTCTTCATGTTTAATTTTAGTTTTTCTACATTAGTTTTTGTTTTGTTTCAATTGTTTGAGTGGCTGTTTCGGAACTATGGTGTCCTTTTGAACAGTTATATGTATCTATCGATATAGAGGCTGGAATATTAATACATATTCTCTTTTTTAAAAAAAATTTGGAGCAATGCTTCTAAGTACCATAGGATCAAAATCTTGACGGCCGTTACATCTTATTTGTCTCATGCATGTGCGTGTTTCCACGCTCCCACCCGCGCCGGTGAGCTCCTTCTTCCCTCCCCTTTGGCGGTGACGCCACCGGCAAGAGGTAGGCCTCCTCCTCCTCCTCTAGGATCTACGAGCACCAGAGAGGAAGACGACGGTGGAGGTGGCTAGGGTTCTGGCGAGAAAGAGGTCACCGAAGAGGGACAAGAAGCCAATTCCGATGAACTATAGAAGGGCCTAGTCAGGGGGGGGAGGGAGGGAAGGCGGTGGGGAAGGAGGCCTACAGTTTACGTGGCCTGACAGTACGTAGAGGCGACCGGGCTAGAGAGGGGCGGGGGTGCCATGGCTGGAGCTTCGAGCTCGGCATCGCCGGTGAGCATGGCCATAGTGGAGCTCTAGTGAGAGGGAGAGGGGAAGAAGGCGGACGTCTAGGGCTCTAGGGTTCGCCGGAACTCCTCCTCATCCTCGCTCTCACCGCCATCCACCGGGCTCTAGGGTTCGCCAGAGGACGAGGAGGAGGACAGAGTCATAGGCTAGGTGATTGTGCCCAAGGGCAACAGGAAGCCATGTCGGGAAGGAAGCCGCGTGGCGCATTGAGGAAGACGGACGCGCGACCTATCGCAGGATAACTCTGTCCAACATACAACATTCATCCACATGGGTTGACATATGAGTCTACATATAATTTATATGGCTGACATATAGGTTCGGCAAAATGCTGTATGACTCAAGTAGAAATTATGGTTTTGTGAATTGTGAACCTATATATGTAAAATTGTAGACCGTTGACAGTGAACGCATGCAGTTCTGTTTTGATTTCATGAGATCATCGACTGTAATTTTATTGGGCTGTCACGTGGTTGTAGACAAATGCGTGCGTGTGTTGTTGCCGCTCACGGCCACCTCCAAAAGGCCGGCACTGTGGGGTCGTGCTCCGCGTCCTTGGCCACCAGCGCCATGACCATGAGCGAGGCGAGCATGCTCCTGCCTTCTGCCACGGGCATGTGCCTGCCATCGAAAGCATACAGCGCCACCAATCGACACACCTCCCAAGCTAAAGAAAAACAAAATGGACATCCTCCAAAGGAGAGAATATTTGTCCGTCCAATTTCGCAACAAACACACGTTGGCCCCTGCCTGGGTGGGCCCTGGATTTGGGTCCACGATGTTTTAATTTTATTAATGGCTACTGTAGAATAAACATATGCACAGATTTTGAGTAAATGTCGCACGTAATGTAGCTCAGAGCTTTTTTTCTTAATTAATTAACCAACCCTTCCTGCCGGTGGGCGTGGATGCTTCTTCAATTTAAGCTGTATCACTAATGTAAGAACTTTTACCGAAATCTAGATCGTGCATCAGATTTCGTGGTCTGGTAGTCAAAGAGCTTAGCCAAGAGAACGCACCTCCCGCCTATTTTTCAAACGTTTATGGAAAAAAGGTTAGTGGATAATTCATGCGCTCATTGTCTTTATTGGGATTTTTTGCAGCTTAAATTTTGTTTTTCCTAGCATCTCTTTTTTCTTCGATGATGATCTCAGGCTATAATTTTCATGACATCTAAACAACCTAACTTGATAGAGATATGGAGGAGTTTCTCCCTATGTAACTGTTATTTGCATCGCAAACCTATATATTAACTGTTAATCCACTTAGAGCACCCAATAAACTTGACACCTCATATAACCTTGGAAACACAATTTTTATCCTACCTAAAAATTTTTCTAAAGGCAGTGACATGTTTTTATCAATATTTTGATAGAAGGGGTATGAGACACACTAAAGTAAAGGCTCTGTTCGTTTGAACTTATCGGCCAAAATCAACATTTTTTAAACAGTATTTTACTTTCATAACAAATCAGCATAAGCCAAATAAGCGCTTGTTTTCAGCATAGGTTTCTCTAAACCAGCACTAAGCCCCCTACGTTTGCCTCATTTGTGAACCTTAAACTCTATGTATGTACATCTAATCCTATTGCTAAATATCAACTACCATTCGTCTATGAAAGAATACAATTCTAGCACAATGTCATAATTTTATATCTTAAGTTTGGTAAATTATAGATAAAAAATATCATTATTTATGATTTCAAATAAATACCACTAAATTAGTTACGAAATATATTTTTATAATAAATTAATCTAGAGTCATAAGTGTAAATAGTATTATTTATTAGAAATTTGATCCAACATAATTTTCTTTGATGATACGTAACCAGTAGTTATATTCTTTCTCCGCCGGAAAGCCACCAATTTTTTACAAGACCAGGGCTTTTAGGACAGAGGAAAGAACTATACTAGAGCTACAATTACATCTGTGATGCGTGCCACCTTGTAACCGGACAAAAAGAAAAAGAAACTTATAAATTTCAGAAACAGGTGAAAAAGAAAATACGAGTGCATTATTTGAAAAGACCCCTGCGTATGTATCTTTCCCTGCCCCACAGGCCACAGCTGAGCCGAGCATTTTTGCCGCTACTATTAAACCAACCCCGACTCGTCGCTCCTCACCTCTCTCGCTCCCATCCATCGCCGTCTCGCCGCTAGCTTTCCCTTTTCCTTTGCGCTCCTCCCCTTCCTCACCTCACCCTCCCCGCGGGGCCGCGGCTCGGCAAGCAAGCAAGCAGCAATCACCACCGCCACTCCTCTCTCACACCACCATGGCGTCGGGCGGCTGCGCTCTCGCCCGGAGGCTATGACTTGGCGCCGCCCGTGGCCGTGGCTCTCCGTCTTCTTCTTCTTGCTCTCCCCGCGACGGCAGTCCTTCCTCTCCTTCCTCCTCCTCCTCCTCCTCCTTGGCCCTTGGGCGGCGGTGCTAGCAGCCTAGATGGCGATGGTGGTGGTCGGGGGCGGCAACAAGGACCGGTCGTCGCTTGGCGGCGGTGGGGCGCCGCAGGTGGACACGGGCAAGTACGTGCGCTACACCCCCGAGCAGGTCGAGGCCCTCGAGCGGGTCTACAGCGAGTGCCCCAAGCCCAGCTCGCTGCGCAGGCAGCAGCTCATCAGGGAGTGCCCCATACTCAGCAACATCGAGCCCAAGCAGATCAAGGTCTGGTTCCAGAACCGCAGGTGCGTCCGTCGCCGGAACCCCGACCCTCTGTCTCATCTGTGTTCATCATGCGGTCATGCGTCCGCTTATTTGTTGACGAATCATGCGCTCCTGCCTCCTGCTGCTGCTGAAATTTCTCTCTCCCCTTCTTTTTTTTTTTGAGTTTTTTGTTGTCTTGGGTTAAATTATTATGAATGGAACGAGCTTCCCTGTTAGCCGCATATTCTTAGTAGTAAGCAACTCATCGGAAATCGTCTTGAGTACAAAGAGAAGAGGGGCGAAAACTTTTTGGTACTAGAGTTCTGGTTCGTTTTCAAGGATGTTACGTTCTGTCTCTTGCATTGGACTGGCTGCCAGCACACAAGGTCTGCCTGAAGGCCCTCCTCCCTTGGTCTGTATTTGTTTGGAGTCATCATTTTCTATGATTTTCCCTGATTTTCCTAGTTTTTTGAGTTTTGATGAGGTCGGTCCATATTTGCTCAGGTTTTCAGCTGGAACTTGACATCGAGTCTTGCTCACGGCTGTAGGACTACAAATTATCTTTGCTGAGAATTTTTTTTTTTCTTCCCGTCTGTGTCGCGGTTAGGCGTAATGAATGAATGCGTCTTTTGCTGCTCGCGTGTGCTGCTATTGTTTTCTCGGCATGTAGGAGTAGCATCATTTGCTTAGCATTTGTAAGAAAAAGCTGCTGTCCCTGCATTTGGATAAATAAATGGATCTAATTAGATATCCCGTGCCTATCACAATGTTCACGTTAAGAGCAGATTTAAAGGGTAGTGGGGGAACATCGTTTTCAGTTGGGCAACCACTTAACTCGCATTGCTTGCTTTACTGCCACACGGGCTTGTAGCTGGAAATGGAATACGATGTTTAGAATGAGCAATTACATTTGAATACTGCGAGTCAGCAATCCTTGTCTTAGTTTCTTCATATGCAAGTGACATCTGTAACTCCTGTGCGATGTGACTGCGATTCTGATGATTCTTGCCGTTGGTTGGTATTGGTAGGTGCCGCGAGAAGCAGCGGAAGGAGGCCTCGCGCCTGCAGACTGTGAACCGGAAGCTGACTGCGATGAACAAGCTGTTGATGGAGGAGAATGACAGGCTGCAGAAGCAGGTCTCCCGACTCGTCTACGAGAACGGGTACATGCGACAGCAGCTCCATAATGTGAGATTCACCCCCTTTGCTCATTTCCCAGAACATTACTCTTATTTTTCTAGATGAATCAGCTGAATGCTACAGAGTATCATGTACAAGTGAATGTGCTTGTTTTATGCAGCTTTTGATGTGCACCTTGCTGCCTGCTTCCACGTCTAATACTCTGTGTTTTGATGTTTGCAGCCTTCTGCTGCGACTACAGACACGAGCTGTGAGTCTGTGGTCACAAGTGGTCAGCACCACCAACAGCAAAACCCAGCAGCCCCGCGTCCTCAACGGGACGCGAATAACCCAGCTGGGTAATTTCAGTCCCTAAGATTTTTTAGACAGTTTTTGTGCTTGCATGCTTGTAAATCTGATGGGGTTCTTTTTCAATATGGCAGTCTACTAGCTGTCGCTGAGGAGACCTTGGCAGAGTTCCTGTCGAAAGCGACAGGAACTGCTGTCGATTGGGTGCAAATGGTTGGGATGAAGGTAATGCACTTATTGCGACAGAAAGAAAGAAGTGTGTCATGTGTTGCCTACTTAATTTCTGTTTTGGGTAATTACTTAAAGCATGAATTCCTTTACAGCCTGGTCCGGATTCCATTGGAATCATCGCTGTTTCGCACAATTGTAGTGGCGTAGCAGCCCGAGCTTGCGGCCTTGTGAGCCTTGAGCCCACAAAGGTGTGTTCTTTTGTTCATTCTTCATCATCACATAGCTTTATGTTTCCATTCAACAGACATGCCCTAATTGACTAGTCCATAGGTCGCGGAGATCCTCAAGGATCGCCCTTCTTGGTACCGCGATTGCCGGTGCGTGGATATCCTCCATGTTATCCCTACGGGTAACGGTGGAACTATCGAGCTTATCTACATGCAGGTAAGCATCTCCATACAAGTTATAGTGCTTTTAGCATTCTTGAATCATTGTCCTCTGTGTTGCCTGTTAAGATGACTGTTGCTTTCATCACATTCTTTAGACTTACGCACCGACAACTTTGGCGGCACCGCGTGACTTTTGGACTCTCCGATACACTAGTGGTCTTGAGGATGGCAGTCTTGTGGTAATGTTTCTTTTTTTTTTGTTGCTATATGTTGTCATTTATGTTAGTCCTGTCAATTCTGTTTGCTTGTTCTGTTTGGATAAAAAAACTGTGCTGCAACTTTGTATGCTTATGTTAGGTGGTACTTGATTGTGCCCTCTCAGGATATCTATATCCTTACAAATGGTAACTGTTATTTCTTGTCTTGTTCTGTAGATCTGTGAGAGATCATTGACACAATCGACTGGAGGCCCATCAGGACCCAACACTCCAAACTTTGTCAGAGCCGAGGTGCTTCCTAGTGGCTATTTAATTCGACCTTGTGAGGGAGGTGGCTCAATGATTCACATTGTGGATCATGTCGATTTAGATGTAAGTGGAATCAATATTATTCTGTCCAATTTGGAGGCTTTAACCAGATTTCTAGAATAAATTTTTTTTGTGTTTGCATCTTATCAATCTTACCTTCTTGTAGGCTTGGAGTGTGCCTGAGGTCCTTAGACCACTTTATGAGTCTCCGAAGATTCTTGCACAGAAAACAACTATCGCTGTATGTTTCATTATTGCGCTTTCTCAATAATTCATTGGTATCCAGTACCATTTTCCACTGATGTATGAATGACCGAGTCATTATTTCTTCAGGCACTGCGTCACATTAGGCAAATTGCACATGAATCAAGTGGGGAAATGCCCTATGGAGGGGGCCGCCAGCCAGCAGTTTTGAGAACATTTAGCCAGAGGCTTAGCAGGTTTGTGGCTGTGTTCATGTGTTCTCATTTACCACTTGTGCCGTTTTAATTTACCAGCAGGACCCATACACATGGCACTTCTAACTTCCTCAGTGCAATTTACAGGGGTTTCAATGATGCTGTCAATGGATTTCCAGATGATGGTTGGTCACTGATGAGCAGTGACGGTGCTGAGGATGTTACTATTGCTATCAACTCTTCTCCAAACAAACTTATTGGTTCTCATGTCAACTCCTCCCAGCTGTTTACTACGATTGGAGGTGGTATCCTGTGTGCTAAGGCATCAATGCTGCTTCAGGTTTGTACTCTTGTCCATCCAGTTTTAGCTACAGTTATGCACTTGTTTGATGTTATATAACCTGATTATAACAAAGTTGTTACGACTTTGTCTCAATGTAGAATGTGCCACCTGCCCTACTAGTGCGATTTCTGAGGGAGCATCGCTCTGAATGGGCTGATCCTGGGGTTGATGCTTATTCTGCCGCTGCTCTGAGGGCTAGTCCATATGCAGTTCCTGGCTTGCGCGCTAGTGGGTTTATGGGCAGCCAGGTTATTCTGCCGCTTGCACATACCTTAGAGCATGAAGAGGTAATTTCTAGCTAATTTCAATTTAATAATTTCCTCACACCATTGATTGGCTGATCATTTTCATCAAACTAACTTTTGTTTGCAGTTCTTAGAGGTCATTAGGCTTGAGGGACACAGTCTCTGCCATGATGAAGTTGTTCTGTCGCGAGATATGTATCTTCTGCAGGTATACGATCAGATAGCATTCTCACTGTCTTCATTGTTGTTGTGTTGTTGCATCAGCCTCACAGCATTGTATATTCTTTTGCAGTTGTGCAGTGGCGTGGATGAAAATGCAGCTGGTGCATGTGCACAGCTTGTCTTTGCACCCATCGATGAATCTTTTGCTGATGATGCACCACTGCTGCCCTCAGGCTTCCGTGTCATTCCACTGGATGCAAAGACGGTTAGTAGTAGTACTACTTTTTCTGCTTGCAATGGTACTCTTTGTGATGGCCTAAACTAACAATGTGTTGGTAACACTGAACTGGCAGGATCCACCATCAGGCACACGCACGCTTGACCTAGCATCTACTCTTGAGGTTGGATCTGGTGGGACTACTCGTGCTTCAAGTGATGCCTCCAGCACCTGCAACACAAGATCAGTGTTGACCATTGCTTTCCAGTTCTCATTTGAGAATCACCTACGAGAAAGCGTCGCAGCAATGGCCAGGCAATATGTGAGGACTGTGGTGGCATCGGTGCAGAGAGTGGCCATGGCAATAGCTCCTTCCCGTCTTGGTGGACAGCTTGAAATGAAACAAACTCCAGGGTCTCCTGAGGCGCACACGCTTGCAAGGTGGATCGGCAGGAGCTACAGGTGAAGCTCTTTTCTTTCCTGAATCTTGTTACCAATTTTCAGAACCATTTAGGTTGGTGGCAGCATGGGTTGAACTATAAATTGTTCAGTCTAAATTATATCATACTCTGTTCAATTGTGCAATGCAGTTAGTAATCTCTGGTCGTGTTAAAATTTCAGGTTTCACACTGGAGCCGAACTCCTTCGCACAGACACCCAATGCACTGATGCTTCCTTGAAAGCACTGTGGCAACACTCAGACTCAATCATGTGCTGTTCTCTGAAGGTAATTGGTCGTTCTTTCTTGTTTCGCCAATTCATAACTGGGCATTGTGTTGTCTGGTTGATGTTAAGTTTTGTGAAACCATGAGTCCAGGCTGCTCCTGTGTTCACCTTCGCAAACCAAGCTGGCCTCGACATGCTGGAGACAACGCTGATTGCTCTCCAGGACATCTCCCTTGAGAAGATCCTTGATGATGATGGCAGGAAGGCGCTCTGCACCGAGTACCCCAAAATAATGCAGCAGGTATGCAATGACCTCTGTTCCTTACAGCCTCCTATGTTCTGTAAATGCCTGAAATGCTAATGACACCGTGAATCTGTGTCGACTCCAGGGCTTCGCCTACCTCCCCGGCGGCGTGTGTGTGTCGAGCATGGGGCGGCCGGTGTCGTACGAACAGGCAGTGGCGTGGAAGGTCCTGAGCGACGACGACACCCCGCACTGCCTCGCCTTCATGTTCGTGAACTGGTCCTTCGTGTGAGAAGAACCGGCCCCTAGTACTAGTAGAGCCAAGTCGCCTAGCATTTGCAGCTGTTATTTGAACTATATGTATCCATGTCCCGTCGCTTTTGCCTGCCTGTGTGTGTCCAGGCAACCTGTGAAACGCACCTCCCCAGTTCATCCCGTGGAACAAACAGCTTTCTAGTTCTTCGTCTTTTGTTTGTTTGCTTGCTATCTTATGATGGATCCTGTGGTTTGCTTCATCTCCTGAAAATTGGATGGACCGTTGCCTCTCTGCTGCTGAATTCGTTGCTTCTTTGCTTGATTGGGGAAGCGTGATACATGATGTGGCCGCTTGCCGACCTCGGACGTGGATGGCGGCCGCTGTGGTGGTTAGACTGGCATCCCAACTGATTTGGTTAGGTCAATTGCGTGGTCTTCCGGTAGAGGCCTACCTGAGCTGGCGATGGACAGCAAGGAAGGAGAGGTGGAGAAAGCTACGGGTGAGGGCACCTGAGGACGGTGACGGGGCGCCTAACCCCGGACCCGGTCGCCGCCGCGTGCGCTGGCGTCGGTCGTGTCGCCAAACTCGCCGCGTTTTGGCAAGAGGATTCTCGGATCCACGGACCGCGGCGCTGTCGCAACTAGAGCGTGGGCGGTTGGTGATTTCGGTGATGTGACTTGGATCGAAGGAGTGGATGCAATCGTCTGTGGTTGGTTTGTTCCTACTTCCTACCTTGACATGGAATTCGCTACGTGTCGTGGTGCAACTGCAAGGGGCAGGTGTGATGTACTCGAAGTAACTAAAATGGCAATAAATGTCCTTTTTTTATTTTTCCTTTTTTTTTCGACGGTTGACCTTGCTTGGCTGACTTTGGAGTCGAGGCATAATAATTAACTAGTCAAGGGCCGGAACATACTGCCAGCCTCATGGAGCCGGTGACGATGGTTTTTTTTACTGTTCCGGTGAAGATGGTGTCCGGAGGATGCCAGCCACCACCACGGCGGAGTCGGAGGGTTGAGCTCGCCATCTCTGATGCCCGCGGCGAGCTGCACCCCAGTGCTCATGGAGGAACTGGAGGAGGCCGGAGGCGAACACCGTGCCGACGCGCAGCACGCCGTGGCGCAGCCTATGCAGGCACCGCACACCATCTGCGTCTGCGTGTATATGATCAGGAACACGTCGGTGCAGAGGATCGCCGCCGTCGGGCTTGTGCACGTATGGTACGTGTCGGAGCCGCCGGAGGCGTGGCTTGAAGTGGTCGCTCTTGTTCTTGTAGTAGCTCATCGGGACGACGTCACGGGATCCAGCGGTTCTCCGTAGTTTTTTTATTCTTATATATATAAATTTTTTATTAACTCAATTGATTTTGTAACCAATCTAGAAAAAAATAATTATTATACGTGTTTGACTTGTGTATTAACATCTCTTTACCAAAAAAACCCCAAAAAAATATGAGTTTTCATAGCACAATGTCTCTTATTTTATTTGCATCTCACCTGGTTGTCCTCCCTCACTTCACCATATGGTACTAATGTTAATCGGACATACAAAACTAAATTGGACTAAGTACACGTGCTATTAAGATTTAGACATGGCCCATTCAAAATAAAAAAATATATAGACCGTCTAAGTCTAATCGTACAAACTATCATATAGATAGTTATTTTATTAAATTATATTGATCTAGCTCAATCTAAAATTAAATAAACTCTAAAACCAAAAATAGATTTAGCCCAAAATTAAGGGCACCGTACGTGAGGGCCGGAAGGCCGGCAAGGAGCTTCTGGGCCGTTGGGACGCCGCATGCATGAACCACGATGGGTGTGGCTCTCGTTGGAGCGCGGAGGGACGCGTGCATGCTCCTCTGCGTGGAGTCCCAGAGCAGTACGTTCGCGGAAGAGGAGACCAAAGTGCGCCACGCTGTCGGACGAAGGCTGGACGAAAAAAAGAGCCAGAAATCTTCTCGTTTTATTAGTAGGTATAGATAAGTGCATAACGGCAGAAATTCTTTTTAATAAAGAGAACTACTCCAATATTATATATTTTTGGACTTTCAAAAGTAAAATTAACTATATTATAATCAATTATTTTGTAGGGAGATAACAAATTACAGTTTCCGTCTGCAAACCACGAGATGAGTTTATTAAACATAAGTAATCCATCATTAGTAAATATTTACCGTAGCATGATCAAATCATGGCTAATTAGGCTAAAAAAATTTAGCTCGCAATTTACATACAATCCGTGCAATTAATTGTTTTTCTCGTCTATATTTAGTACTACATGTATGTGTCTAAACATCAATGTCATAGAGTGTAAAATTTTTACGGTGAGACTAAACAGAACCTTAAGACTACTTAAAAAATAGTCTAACATCAATGCGACACGAATTAAAAAAAAATGTTCCCTACAACCAAACAACCTTTAGGCTGTGTCTAGATGTTGAACAATTTAAATTTTGGTACTGTAACACGTGGACTAACTTTTATAATAAGTTTCCAATCATATCTTAAATAGACTTAAAATATTTGTTTCACGATTTACATGAAAATTGTATGATTAGTTTTTTGTTTTGTCTGTATTTAATACTCTATGTATGTGTCTAAACATTCGATGTGAGATGATGTGACGAAAAAGTAGGGCCTAAGGCCGGTCTCAATGGATAGTTTTACTTCACAGTTTTCAAACACATGAAACTTTAGCATGAAACAAGTATCTTTCTCAGTGTATAGTTTCATTACTAGTTTCATGGTTTATTTTAACCTTTCTCGGGTCCCACCAATTTCTCTCGTCATCCTTCCATTCCTCGCCATCGGCAAGTATCGTGCTCGCTGGAGGATCAGAGGCTGCTCGTCGGAGGAGCCTGCTCCCGACCAAAGGAATAGCAGCCGTCTGAGCCCGTCTATTTTGGCTTGTCCGTCCCCGTCGTCTGAGCCATTCGAGCGAGCAGACCACCACCGGCGCACGCCCGCCCACAACCACGACGCTGCCCTCTACTCGCTCGCCCGCGACGGCCCGCTCGAGCTTTCCCTAGCGGCGGAGCTCGCGCTCGTGGCTACCTGGCAGCCTCCCCGCTCGAGCTCGCGTCTTCCCCGGGCGGGAGCTCGCCTCGCCCGCGACCGAGGACCTCACCTGCGGCGGCCTCGCCCGCGTGGCGGAGGGGCTCGCCCGTGCGGCGTCCCCGGCGGCGGAGCTCGCGCTCGCGGCTCCTTGGCGGCTTCCCGGACGAGCTCGCGGCCTCCGTGGCGTGCGTCTTCCCCGAGCGGCGGAGCTTGCAACCGAGGACCTCGCCTGCGCGGCGGCCTCGACCTCGCGGCGGAGGAGCGCGCCCGCGCCAACCTCGTCTATGCGCCGGAGGTTCCGATGAAATGTGTATGGTCTCTCAGTGGTAGTTTCGATCGAGTTTCACGGTATTGGAAACGGTGCCGAGCTCGTGTCGTGGGGGTGAAACGAATACCTTCTCTCTTTCTTGTTTCATGAAAAAGGCTAGATCTGCTGAGGTGACATCCTAATAAATGTGTATGATATTTTTATAAAACTCCCATTGAGGCTGGCCTAATGGAAAAAACCAAGCATGTGCAGTAAAATTTTACAGTACTGCTAGAATCCAAAAGTTTAGAATGTTTTATACTCGTGGGACCAGAGGTAGGAGCGGCATGCGGTTATGGGTAGCACGCGCATACTAGTAGCAGGCATAGCTGAGCGGCTGTTCGGTTTGTACGCGGCAGCTGCAGCGTAGGCAGGGCCGGGGCCTCGGCGATCGGCGTGGCACGCGAGGGCGACAGAGAGCAGCGGCGCAAGGCACGGCCGCGTCTTGTCGATGGCAGATCTTCCCTCCGTTTTGTCTGCCGCCTGCTTTCACTGTTGCATCGCATTAGTGCAAATTACAACTGTAACTAGTCACATCAACGTTACGGCATATGTATAGAGTATTAAATGTAGACGAAATGTTTGCATGTTTGTACTTTTTGTATGTACATCACAAGACGAATCTTTTAAACCTACTTGGGTCATGATTGGACAAAAGTTGTTAAATACAAACGAACATGCTACAGTGCAGAATTGCAACTGCAACTGAGATCTAAACGGGCCCCCAATTCCAGTCGCACCTCTCCTCTTCCTCGGCACGTAGGCCCTGTTTAGATCCAGTGCAAATTGCAACTGCAACTAGTCACATCAATGTTGCGGCACATGCATGGAGCATTAAATGTAGACGAAATGTTTGCATGTTTGTACTTTTTGCATGTGCATCACGAGACGAATCTTTTAAGCCTACTTGGGCCATGATTGGACAAAAGTTGTCAAATACAAACGAACGTGCTACAGTGCAGAATTATAACTGCAACTGGGATCTAAACGGAGCCTAGTACTCCCTCTCTCATCGACTGTTCGGCCTGGGTGAGCACGGACGGAAGCGGGCAACTGCCAACTGGCCATCAGGCCTCAGGCCGGGGCCGGGCCATGCGCATCGCGAGGTTTGCCGCTTGTAGGTGCATGTGACGTGACAGAGAGCAGGGTCCGGCGCCGAGATCCGCCGGGAACAAATCCAAATCCGGCCGGGAGCGGCGCCGGCGCGCGAGGCACGCGGCGGTCGGCCAACCTGGTGGCCCGGGCCCCGGGCCACGGGGCCAGCACAGCTGCACAGCAACGCGCTTCTTTCTCCATCGGGCTCTGCGGCCGGCGGATTCGACGTGCACGCGGACGCGGATGACGAGGGGACGCTGTCACTCACTACTGCACCGTGCACGTTGTTTGTTGGACCTTGACGGACGAGGGATGCCGGAACCGGAAGCAGAACAACGAGCACGACGCGCCCAGGCAGCTACGACGAGCCGTACTCCGTACTAGTCTATGCAGGCTGCAGCCCTGCGTGCTGCTGCTGTGGTTTCAAGGCTTTGCGTTTGACCTGCGATGTGATGTGACCAGCGCGGCGGTGCCCATGAATGTGCGATTTGATATGTCCCGGCTGTGCGTGCAGCGTGCCGGCGAGGCGGCGACCACGCCGGCACCGGCAGGCTGCTCCTGCGACCTCTGCGGCTCTGCCACAGCTACCCGCCGTCCAAAAGAAATACTAATTGAGGTTTGCAAAATTTCAAGATTTGGTCAATTCAAATGACCAATTTAGCCTTAATTTAAAATTTCAAAAATTAGATAAAATCTAAAAATAGTTTTAAAAGCAAATTTGTGGAGAAATTTAGAGAAAAAAAAGGTGAAGTAACTGCTACAATAGAAATGGACTACTAGTGAACTGCATATAAAGATTAGAGACATAAAACTGCACTTTCAAAGGTCATGGACCTGGATGACACACATGCCAAAGGTAGGGACTTAAAACTACACTTTCAAAGGTGATCGACCTAAATAACACAGAGGCCAAAGGTTACGAATCTGTGGTGCATTTTGCTCATTTTTTTCATATCAAATGGATTTATTCTTCTTGTCATGATGCAATACTTTTCCTTATGCCTTTAAAAACAAAACATATATATTCCGTGTTTTTTAAATATAAAATGTAGCGCCATTCTAGCTGTATTATAGATATACTATACCTTATAAATATGTTACATATTCTTTTGATCCAAATTATAAGTCATTTCGTTTTTTCTAGATATATTGTTCTTCTATGTCTAGGCATATAGTATATGTCTAATTGCATATAATTACGTATCTATAAAAGCAAAAAAAAACATTTTGCAAATTAGAGCGTACAGAATATCATTATGGACAAATGTTTGTTTAGATCCATAGCTAGAATGTCATTCTTTTTAGGATGGAAGAATATGCGCATTCATTGATTCCAATGGAACCGTGGCATTGATTCTAAGTACTTTTGCTTCATGTTATGATTCATCAGTTTTAACAATATCCTATTTCTTTTGGCAGCAAAAATGAATGGGGTCTGTGAATAGCTAGTTAGATTCCTTGCGGTGAAAGCTGTCTACTTGAATTCAATTCCTTGGCTTTGAGATTGGTGTTCATATTTTCCTAGATTTATTCTAAAATTTAATGGTACTGCTATTTCTGTGGTAGTTGATGTGCCCATTGACGTGTGTGTTCATTTTTTCCCTAAATTTATTACATGATTTAGGGGCCCTTTAGAAGTCAGTTTATCTTTAGGAAAATTATATGAAATAGAAAACTTTCCTCCGTTCCAAGGGGACCTAACTATGTTATTGTTTTAGTGGAAGGAGACGTGTCTGTCCACAACAAGACACCTATGGTGATGGAGACCTATGGGGATGATAAGTGTGCATAAATGTTGTAATGTAATTCACAAAACATGGAAGGAGCCTATTTATTTTCATGGGCCGGTCAATGTTTGCGATGGGCCACTTTACAAGCCCAGCATCTGTTTGCCAGATGGGCTGAATCCACAGAACCATCCAGAAACTAACGCTCGGGCTCCCAATCCCCACCGCCAATCATCCCAATCCCGACACCGTGCCGACTGCTGACCGGGCCACCGTTCCTTGCAAGAGCGCGGCCCACCATCAAATTTCGCGAGCGACGCTTCCACGACAGGCTTTGGGGCAAGAGTGCAGCCCACCAATGAACGTTCGCAGCCCAGCCCACTGGCTCCCACGACCGATGTTCACGCACCACAGCAATAGGTAGCTCCCGCGAGGCTAGTCGCCCCCAATCCACACACCCGGACACCCGGGAAGGTCCAATCGCTCGCAGGTCGCAGCGCTTCGACCCGGACGCCGGACCCGGAGGGGAATCCACAGCCGCGGTAGGCGGAGGCGGAGGAGGAGGCGGTGAAGCTATCCATGGAGAAGCCGCTACCGGAGCCCGCCCCCTCGGCAGCCGCGGAGGAGGTGGCGGAGCGGTTCAGGTCGCTCGTCGACCCCGATGACGTCGCCTCCATCAGGCACACGCAGCACCTCATGTGAGCTCGCCCACTCCCTTCCAAGTTATCCCGTCGAGCCCTGAATGGTTCAGGTGTTCAGATTCATCAGTGTTACTGCTGCGGCTTTCAGTCGCTGAGCCTAGCGTGTTAATTGAGATATTTCTGGACGGTATTTTCCTCGACAGATTTAGGCGGTTCTGGGGCAAGGTTCAGTTCTCGTTTGGATTGAGTCACCAATCAACCACCTATATAGTGAATTAGTAATCTTTTGCTTCCATACCTGATGATGATTCATCATCTAAAGTGTGTGCTGACATGTGCTGCCCTTAATACTCTTTGCCTCTGAGAAATATTTCCTAGGTAGCTCACTAAAATTTCACATGGATCCATGTATAGACCTCCCACTTAAACGAGTGTTCGTAATGGCTCTTAAGCTCTGTTCTCCATCGCTGCATTTAATCAAAGGTACTGAAACTTCTATGCCATTGAATGGTCACCTGTTGCTATTTTGGGTTCATGCATATTCTTGTAAAAGGCATATCTGACAATTTAAGTAAACTGTTTCACGTGGTAACAGTGTGTTACAACATAAGTAATTGCTTTGGCAATATTTCTTTGTAGGTTTTTGGGTTACTGAACTACCGAAGCATTTAGTTGGTAAAAGGCTGTCAGGAACTCGGGATCATAGTGATGATCCCATGGCCCATGCGTCCTTCCATCCTGGCATGCCAAGGATAGCTTTTCTTGATAAATAAATATTATTGTTTCAATCGAGGGTCTCATAGCATCATATGTGACTTATGCTAACAAAAAAACTTTGCTGGTGTATAAACTTTTATAGTATCTATAGTTAGTGAAGCTTGCATTAGTTTAGTTTGCCTTCTTTCTACTAATTGCAAGATGTTCTAAATAGTATTGTAGTTCAGGCATGGCACCTTGCGGTTATTAAATAATATGAAAATGGAATTGTATTATTTAGAAAGTTCAGTTTATTTGAAACTGGTGTGAACACGTGCACTCAAATTTAGAAATTCAGTTAAATATTTTAAAATTTGCATTACAGACATCATAAGAACAGATGGTAATTTGCATGTGACATATGTATTTATTAAATATGATAGCATGATTATGATCTTGTATCAAAGAAAAAGGAACCTGCCTAGGGTTATGATCCTAAACTTTTATAGTATTACAGTTAGTATTAGTTTAGTTTTCCTCCTTTGTATTAGTTACAAGATGTTCTAAATTGTAGTATTGTTTAGACATGTATGTTAATTGCCCTTCACTTGTATACTATATTTACTAGAACTAGAAGTAAGATCATCATATCAAATCCCGAACTAGTATTTGCTTTAACTGACAAGAGCTTACAGAGGAAAAGCTATGCGTGCTATTAACGACTAGTGATGACTTATGAAGGTATGCCTTGTCTTGTGCTGGCATATCAAAATCCAACTTAACTATGGATGGAACTTGACTTCCAAACTAGATGTGCATTCTGTGAAAGGTTTTGTTGATATCAGGTTGTCAGATTCTGTTTAGAAATTCTGGAAATCACTTATAATTAAGAGAGCCATTTGATCTATAAGTTCCTGTTATCACTTTATATATGTTTTTTAGGATTTTATCTTAAGAAAACTTAATTTTTCCAATGATTCACTCGCCAGAGTACCATTTGCAGTAAATACCTACAAATTTAGCTTCTTGTTTCAAACAGCCCAAGATTCTGACATGTATAGAGTTTGGCTGTTTCTAAACCTTACTGTTAATTACAATTCTCAAATGTACAAACTAAATGGATGTAGCCGTTGTATAACTTTTCCGTTTGCAATGGAAGAATGTACCTCCTAGGCACCCCCTATCTCTAAGAAATAGAGAAGCACGGAGGCACCCCCTATCTCTAAGAAATAGAGAAGCACTTGATACTTTAGGAGAACAACATTTTCTAGCAATTTATGTACTCACTAATTTTCTATTGCAAATGAAATGTGACTGCATATTTTTTTATTGCAAATTTAAGAGTTAGACTTGAATATCTTGTTATTCTTGCTGTTAATGTGTAGTTTCATAATTGATTATTTGGTTATAAAGACATGTATGCAATGCCACTGGTATGGTGGGCCAGAAGTACTTGGTGAGGGATTTATGCTCCTAATGTTGCTTCATTGTCTTCACGTAAGCAGAATCTTTTTTGGAGTCACTAGCATCCTAATGAAGAATACAGATATCTACAGAATTGACTATTTTGTAATGGGTACTACAAATATTCAGACATTCAGTGAAGAACTAAATGGCTATATAAATGTTACCTGGCATTTGAACAAAATGTTGCCCACCTTTTGACAGACATGTTAAGTGTTGCAGTTTTTTTTTTCCCATGATATATGTTTTTTTTTTTAAATGTTTCTTATGCGAGCAAAAGCTAATGAAGCGTGAAGGATGTCATCCAACTTTTTGTAAGAAATATGAGGAACAGTAGTTGCTTGAATTATTCACCCATTCACAT
The DNA here is from genome assembly GCA_038502445.1 of Eremochloa ophiuroides. Lineage (NCBI taxonomy): Eukaryota > Viridiplantae > Streptophyta > Magnoliopsida > Poales > Poaceae > Eremochloa > Eremochloa ophiuroides. The sequence goes on from JAHLJS010000002.1 coordinate 21,086,254, forward strand.
TAATTATTTATTAATGAAAGTTGCAGTAATTAGTGTCTTCCTTTTCCATTTTTAGTTATGATTGTCTGAATTTTGATTGTTATTTTTCTGCAGACTGGGGCGATTGCAAGATAGCAATGCAGTTCTCACTCATTTTAATGAGTATTCCGAACAATGCTTTGCAGAAGTGTGTGGTGATTTTGCTAGTAAAACTCAGCTTCTCAAGTCCATGAAGGCTGATCTTGACCATATTTTCACAAAGTTAAGGTACCATCCCGTTTCTAAATTTTAGTTGCTGCCCTCCTCCATTAATTTTCCAGTTGTATCGTGTCCTTTTGCTCAGTTTTGCTTATCCTTGAATTTGCGTTTGTTGTCTACTCCTAAGTCTAAGATAGATTTCCAGCTATTAATTAGTCTGACTTCTTTTTCTTTTTTTTCTCTGTAGAGGGATAAAAGCTAGGTTAGCTGCCACTTATCCCGATGCTTTCCCTGATGGTGCGATGTCAAAGACGATGGACCAGAGACCAGACCTTGAAAGTCCTCTGGATTAGTTGGCCTAACATCAAAATTCGGCATATTAGTGACGAGATATGTAGGCATAACTAAGAGTTTATTTAATTCCTCTCGAGGCGTGAAGCAACATATACCTGTTGCAGAAAATTCTAGGAGTAGCTTCGAGTGACCTGTGCTTCCGCTTATACAACTTTCTGTGTATTAGAACTGGGCTTAATAGATCAGCATCTTTGTTGTGTTGTAAATAATGCATCTTGGCAAGTCTTTTAAAGAGCCATACATCCTGTATTCCTATTCTTCCCTGTTGTCGTCTGCCCCCCCTTATGATTCTCTCTGTTCTTCTCAGCTGAAAAAAGGTATGTGCCACCGACTGCTATGTTATTCAAGGATCCTGGGTATATCCAATATTTGTACACCTACATGATGGATTGTTGACACGTAGTAGAACGGGATATCACGCGGACACCACGCAACATGCGTAGAAAGCCCAGAACAGCATGCAAGCGGATTTGGTTTTATGTAACCACATGTTAACAATCCACCCTGGGATGATGATTTGGACCAAGAAGCCACCCAATTTAATTCCGAAAAGAGGTGTTGGGCTCCTCACGGGTCGAGGAGGAGTTGGGCCTTAGTACGAAGGCCTTAACGTGGGCCTCAAATAGGCCTCTTCTTTAGCTTGTTTGTTGTAGCCCACCCGACCTGACCCCGATCGATCGATAAACCCTTTTTCCGCTTCGGCCCCTTCCACCTCTTTACTGCAGCGTGCAGCCGCTCTTCCCCACCATTGTCCCCTTCGCTCAATTTCTCTCTTACTTGCCGACCCCTGCGCCTCCTCCCGCCATTTCGTCCCCCCCGCTACCCAACCCAAACCCTCCCCGCTCCCAAACCCTAACCCTAGCCCGCGACCGGCGGACCGACGATGCCGAAGGCCGGCGGCGGGGCGGCGGACGAGGAGGAGTTCCGCGCCGAGGTGGAGGAGCGCCTCATCAACGAGGAGTACAAGATCTGGAAGAAGAACACGCCCTTCCTCTACGACCTCGTCATCACCCACGCGCTCGAATGGCCCTCCCTCACCGTGCAGTGGCTCCCCGACCGCACCGAGCCGCCGGGGAAGGACCACTCCGTCCAGAAGATGATCCTCGGCACGCACACCTCCGACAACGAGCCCAACTACCTCATGCTCGCGCAGGTCCAGCTGCCCCTCGACGACGCCGAGACCGACGCGCGCCACTACGACGATGACCACACCGACATCGGGGGCTTCGGTGCCGCCTCCGGCAAGGTGGACTTCCCGCCCCCGCCCTTCCCATAAAAAACTCTCCTCCCGCGTTTTACTCGATCTCTCTACGTGAACTGATACTATTGAGTGATGTCCCGTGCTGTGCCGTGGTGGAATTTACTTCCTTCTTGATCCGCGTGTTCACTCCTATGTGGGGGGCGGGTACCTGCAAATTTTTATAACAAAACAGGAGGGATTTGTGTCGATTTGCTCCGTAATTGCTCCCTTAGGCTTCAGCTAAGGATGCTTTCTACAGCACACAATTAGTTAACTTATTTCTTGTGACCATTCTGCTTGGTGGGATCTAGGAGCCATTGCAGTTGCCGGGTTTGAATGTTGTTTTCGAGGGTAGAGTCATGTCTCGAGGAACTTTCTATAGATTGCTTTCTAAATAAACATGTGGGTTGTTTGATGAGTGTTCGTTGTAGGTGGAGTGGGCAATTTCTGTTTGATGGTTAAAAAATCTTTTGTTGTTACACTGATGCCATGGTGGATTTGTGTACGATTGGCATTTTATCATATGTATATATACTAGTTGCTTATTATTTGTTTTTCCTTGTTACTACCAATGTGCTGAACTATGCCCTACGAAAGTTCTGAATGTGGCTTTGGTTGATTACTTGATTTAGCACCTTAATTTGGCAATTCAGTGGTGGCAACTCCAGTTAAGGATCATGTTTTTCCTCTTCTTTCTTGAGAACAACTGGTGAAGCGGGGACAAGCTATCCCCATCTTTCTTTCTTGTGGAAAGCTCAGCTTTAGGAAGTTTTTTCTGTGCAAATTAACCTTTAGAGTTAAGATAGCTGTGTTTTTTATGTGAATGCAGAACTTTTGCTCACTCTTTTCAAGCCAGGATTTTATTTCTTACATGTTCAAGATGAAGTCTTGAGCCTCGGACTTGCTCAGTTTATCCTCTCTCTTTTTTCTATAGTTAATACCATTTGCTTATTCTCCATTTTTTCTCTCTTCCAATATGCTTTTATAATATAATTTTGTTTCTAATATCTCAAACTAGTTACTTTTATTTAATGTGAAGTAGGAAGTGGATGATCAGGTTTCCATCATGTGCCACTTGTTAATATGATTATTTTTGCTTCTATATAACTCTAGATGAATATTTTATATCCTTACACAATGCCAATTCTATAGCTGAGTTCTTAATATTTGGTTGAATTCGTTCTAATTTTATAGTGACACGATTGCAGTGTTTGAGATTATCAGTTCTATCTATGGTGATTTTTATGGTAATGCTATTTCTAGTTGCTGCATATGGCTTACATGCTGGGAGCCTGCATGAATATACCTTTACACTTTGGTGATATGCACATCCTGTTGGTTTGGATTGTCTTTGCACAAAGGAATGCCATGTTTTGGAATATTTAATGACTAATTTCCATTGGTTGTGTGCCATTTTTTAGAAAGTCTGGAACATTTTATTGGGTCTATAATTGCTTGTTTTCTAAGTTGCCATTTTTAGGTGGTTCTTGGTGCATGATTTTCCATAGGTGATACCGTGGTACTGCAAGGGTTTTTGAAACTCTTGCTACACTAAGGAACAATCAGTTTACGTATTTGAATGTTTCATCATCCTGTTGTATACTCATGTTTACTATTATATTTCATGGACCTCTTGATTTTGTTGCCATATCAATCTAATGAAGGGTATGAGACTGTTCTCTTGATTTTGCTGCCATTCCAATCTAATGAACCTCTTGGATATGAGAATGTTCTATTCTTTTATTTACCCCTGTAATTCTTAGAGCAAAGATGTACAATTGTGCATTTGCTTCCTCATTTTTGTCACTGCCTTGCTGACGTCTTTAATGCGAGTTTCTCTTTTCTGTTTGAAGACAATTCTTAGAATACATGTTCCATCTATTTCTGTAGGTGCAAATTGTTCAGCAGATAAATCATGATGGAGAGGTCAATCGAGCTCGCTATATGCCCCAAAATTCTTTTATAATTGCTACCAAGACAGTTAGTGCAGAAGTATATGTCTTCGACTATAGCAAGCACCCATCTAAGCCTCCACTAGATGGTGCATGCAACCCTGATTTACGGCTGAAGGGACATAATTCTGAAGGATATGGCTTATCATGGAGTATTTTTAAAGAGGGACATTTGTTAAGTGGGTCTGACGATGCTCAAATTTGTTTGTGGGACATTAAAGCAAATAGTAAAAACAAAAGTCTTGACGCCCTGCAGATTTTTAAGGTATGGCTCATGGCCCGGTTCTATTTGTGTGTATGTTTGGAGCTTCATATAGAACATTGTTTAAAGCATTCTTAATTCTCTAACACTCCAGTGGTTATTTTGGACCATCTCTTTGAAGGTGCATAATAGTTATACTTGGATTAATAAGACAAATCAGTGGAACTAATACATCCTTTGTATGCTGATTTGATTTTTTGTTGTAATTAAGAAAACTATGACAGAATGTGTTCTTGCTAAATAGCAGAATGGAAAATTAAATGTTCTTTCTCTGATGAGTATGAGTAGAAAAACCATCTGTATTTGTAACTGCAACCTGGAAGCTCTATTTTGCAATCTAGGGATTTCAATATCGCGTCGGGTCTTTTCTTATCCACCATGACGCAAGCTTCATAGAAATACTAATGCTATTTAATAACATTTCGATTTTATTCTTGGCAAGCATCATGATGGTGTCGTTGAAGATGTTGCTTGGCACTTGAGGCATGAGTACTTATTTGGGTCAGTTGGTGATGATCATCATCTTTTGATTTGGGACCTGCGGTCTCCCGCTCCAACTAAGCCTGTTCAGTCAGTGGTGGCACACCAGGGCGAGGTAAAGTAACTATTGTCAGATTTTAATTGCCATTAGAAATATTGATATTATCTGCTACTCAAAAAATAAATTTTATTCCTTGGTTACGAACTTTTTTAAGATTTTTTTTTTGTTGATACTTCCACATGAATTGAGGATCTGATTGTCCTTAAATGACGAAAAGTACTGTATGCAATGAGAACTAGTTTTTCCTGATTGATTTGCTCCATCGTTATTGATCCTGAAGGAACATTTTATTGATAATATATTCTATCATTTTGTTCCATATACACGGATACATCCCCATTTCTTTTATTTTTTTTATCTAATAGAACACATGGTTCCACATCTTTACTTTGGTTCTACGGCTCTGATGTCATATTGGTGGATTGTATTGCACACTAAAAAAAAAAATTAGGTTTATGTTTGTCTTTTATATAAGCAGCATTGTTTGGGAACTAAATGCTTCTACTATGGCTGTATAAGTCAGGGTATAGGAAACCTCTGTCCTTATTTCTTTGGGTGTACAAACTAGAGGTAAATGAAAGCAATTTGGTGTTGAAGATGTTCTAAATTTTAGGGTAGTATAAGATCAGAACCCATCAGTGCATCGGAAAGCCTGTGGGGTGGGACTTTATTGAACCTTGCTCTAAGCTCGTGATTCCTGAAAGATCAATGACAAGATTCTTGTATATTGATGCTTGCTTCTTTATTTACAGGTGAACTGCCTGGCTTTCAATCCGTTCAACGAATGGGTTGTTGCAACTGGTTCTACTGACAAGACTGTCAAATTATTTGATCTTAGGAAGATTGATACTTCTCTGCACACCTTTGACTGTCACAAGTATGTTTCCACTGTTTTTGTTCTTTTCATAGCTACTGTTTGTTTTAACTGCCTAAACAACTTTCTGAAATATCGAATGTTTCTATGAATGTTATATTTCTAGTTTAACATTAATGTTTCAACACCTTGTGTAACCAGAGAGGAAGTTTTTCAAGTTGGATGGAGTCCAAAGAATGAAACTATACTTGCATCCTGTTGTCTGGGCAGAAGACTCATGGTCTGGGACCTAAGCAGGTAAGCAGTACAAACATTCGCAATGCTGCCGTATGTTGTTACCCTTAGTTGGTGCGCCGTAGCTTCTGGACGTTACTAGTTCTTAGGGTGGCCAAGTGATGTGTTTTCTTGAGATTTTTTTCTGTGTTGTCCTTTTGCTCTTATTGTTGAAGTACAATTAACACGATAAGGTTCTTTGCTTTGCTATATCACAGGATCGACCAAGAACAAACACCAGAGGATAAAGAAGATGGCCCTCCAGAGCTCATGTTCATCCACGGAGGCCATACCAGCAAGATCTCTGATTTCTCCTGGAACCCCTGCGAGGACTGGGTGATTGCTAGCGTCGCTGAAGACAACATCCTCCAGATATGGCAGATGGCTGAGAACATCTACCATGACGAAGATGATCTGCCAATAAGCGATGAGCCGGCAAAGACTTCTTGAAGCAAACATAACGCAAAAGGAATCTTAACAACTCCCGTCGACTGTTTGGTGCTCCTAGATGGGAACCCTGCTGGCTAGTGTTGCCCAAGAATCTTAACCGAGTGAGTTGGCTGTAGGTTGCTGTAACTTTATGCTTGACGGGCTGGCCGTTGCTTCGACTCTGTTATTAGTCGAACCTTGAGCGTTATACATATGCCGATTGACTAGATCTGTTCGTCGCATTTGTGTTTTCTAGTGTTTCAGTTATCTTATTATATGCCGGCCTGTTGATATTTGGTAGTATGCCTGGGGCCAGGAATCTCTACGTGGCGGGCCGATCGAGATCAAAGTCCTGCTGATCACTCCAAAGGTCGCTTGCCATCTGCATCGATGATCCTGGGGTCATATATCATGTCGGAATCATACAATGTCGTTCCAAACTGGCCTATATGCCCGCTGCCGGCTACTAGTCTGACATGCCCAACAACAGGAGGTTACATGGGTCAGCAACTGATTTGCTGATTTTGTACTTGCGATTCTCTTACGACGCTTGTTCTCCCTCTCCTAGACAAGGGCACCGGGCACGTCAATTATGCCAACCATTTCTGTCTCATATCGTGGGGAATTAACTTCTTTGTTGTGTCGAGTATTCCAAAAGATACGAATCCACATCACAAACACAAGTAGTATAACACACGTAACACACGTGATTAGGCCTTCCGCAGTGTAGTGCACAAGTGATGCTTAAAATCACTTTTTTGCTTCTAGGCAAGCACTTCAGGTGATGCTTGAACATTGCAGGTAGTGACACCCAATTCAGAAATTTTGGGAGCCATGAATCTACAAGCTGCGGTGCCTGTTGACTAAAAAAAATCAAAAAATATGGACGTTCGTCATCTCCTGCTATCTCTAGTCATCAATGCTTTCTTATAGTTTATATATTTTGCTTGTACGGTAGAATCTAGGAAGCGGTGCCTCCCACTCCAGCTAAAAACAAGTGATGCTTATTCTTTTGAGTGGACCGCCTTTTAGTTTCGGGCAACGCTAGCACATTGCAGAAGGCCTTAACGAGAGACTTGATGCGTTGGCCATTCAACTTGCATGATATATTGATACGTGTAGTCATGTATTATGTATAGTATAGTATAGAATCATTCCGCACGTACATGCCATTATCTCACGAAACATGTGTACGCAAACGTGTAACCAGTTCCGACAAGACGAAGCATCCTGTCATTGACATGATAAGCTAGCTTTACGAGCTTATAAACAACTTAGATAAGATACACGTACACACGAAAAGCTTGTTAGTTAGGCAGGACACAAGCTGACCGCCTTTATAACGTCCCTTTTTTTTTCCCCCATTATTCCCTTCAATCATTTCGTGGATTACAATTACATTAGAGGCTTGAATGGAATGGACACGACGACAGGCTGCTAGCTGGCACAGCTCGCTTAGCTTAAATTATTATCTTCAGTATGTACAAAGCACGCACGTGTGCGTCGTCTGTTTGTTTTTTTTTTTCTTTGCTGTTGATGAAATCCTATGGAAGGGAAGAGCTAGAGCAGGCAAGACAATGCAATGCACGCCGGTGTCGGCAGGATGGGCATTCTGAGGGATCCACCCACAAGCAATGCAATGAATGAAAATATATTCTAACTCAGCCTTGACTCAGGGCCTGTGAATAAATCGTTTCTCCTCTATGTGAGTGTTGATAAACCGAAAAAATCCATGGTGAATTCAGCACATACATGGAACTACTTACATAGCTAACAAGATTTGGCCACAGCACATTGACGTCCTCCTGCCAAAAACCCTACAAAAACTTGTAATATCTTTGCCGTTCATTGGAGTCCAGGTGTTACGTTCATCATTCTCTATATCTTTGCCGCCTATCCAAGAAGGCAAAGAAAGATCGAACTGAACTGAACGAGGATGCACACGAGGACAGGAGAGAATCTAACAGCTCTGCTCCGTAATCCTAATCAACGAGAGTGCACGAGCATATCTGCACATGAGGTAGTAGTACAACCGTACAAGCCCACAGCTGGTTGGTTTCCTCACGTGTCGAAACCACGTGAACAGTGAGCTCCAGATCCAGCGCCGACGGCCTCCCTTCCTTCGCCCGCGAGCGAGCGACAGCGCACGGCGGGGCCGCCGCGCGACGTGCGGCCGGACAGCAAGGACTGGCGCCCCATGGCATTAACCGCGCGCGTGTACGGACGCCACTGCCCCAGACCAGGATGAGAGACAGAGAGAGATGCGCAGCAGAGAGGCTCTGACTCTGAGTGACGCCTCGAGGCTCCTCATGGTCCGCCGCTGTCTCTCTCTCTCGGCACCCACACCCACACCCAGGGAGCTAGCGCTGCCATGCCATGCCGCACGCGCCCGCCGGAGCCCGCGCCGACAGCGTGGCGCCGGGGCCACGTGTGCGCGCCGCAGAGGAGGACTGCGGAGGCGGAAGCTTCGTCGTCGGGTGCGCGCGCGCGCGCGCGGCGAGCGAGGTCACACACACCCATGCCCAGTTGCCGACCCTGCCACCCACCCATGCGATCCGATCCAGCGGAGCATAGCGCTCGGCCCGGCACTTCCTGCCACCTTCGGGTCGTCTCGTCTCCTGGCCCTGTCCCAACAATGTCCCACACTCCCACCCGCCGATCCAGATTCCTGACGGGTGGGGTGACGGCGTCCGTACCGTACTCTAGCTGTCACGGCAGAGCGTGCGCGCCGCGGCCACGTCGTGCGTGGGAGGCGAGAGCGATAGTGCCCAGCCCAGCTCCCCCGCCCGGGTTTATAAAAGGCCGCGAGGACGCGTCGAACGCAGCAGCAGCAGCAGCATCACGGGCTATCTCGAGCTCCAATTAATCTGCCAGCAAAGAACTACGTGTGTTGCCACCCTTGTCCTGCTGCTTGCTTGCTTGCCTGCGTGCTTGCTTGCGCCTTATAGACCGACGGAGATGGAAGCGTACGCGGCAATGGCGTCGCCGCCGACGAAAGCCGCCACATTCATGGGCGTGGACAAGCTGAGCTACGAGATCTTCTCCCTGCTCGAGAGCAACTTCCTCTTCGGCGGCCGCCCGGGCACGCCGGCCCGGGCCCTGGGGAAGCTACTGGACGGCGGGCGCGTGCGGGTGCTGGCGATCGATGGCTGCGGTGGCGGCGCCGAGGACGCGCTCCTGGCCGCCGCGGCGCTGGCCAGGCTGGAGGCCGCGCTGCGCGACCACACGGGCGACCCCGACGCGCGCGTGGCCGACTTCTTCGACCTCGCCGCGGGCGCCGGCGCGGGCGGGGTGCTCGCCACCATGCTGTTCCTCAGGGGCGACCACGGCCGGCCACGGTACACGGCCGACGACGCGCTCGCTTTCGTGGCCGGCAGCGTCGGCGCCAGAGGCTGGGGAGGAGGACGCCGGCGGCGCGGGCGGTGGGCCAAGCTGTTCCGCGGCTCTCGGGGCGGGAGCGGCGACGACGACCGCTCGTCGTTCCGCCGCGTGTTCGGCGACGCCACGCTCAGGGACACCGTGGCGCCGCTGCTCGTGCCGTGCTACGACCTCGCCACGGCCGCGCCCTTCGTGTTCTCGCGCACCGACGCCGTCGAGAGCGACGCCTTCGACTTCCGCCTCCGCGACGTCTGCGCCGCCACCTGCGGCGGCGGCGGCGGCGCGCTCGCGGCGACCGTGATGAGGTCGGTCGACGGTGCCACGGCCATCGCCGCGGCGCCCGGGGGAGTGGCGGCCATGGGCAACCCCGCCGCCGCCGCCATCACGCACGTGCTCCACAACAAGCAGGAGTTCCCGCTCGCCGCAGGCGTCGAAGACCTCCTCGTGCTCTCCATCGGCGCCGGCGCCTCCGCCTCTCCCGCCATCTCCAGCAACGGTTCGAGCACGCCGATGCCCGCGCGTTCTCCGTCGCCGCGGGACCTGGCGCGCGTGGCCGCCGAGGGCGTGGCGGACATGGTGGACGAGTCGGTGGCCATGGCGTTCGGGCGCGCGTGTGGGTGCAACTACGTGCGCATCCAGGCTGCCAAGGCGCCGGCGCCGCTCCACGCGGCCGCCGCGTCCGCGGCCGCGTCGGCGATGCTTGCGCAGCGCAACGTGGAGTCGGTGCTGTTCCGCGGGCGGAGGCTGTCGGAGCGGACAAACGCGGAGAAGGTGGACGCGCTGGCCGTCGAGCTGGTCAAGGAGCAGGAGCGGCGGCGGCGCAGCCCGCTTCCGAACGTGGCCATCAAGCAGGTGGCCACGCCGCGGCTGTCGTCGGCGACCACGACGTCGTCCGGCAGCGCGACGGCAAGGACCGCGTCGACGATGCCGTCGCCGGCGTCGTGGGATTCTCGTCGATAGTTGAGTTAATTAGGCCGTGACGGCATGACGAGTTTTTGTTTTGAAATGCATGTCACTAACAAGAGTAGAGCAGTGGCGTATGTGTTCTTTTGGATAACTAGGAGAAAACCCCGCGCGTTGCTGCGGGAATCACCGATGAAATAATACTACTTATATTTACTATAATATGATTGAATAAATATCATAATACATCTTAATGGATGATTTTTAGCATTCTGATGTGAAAAACAAAATATATGATAGCAAATGATATGGTTTGCAAATGTGAAAAGCTTGAATGAAACATAATGACATGCGTAAGTTGGATGTGTTAGTGGATGGTGACGTGGACATTTTGCATGGCAAGATAGAATGTGTTAGTGAGATGTTGAGTGGATGCTGATGTGGACACTTTGTATGGCGAGAGAAAATAGCTAGTGGGGTTTGTTTATATAAGAAGTATAGATGGGTCACCGATGTGTGGGCCGCAAGTTTGGAAATGAACTCATTTTCATTCACGAATGTGTCTTGATGCAACAGCATGGCTGTATGGCAGCATCCAACAAGCAATAACAGAACAACATCGAGGTAGGAATATGACCAATTGTCATCTCTCTCTGCGATGTTACAGCATTGCTAAATATAGTCTGTGCATAATGTTGTCATGCCATTTACCTGGAGCCTTGATTAGTAATCACTCTTATTGCTTGTTAGAAATAATAACAAATTTCAAGTCAGAAAGCTATCATAGTGATTTGTTAGAAATTTGTTATTTTTATATCTCACAAACGAAGTCGGGTTTGATAAGATATTTTATAAGGTTGTGTATCATCATATCATGTATATGTGTGATTTTTTTGTTGAATTTAGACGACTTTTTGTACCGTAGTTTGTACAGGTTTTCATGAAGATTGCGATTTGCACAGGATACGTTCTATATCGAGTTGACTATAAGATATTAACAATTAGGTTAGCAATATTTTTCAACTTTCTCCTTTCTCTTCGCTTTCCATTTACTCCGTTTGATTTTGAGCACTAGCACTAGCACGTGTAGAGGTATGCACCTCAGTCCTTAGCTCCTGTCCTGCATAGGATCCCAACTCTCTTGTTTTTTTCTCTTGCCTCTCTTCTCCGACAAAAGTTACTTGCAACAGATATGGGAGGTTTTCGTATTTATGGGCATTATGCTTGGTTAGCCTTATTTATATATAAAGTTTATTCATCTTAATTGAGTAGCAGAGCTTCTGTTTTTTTTTAATAAAAAAAAATTACACGCGAAGTTTTACATTTCGGTTCACAGCTTTATGAAAAAAAAATACTAGAGATTTTGACAGAGCAACGGCAACCAGCAGCACGCGCGTAGCTGAAACCGGCGACACCTTTTGGGCAACTGGGCTGGGCTTGGTGCCTTTTGGGCCTCGTACGTCTGAGCGAAAATTAGGCGATTTCGATGGTTCCATCCGAGTTTCAAGTGCTAATCGCGCTAGAGTTCTTGCAACACAAGTTGGTGACGAACTACGGAACAACTCCGAAATCTGCCCCCAATAAATTCCGCTAACTCTGTGTTCCCCTCCACCCTCGCTCTCTGGACTCCCGGATCCCGACTACGAAACCCGTACGTACGTACCACCGGCGGCGATCGCACGGGCGTCGGCGGGAACTCGAGACGCTAGCCCTCACTTCATCAGCGCGCGATGTCGGCCACCGCCGTCGCCCCGGTCCCTCCCGCCGCGGCCTTCCCGGTGGCGTCCCCGCCGTCGTACCCGGCCGCCTTCCCCGCCGCCGCGCCCACCGAGGGCCACGACGGCGACCTCTACTGCCACTACAAGTCGCTCCAGCGCCACCTCGAGTTCGTCGAGATCCAGGAGGACTACGTCAAGGACGAGCTCAGGAGCCTCAGGCGCGAGGAGCTGCGCGGCGCGGAGGAGGTGAAGCGGTGCCGGGCGACGCCGCTCGAGATCGGCCAGTTCATGGAGATGGTCGACGCCGACCACGGCATCGTGGGCCCGACCACCACCGGCGGCAGCTTCTACGTGCGGGTCCTCAGCACCATCGGCCGCGAGCTGCTCAAGCCCTCGGCGTCCGTCGCGCTGCACCGCCACTCCCACGCGCTCGTCGACGTGCTGCCGCCCGAGGCCGACTCCAGCATCTCGCTGCTCGGCTCGTCGGAGAGGCCCAATGTCACCTACAGTGTGAGTTTCTGCGGTAATTGCTCCCATCTCAACCGTGCCCTGATTGATTTGATGTGTGCTATCCATCTTAGTTGCATCTATTAGGATTAATTCAGCTGTTTGAATTTGTAGTTAAAGTTGCAGTAGAATTTTTACTCATCTCAGCACCAATTAATATTTCCAATAGAAAGCGTGAAATTTTGTTAATGGCAGGATGCACCTGCAGGCCTTGTGCACTGGATTTATGCGGACTATTTGCCTCGTTGCGATAGGTCCTCATGGCCTCATCTTTACTCCTTGTAATATTGTTATTCTAGTAGCTAAGAATGCAGGAGATTGGCATTGTTAGACAAGGGGATGTGGGCTTCAAATTTGGTGCAATGCTGTGAACAAGCAATTAGATTTTACCTTCAGCTTTGTTGTTTTTGTATCTAAAAGTGTGTAATGTTTTGAGGTGTCCCTTAATGTAGACATGTTTACTTGTTAGATTAGGTAGTGTTTGGATGACTTTGAAACATTGCTACTCCTGGTTGTGTCAATTAAAGGGTAACAACTAACAGGTCAGAAAAGGCCACGAATGACCTCAAATCTGTCTAACATAAATTTACTAAGTAGAGTTATATGAACCAAACACCCACTTAATATTAGTGGAAGTACACACTTAAAACTTAAACGTCAGTTCCACACAACAGAGTTTCAAAATTAGTCATGGACTCATGTGAGCTATTAAATTTGGTTAGATTTTGAAATTTATTACCCTTGCGCATTCTGACTGTAATAAAAACACTGCATATTTGTTGCTTATTCTAGCAGTTTTTCTGACAGTGAATACAAAATCAATAATGTTTTGTTGCTTTATTTCTGTGTTCAGGATATTGGTGGATGTGACATTCAAAAGCAAGAAATCAGGGAAGCTGTCGAGTTACCCTTGACACATCACGAGTTGTACAAGCAGATTGGTATTGATCCACCAAGAGGTGTGCTTCTGTATGGTCCTCCAGGTACTGGCAAGACCATGCTTGCCAAAGCTGTGGCACATCACACAACTGCTGCTTTTATCAGAGTAGTTGGTTCAGAGTTCGTGCAGAAGTACTTGGGTGAGGTAAATTGGGGTGATTATACTAGGAATTGGTGCCTTGCAATTTGTTGCCAAATTACACACATCACTCCCTGCCATTTGTAGTTATGAAACATTCTACATGTATATATGTTTGTTTGTGTTCCAGTACTTAGTGCTTTGTGTTAAAAGCCATATTTGTGTTTAAATACTGCTTAAACATAGGGAAAAAATGCTCTAAAATGGTATGTGCAAAAAGGCTGCAAAATAAAACAGATGGATATCATAGCGCTTTTTCCCATGCAGAAGTGAAACCAGTGAGCAGAAAGGTGTGAAAGAGGGAGTTAGGTGTTTGGTGTATGCTTAAGGATAAAATATATCTCTGTTTGGATTACAGGAACCCGGTTTCATACAGCTTCATGAATCATGACATAAGTGCATAACTATGCCGCATAGCGGTGCTGTTTCAATATGTGGCCAATGAGTGTAATCTGTAGTGTATGGCAGGAGCCTTGGCTTTACATGAGTTCCTTGCTAGGTCACTGGTCCCAGATAACTAGGTCTTTTGGCGTTTGAGCCTACTGGTCGTGTTTCCCTAGTTCATTTTCTAAAATGACATTTTGCCTAAACCCACTGGGTGTACCTTGCAGGGTTTCTTACTTCTCTCCCTTTTGTATTTATTTATTCTTCTTATTAATGAAATGGCACAGCTCTCCTGCGTAGTTCGAGAAGAAAAAATTGGCATAACTATGGTACACCTGTGAATAAGCCAAACAACTACCTTTCTATTTGTATTTTTTTTCATTTTCCATGGAATGTATCTTTGTGATGCATATGACAAACTGGTTATGTGGCTTTACATTTTGCATAGAAATTATCTTCTAGTGGCACACATGACAACATCTCTTGATTAACTATCTGTGGTATTAGCTTCTTATGGTTCCATAAGAATATGTGCCATTTGTACTTTTTGGGTGTTCCAGAATTATTAGTTCTGTTCCTGGTGCCTTATGCTCTTTGAATTCCTTTACAGGGTCCTCGGATGGTTCGAGATGTATTCCGTTTGGCTAAGGAGAATGCCCCTGCAATCATATTTATTGATGAGGTTGATGCTATAGCCACTGCACGTTTTGATGCTCATACAGGTGCTGACAGAGAAGTTCAGCGCATTCTGATGGAGCTACTTAATCAGGTAAACGAAGCTTTTGGATCGTTGTGGTTTTACTAGAAATTATAATAGATTTGCCATTTGATGTTACAAAACGCTGTATTTCAAAGGAAACATTTTTAGACCAAGAAATATAAGAAAAGACTCTGTTTTGGAATTGAAATTGTAAAGCTCTATCTACACCTCGACATACAAAGTTATTTTATGTTCTGAGAGAAGTAGAAACTATAATATTATAAAAAATGATAACTGAGGTCTTGGAAAGTTAACTTTGGGTCTTTGGCAGATTGCTAGGTTGGAAATTCTTAGATGCTGGAGTGTTCCTGGTTTTTGTAATAATCTTTCTGTGTTTATTGCAGATGGATGGATTTGATCAAACAGTGAATGTGAAGGTTATAATGGCAACTAATAGGGCAGATACTCTAGATCCTGCTCTGTTGCGTCCAGGTAGACTTGATAGGAAAATTGAGTTCCCTCTTCCTGATCGGCGACAGAAGAGGCTTGTTCCAAGTAAGTTGTCTTTTTGTGTGAACTAACGGATGGGCATTATATTTCGTTCTTATGAAGTAACACAGCTTGCATATTAATTTACTGAAGTACTGTATAATATAATGCATGTCTGGTATTTGATTTTTGTATGTTCACATATGATGAAAGTTCAATATATTGCTACAGGTACTGTATTAAGGTCCTTCACATCTTGTGCAAATAGCTATTGATCCGCACAAATTTCTTTATTTAGGTAATTAATTAAAATTTTCAACCATGTCATGTTGCATACCAATTGCTAACTTATTCTGCACAGATGCAAATGCTCAATTGTGATATGGTCATATGGTCTGTCAAGGATTTGCAATCAGTGCAAACTAATTTGTTTTTCTTTTTATTTTATATGTTTCGGTTTTTCATATTTGTTGCTGGGATCATAATTTTTTCTCAACTGCTCGCTGGCTGCTGTTTCAATTCAGGTCTGCACTGCCAAGATGAATTTGAGTGACGAGGTTGATTTGGAAGATTATGTTTGCAGACCGGATAAGATCAGTGCTGCTGATGTGAGTCAACTTTCCTTACGAGGATTCAGATAATTATATTAAATAATCTATATTTAAACTACTGGGATACTTTCTGCATTGGGTCATTAGTTGTATTTTTTTCTAAAAAAAGCACCTCTTGCATGTAATATCCTGCGTAGGCTAATAGACTTTTGAATTTTATCTCCGCATACTGCAAACTTGAACACTCGGTGATCTTTAATGGGAATGGATAACATACATAGAACATTCATGCTTCTTGTTATGTTCTCCGGTTACCTTGATAGTGAAGCACGCAATCCAATGATTTGTTCTATTGGTTAAGTGGCTTCATCTGAATTATCTCTCTAAATAGGATGACGCGTGTTAGTAGCTAAAATTGTTTCTCCACTTAGCAAGTTAGCAATGGCTTACTGAGCAAATATCGTAGTTAATATCATTTGTAACGACAGATGTTACCTGTTCATTATTGCACTAGTTTTTAGTTTTGGCAGAGTTTTGAACTTAAAGTTAACAACCCTAGAGATTTATAGCTTTAAGAGGATCTACAAGTCTTGTCATCTTGATATTGTGCTGTACTTGTTATTCAGCTTCAAATCGCCACAACAAGAACACTACTAGTTATAAAATGAGGAAATTCCAGAGTACACTTGTATGCTAAGAGATAATGCATAAAATGGGGATTTGATACAAGGCTACCAAAATATTATATTGGGTTATTCACCAAATTTCATGGTGTTTTTGCTGTTTTGCTTTGCCTTCTCAGTTTTTGACTCTTGGTGTCGTAAACACAATAGACCATACATTTCTCCTTATGACCTCTATTTTAATACTCGTGAACCTATCCCTTTTTCAGATTGCTGCAATATGCCAAGAAGCTGGCATGCATGCCGTCAGGAAAAATCGGTACGTGATCTTACCCAAGGACTTTGAGAAGGGCTACCGGACCAATGTAAAGAAGCCCGAGACAGACTTCGACTTCTACAAGTGAAGAAAGCACCGGTGTTGTTAATTTTTTTTTAAAAAAAAATGCATGCGCTCGTTGTCAATATACTAACAATCTGGGACATGCCATGTTGGATGTTAATCTGCTGTTTGCTAGTGTGACAAATGCACCTAACCGTAGTTTGCATGGATGTCAGTTGTATTAACGATTTTCTTGTAATTGAGCGGGGGAAGTTTGTTATGCTCACATTATTCTGTCCAACAACTAACACAAGCCTTTGGCGTGTACGTGCGTGCATTTCAGCATTGATTGGAAACAAATTATGTTTCTGACGTACGTGTCTGGGTAGTCTCTGCTTCTCCGACATTAGTTTTTTTTTCTTTATTTCTTTCTTTTAAAAAAAATGGTGCGTGTGCGAAGATAATGTCGAAATGACGCGATTATCTGGTTGACCGAGACATCCATTTTTAATGTAAGCCAAAAGAATTAATTAAGGGACAGGGAGCACTAGTTTGACGAGCATGATTCCGATAATGCTAGCCATGAGTGGGAAATCATGGCAACCACCCACTGGAATCATTGGAGCTCAGCTCAGCTCAGCTCAGCCCGGCGACAAGAATGCTCAGGCATATCCGGGTGCGGTGATCATTGGATCGGAGTTGGGGAACATGCGGACACTACACAAAAGCGACACAGTAGTGGACACTAGGCCGGTTGTGGGGTGGCCATCTCATGTCTCATCACGCAGGCGCGCGGTCCAAGTGCGGACGAACCGAACCGAACCGAACTGTGGTCGCCGCCGCAGCCTTGCTGAGCGGCACTTGCTGGTTGGCGCTGGCGCTGGCGGCAGGGCGCTTTTTGCCCAGCTGATTAGGCAGAGCCTCGCGGCGCAAATCACGGGCCAAAGGAATATGGCCCGCGCCAGCGCCACACCGCACCCATCGTCGTCCGTCAGGCCAGGACTCCACCAGGTCCGCCCGCACCAATCGACTCTTCTGGCTATCTGTCGTCCGTGCCCGTGTGCGCGCGCGTTTTGATCAAAAGTCTTTGCTACGCGGTGCGGTGGCTCCAGCTCCTGCTATGTACACTGCAGGGGCGGATCTACAGTAGGTGCATGGGGGTACAGCTGTCCCCCCAAAATTTTTGAAAAAAAACCAAGTATATATATACTCTTTAATACTTGTATATATATAATATATTGCTAAATACAATGGCAAGAATGCTCAGCCCATACAACAGCCCCAACAATCTAAATTCGTTGCTTTGTAGGCCCAAGAGCAGCCCATTTCCAGACTGCACAGCACGTATTGGTGTATAATAAGTTGTTTGCCGATCTGCCGAATACGAAACGACGTAGCTCCTTCCACAATCCTCAAGATCTCAACCCCGCCGGCCGCCGCTTGAAAGATAGAAACCCTCGTTTCTGATGTTTGACGATCGGCAGGCTGGCTGAGGCGCTGCTGCTTCCGATTTCTGACCTTTCCTTCGGTCGTCCTACGCTACACCAATATGCCTAGGAACTGCTGAACTGACAAGTTGCAAAGGGTAAAAATTCAGTCTTGTTCTATTGAGATCAATCATTTTATTTACTGAAATATTCCGATCAATCATTAGTCCTAGTCTGCGGAATTCCTATTCTAATTTGACCGATTATTGAGCGGGAGTTTTTTCGACATGTAAGCAATTAAGATATCATTAAACACTTTCAAGCCATGGCAGAACGACGTGTGAAGCTTTAGCTGGAAACTTGTATTAGTCTACTAAAATTATGGAAAGTTAGAAACATATAACTTATCGCAACTATTTTATCAACGTTTAGTGATCTAATTACGTTGTGTCCATGTTCATTGACTATATCATTTTCATCCGTACCCCCATGATTGAAATCCTAGATCTGCCACTGGTACACTGGCGCCTAATGTGGCACATTCTTGGTTTTCTTTACGATCATAAATCTGGAAAGAAAGAAAAAAACTTTTGTTGACGTTTGAGCTATAATTTAGTGGGAGGAAAATGCACCCTCGGTCCCTCAACTTGGCTTAAGGTGTCATCTAGTTCCCTGAACTTTCAAAGTGATATATGTAGATCCCTAAAGTTGGCAAAATGTGTCATTTAGGTCCCAAACTTTCAAAGTGATCACCGCAGGTCCTTAAACTTGACACAGCGTGTCATCCAGGTCCCAAACACTGTAGATAATTCTAGCACCGAATTTTTTAAAAAAAGAAAATCTAATTTTGGGTACTGTAGCTACAATCTATAAAATTTTCCAAAAATTGTATTTTTTTCATACGATCTCCGATAAAGATGAGTTTTATATAAAAATTATAGCTTGCGACGAGATCTACAACTTTGTAGTTTTGAGTTTTTTAATTTGAGGATAGCTAAGACACTAAAAAAATTAAACAAAATTTTTCAGCACTATATTAATCACGTATAAGCACGTGTCGTCTTGGAAAAATCATATCTTTCTTATATATTATCAAATTGAGATACTTTTTATATAAAAGTTGTAACGTTCGACGAAGTCTACAACTTTCTAGTTTTAATTTTTTTTAATTTCAGGTCATTAAGATTCTCAAAAATTAAAATACAAAACCACTATGCAAGAACCAAAATTAGCGTTTTTATTTTTTTTTGAGAAACTTAACGACCTCAAATTAAAAAGTTAAAATTAGAAAGTTGTAGATCTCGTCGAACGCTACAACTTTTATATAGAAAGTATCTCAATTTGATAGTATATAAGAAAGATATGATTTTTCCAAGATGGCACACGTTTGTACGCGATTAATATACTGTTGAAAAATTTTGTTTAATTTTTTTGCGTATCTTAACCACCTCAAATTAAAAAACTCAAAACTGAAAAATTGTAGATCCCATCGCAAGCTACAATTTTTATATAAAACCTATCTTCATCGGAGATCGTATAAAAAAAATATAATTTTTAGAATATTTTATAGATTGTAGCTACAGTACCCGAAGTTAGATTTTCTTTTTTTTTAAATTCGGTGCTGGAATTATCTACAGTGTTTGGGATCTGGATGACACCCTGTGTCAAGTTTAGGGACCTGCGGTGATCACTTTGAAAGTTTTGGACCTAAATGACACATTTTGCCAACTTTAGGGACCCATAGATATCACTTTAAAAGTTTAGAGATCTAGATGATACCTTGAGCCAAGTTGAGGGACCGGGGGTGCATTTTCCTCTTTAGTGGCCAGCTGGCTATTAAAAACTGAAGTGTACTCCCTCCGTCCCACAATAGTGGACGTTCTACGGTTCAAAAAAAAAAGTATCAGAAAGCTTGACGTTTTAGCTTGTAAACATAGGTCCCCACCCTATATCATGGACATCCATCATCAATCTGTCGGCCACTATTGGGGATTAAAAAAATAAAAAAAAGGCAAACGGTGGGAGGCTTGGGCAGCATTATCCTTTCGTCCGTGGCGCATGAGAGAGAATAGCGCATTGAGAGTAGGAACAGAGCAAGTACTGGAGTAGACGGAGCAAGTACTGGAGTAGGGGTTTGCAGAACTTTTGCCACTATCGTTGGTAGTCGCGTTCGTTCCTAGAACGTCAACTATAATAGGACGGAGGAAGTATCTTGTTATGCCCCTCATTTCTCTATTACAGTAATAGGCAACCAAAGAATGAAGGGACACGGAGCACTAGTTTGACGATCGTGCTAGACTGCTAGCTATGACTATGAGTGGGAAATCATGGCAGCCACCCACTGGAATCACTGGAGCTCAGCCCGGCGACAAGAATGCCCCGACATCTCCGGGTACGATGTGATGATATGATTGGATCGGAGTTGGGGAACATGTAATCATGTGCGCGGACTTCACAAAGCGACACGGTGTGGAGTTGGCCAGGCCAGCTGGGTTCGTGCTTCGTGGTCGCGCCTCCAAGTGCGGACGAGCTGTGATCCGTCGTCGCCGCTAGCTGAGCCGAGCGCAGCGGCACTCTAGCTGGTTGTTGGCGCCGGCAGCCGGGGGCAGGCAGGAGCAGGACACGCGTTGCGCCCAGCAGATTCGCCAGGGGACCTCGCCGCGCTAATCACGCACGGGCCAAATCAAAATGCCCCGCGCCGCGCCCACCGTCGTCAACTGCTCACACTTCCAGCGATCCGTGCCCATTAAGGTCTTTGCTAGGTGATGCCTCCTGCTGGCCAGGACGTTCGTGGAAAAAAATGGAATGCAGTATATATCTCGGATTAAAATAGTCGGTCGCGCTCGTCGAATTGTCGTTAACGTAATTCCATTTTCAAATGAACCGCACGTGTGTGTGCCTCCCTTCATCAAAATAACAAAAATACCACACCCCACTCCTAGCTCTCCATTTGGACATATCCATGTACGTACACACGTTAATCACGGCCTAAATCAACCATACTACGACATGCGCGACTCCCATGACGCCGGCGACGGCATGGTCGACGCGGTCCGGGCCGTCGTCCCAGTGCCCGACGAAGCGGTGGTCGCCGACGACAGCCGCGGCGGCGTGCCGGCCTGTTTGATGGCCACGTTCGGGAGCGGGCTGCGCCGCCGCCGCTCCTGCTCCTTGACCAGCTCCGCGGCCAGCGCGTCCACCTTCTCCGCGTTCGTCCGCTCCGACAGCCTCCGCCCGCGGAACAGCACCGACTCCACGTTCCGCTGCGCCAGCATCGCTCCGGCGGCCGCTTCGTCGGCGGCGTGGGGGAGCGCGGCCAGCGGCGCTCTGCCGGCCTGGACGCGCACGTAGCTGGTTCCGCACGCGTGCCCGAACGCCATGGCCACGGACTCGTCCACCATGTCCGCGACGCCCTCGGCGGTCACGCGCGCCAGCTCCCGCGGCGACGGAGAACGCGTGAGCATCGGCGTGCGCGACGCGTCGCAGCACACGCCGGCGCCGGCGCCGATGGAGAGCACGAGGAGGTCTTCGACGCCGGCGGCGAGCGGGAACTCCTGCTTGTTGTGGAGCACGTGCGTGATGGCCGCCGCGGCCGGGTTCCCCATGGCCGCCACAGCCCCGGAAGCCGCGGCGATAGCCGTGGCACCGTCGACGGACCTGACGGTCTCGAGGGCGCCGCAGGTGGCGGCGCAGACGTCGCGGAGGCGGAAGTCGAAGGCGTCGCTCTCGACGGCGTCGGCGCGCGAGAACACGAACGGCGCGGCCGTGGCGAGGTCGTAGCACGGCACGAGCAGCGGCGCCACGGTGTCCCTGAGCGTGGCGTCGCCGAACACGCGGCGGAACGACGAGCGCTCGTCGTCGCCGCTCCCGCCCCGAGAGCCGCGGAACAGCTTCGCCCACCGCCCGCGCCGCCGGCGTCCTCCTCCCCAGACATTGGCGCCGACGCTCCGGGCGACGAACGCGAGCGCGTCGTCGGCCGCGTACCGTGGCCGGCCGTCGGGGCCCCTGAGGAAGAGCATGGCGGCGAGCACCCCGCCGGCGCCGGCGCCCGCGGCGAGGTCGAAGAAGTCGGCCACGCGCGCGTCGGGGTCCCCCGTGCAGTCGCGCAGCTTGGCCTCGAGCCTGGCCAGCGCCGCGGCGGCCAGGAGCGCGTCCTCGGCGCCATCGCCCGCGCCGCAGCCGTCGATGGCGAGCACCCGCACGCGGCCGCCGTCGAGGAGCGCCCGCGCCGGCGACGGGCACCACCCGCCGAGGAACCTGCTCTCGAGCAGGGAGAAGAGCTGGTGGCTGAGCTTGCTGTCCACGCACATGGCTGCCGCCGTCGCCGTGGGTGGCGACGCCGTTGCCGCGTAGGCCTCCATCGATGGTCCAGGAGCAATTGCAAGCAAGCAGCGCGTGAGGAGAGCTTGTCTATCGTTGCTAGAGATTGGTTGGAGCTCGTGAGTCGTGAATGCGAGTGAATGCCGATGCCCACGATGCTCCAACACGGGCTCTTTTATAGAGGCGACTGCCAGGGTAGCAGTAGCACCGCGCCACCGGGCGCAAACGTGGCTGCGGCGGGTGTGGCCGGACAGCTAGCGTACGGATGTATCATGGCCGTGGGGGCTGTGATCGGACAACGCGATCGGTGCCACGTGGAGAAGCGGGGAAGCTTCCGCCGTTTTGCCGGGTGTGCACGCACCCGCCGGGGAAGTTTCCTGTCCGAGTCCGAGTGCCATAGTGCGGCGCGGCCGCTAGGTCTCCGGCCTAGCTAGATGGGGCCACCAGTCATCGACGGAGTTGTGCGGGACCACCTTGTCAGCGCGCGGTGGGGCAGGGTCACCGACGCCGACGGGATCGGCGATTCGGTGTGTCCCGGGATGGCGAGACAGATGCAGACCTGCGGCGATCGCGTGCGCTGGCTGGCACTTGCGGAATCGCGTTCAAGCACGTCGGGGTTGGATCGGGAGCTTCACTGTGTGCATGTGTTTTTCACACACACACACACATGTCGAAATAGGACGTACAGTACAAGTGGCTCTAGTTTTACACACATGACAAAAAATCTTAGGCCCTTTTGAAAGGCACGAATTCTAAGGAATTTGTGTAGAAATTTCGCAAGAATTAGTCCATTTTCATAGAAAATAACACATCAAAGAGAAAAGAATCCTTGCGTTCTATGCAGATATGCAGAGAGAATGCAGTCACACTACACGACCTCACGCTAGGTATAGATTCTCCTGTGCTTATAGACACAAGTGGGAACCAGTTGAAGCTGCACAGTTTATACTTAGGTCCCGTTTGGCACGGCTCCACTTCACCAGTGAAGACATTATTTTTTGCTCTGGCTCCATGAACAGCTCTATTGGTGGAGCTAGAGCCATTTTGATAAATCGTTTGGCAAAACAGCTCCACATATAGTGTTCCTCAAAATGTGCTCTCACAGAGATAAGGTGAAGCCAGGAGAAACCACTATTTTTGGTTTCTTCGCACCCAAGAGCTCTGTGAGAGCATGTTTTTAAAGATTTTATGGGTGGAGCCATTTTATTTTACTCCGTCTGACAGAACAAAACTCCAAACGACGTCTAAAGCCGCTTGAGAAGTCCTGCCAAACGGGCCTTAGTCGTGTTCCACCCATGCATGGAGGTTATGCGCTCTTTCCACGGGCTTTCGTCAAAACAAACAAACGGCGCACACGTGCATGCATTCGCGTGACGCATCTATTGGATATGTGTTGTCCCTAATTTTGTATCGATTGTCTTGTCACATTGCCACCATGTAGCTAGCCTACTGGTAAGTACTACTGCTCGTCCGTAGCACTCGCCCACTGGCCAGATAAACAGCGTGCATGATAAAAGATTAGAGTTGGTACAGTCATACAGATGAGATGAGGTGTTTTACGTACCGTAGCGGCGCGGGTGTTACACGGCTAGCGGTACAGTACAGGCAGCATACATTGCCACTTCTGTGTCTGTGCTGTCGCATGTCGCATAGCTACAACCACCGGTAAGGAAACCGGCGGGGACGAGACGAGGGTTATGTGGTTATGTGCCCTACTAACCAGGATGATGAGGCCGGCGCCGGCTTTGATCCATTTTCAGGCTGCGCGGATATGCGCGTATATGTGCCGTATGTAATGTTTGATTGTTCTGAATTATCATTTCCTTGGGATAAGGTGGCCCCGTCAGCAGTCCGTTGGCATAATAAATTGCATATGTGCCGTGCCCGTTTGGTATCTTTTTGCCGCAACCAGCAGGCACAGCATCGAGTTGTTGCCGCTCGCGGTTGTACTGCGCAGCTGGGCATGGTGGTGCATGCATGCTTCCGTAGTTCCGTGCTAGATTCCACGCACAGCTGGACGCACAGACAAAGGGACACCGGAGTACACCCACTAGCTAGCACCGCAGCGACTTACGGTTTGACTAATATAAGACGCGCGCACGGGTGGGTGACGGACGGACGGAGAACGCACAACGGACTTGGGCGTGGAGCTAGCTTGCATTGGGCCACGCACCGACGCACGCACGAGCACGATCATCTCAGCGCCGCAACGACTTGCACGCAACGAATTGGTATTGAATTTTTTTTTCCGAAATAACATTATTTTAATAATTAATTGTAAATCTACATGTCATAACAATAAAATTGCACATATAGGTGTCAAACGGCAAATCGGGGGCCGATAAGAGCCTAATACGCGCCTATCGGCGTTTAGATTGCCGACAGGAGGCCTCACATGGTACATGCACCCATTGACGTAGGAGCTATGGTCGCCGATACAGCAATCAGCTTTACAGGGGCCGATAGGTAGAGAGAACTGAAGGCATGTCATCACGGAGAGGCAGCACTAATAGATAGATAAGAACAAATATATCATATATTGTAGTTCACTTATTTAATTTGGTACGTACAAACAAGTATTTACGTAGTCTTGCTTAGTGTTGACGTAGATTCTGGACAACACACCAGTAAGGTGCTAGAATGCACAGCCACGCACGAGACGAGACAAGGCAGAGCAGCACACCCGCGAAACCAGGCCTGGCCGGTTTCAGTAACCGGCCAAGCCGCCTACCCGACCTGGCCGACTTTGATAGTCGGCTGGGCCTGTTTCCTCGGGTTTGCCGAGGAAGTTAGGGCTTCGGTCTTCTGGTCGTCGGGACGACTGGTAACTGCAGCAGAGGACGTTTGGTGGTCGATGTAGCGCCCGTCCTTCGCCGGAGAAACTCCCGAACACCCCTCGGAAAGATCCATCGGAGAGATGCACGTGGAGGTTGCCCTAGGAACCGTGGAGGCCGCCTAAAACGTCGACTAAACTCGCGGAGAGTCGAGCCAAATAACAGGATAGAGATGAACCACCACGAGAATCTACTTTGTAGATGGATTTTGACGATTGGATGGTTAAGATCTCAATCGGCCATGGTCCTCTCATATATAGAGAGAGAGTGGTCTTATCCCAGTAGGAAACACGTATTTAGCCAAGTCTCCAAGTTTACAAACCAGAGAGTCCGTGACGGAGTCCACAGTGATGGCGAAGTTCACTACAAGAAATCTGGGATTGGATGACAAACGCAAACTGTCATGTAAAGTACACAAATGGTCATAAAAAGTACTTTATGACGAAAAAACGGTCGTCACGCGATCGTCACAAAACGACCGACACAAAAAGTATCGCGTGATGAAATTATGAAAACCGTCACATAATGTCATGACCTTTTGTGACGGTTACACTTCATTGTCACATATTGTTACTTTTTACGACGATCATAGCTGTCGTATATTGGTTAGTCAACGCATCACATTATGTACAAATCGTCATGAATGGTACGTTGGAGGACAGGTTTGGATATGTTTTTGTGACGATGCGGGAACGTCATGTATAGCATTTTGAGACGATTGTATTGCATCATAAATTGTCCTTTCATTCATGACGAGCGTGGCATGCATATTTAGTGACAACACACTGATCTTTCATAACAGCTCTTAAAAGCATAATACACATATATATCAGCCAAGCCATCATCCACATGATTGAAATCACAAGTTATAAATCATACACAATTCACTCAAGCCATCGTGCATACACATAAATTCAAGTCCAAAAGACAGCAAGGTAGAAAAAGTTTAGGCAAAGGTCTCATCCTCAGAAACCGCATTAATGCCTACCTCAATCTTTCTAAAGTTTTAGGACATCTCGCAGTAGTGCATTAGTCTCTTCAAACTTGGTTATCATCTAGCGCCAAGTTGTTGCACCAAACAAGTTCCATCCAGTAGCAAGTTCTAGCTGGTAGCCCAGCAAACAATACCAATAACCCTATCTAAATGTTATCTGAAAAAAGAAAACAATGAAGACATTATAAGTGATCCACGAAAAATATAGTATGCACATGCTAACTAAAAGAAGCACATTTTTCACTTGCTAACTAAAATTAAAATTACACTCACTAGTAAGATGTTCATATAGCTAGTAGACATGGCTTGCATTGTAAAATTATTAGATACGGCTTGGACTATAAAAATGCATTCAACTGTAACATACACATAGCTACTAAATTGTTATATAAAGACAACATGAACATTGACAAATGTTACACTGCATTGTCTATCTATAATGCCCCATTTCCTAACTGTCTACCTACATGGTTAACAAGCATTCTGAATCTCTCTCTTATTGTTAATATAATAACTACTATCCTAAATTTGAAGGAAATAGTTTTAGCCAAAGGATGTAAAAGCTAGCAGTGCTACAACTTCATGAATTATAGGATGAATCAAATTTTAGTACTTATTTAAAAAACCACGCAATGGGTTGAACTGAAGTTAGTAAATAGAAAAGGACAGGAATTTTAGTTGCAATCCAAGCAGCAGCATGATTTTCGAAATCTGAAGGTTGCAAGCTAAGCTCCTAGGCATAGCTCTTTTTAATAAGATAATGAATCCAATAGTTTGTCACTTTGACAAATCACCTATGCCTATGGATTCTAGAGCAAGTTGTCAAACAACCAATTGCAAAGCAAGCAGTTCCACGTGATAGCAAAATTGGAATGTTATTTTGCACCCATATCACAGGGGAAGCTTGTACGGCTGCTTCAGCTGTGCTTCCACGTACATGCATGACCACTTGGACATGTTAGTCTCCTGCATACAAATATTGTAGGACATAAGGCTGCATCAAGCTATGGCAATCATAGTATGAAAATAAAAATAAAAACAAGTATTAACTAACTATAGGTCTTGACCAAATCTTCCTTCTTACAACACTTATGTACTATCTGGATGGTAATTTAAGATGTTTGTATATGAATATATCTGCTACTAGTAGCACTCAAAGTATAACTCAAAGTCTCACATTCCGCAGAGACTAGCATCGCTATTCGCCTAAGTTCCAGCTAAACGGTACTACGACATCAGGTTTGTTTA
Organism: Eremochloa ophiuroides; assembly: GCA_038502445.1. Classification (NCBI taxonomy): domain Eukaryota; kingdom Viridiplantae; phylum Streptophyta; class Magnoliopsida; order Poales; family Poaceae; genus Eremochloa; species Eremochloa ophiuroides. Next base: position 21,113,769 of record JAHLJS010000002.1, read on the forward strand.
GACATGTGACACTGAACCTGTAGGACAAAAGCCATATCCAGGTTATCACTCCAAGAAAGTACTTGAATAATGCAACCTGGTATATGCACATCGATAGCAACCCGGGATAATGCAACCTTCATATTGTCGTACAATGAGCAATACTAATTTAAGAACAAACTTGTCTTTGTTTTCTAATATCACGGGTGCCATGGATTCAGACAATGAGCAGTACCAGGTATATACACATCGACAGTAATGTGTGTAGAACTATTGAAATCGAAGAAGTCTATATATAATGTGTGTCTGAAAACAAGTTGCTGAATTTGGGTGATGCCTATAGAAATAGAAAGCAAACAAAGGAGTCTAATTTCTACATAACCTAATATCTAAAAGCAAGGCACTAGTATCTGAAAGCAAGGCACTGAAGCAAGAAAAATATTTTTTGTGGCACCATGCCCTTAACTGCCCACGTTCACTACTGCACTTTTGACGCCTCCTGGTTTCTAGAAGCAGCACATTGTTCTTGAGTTGATACCCACCATGTGCAAATGCCTGCATTCCATTCGTTCCTTATCCTCCCCACGTACATGTGTTGGCAGAGGATTTTTTTTGACAATCTTGGCAGAGGATTAAGGATCTGCAGGAAGAGACCACAAAATATCCACACAGGATCTGTACATAAATATATGAAGAAAACGATGTTGTTGGAAGAATAGAAATGATTTGGCACCTTGCGATTTTAGCCAAGGGAGCTGCACCAGCGCTCACCTGATCTACTGTGTAGTTGACTGACCGCCGCCGTAACGTCGTCCAGATCCCGACCATGCGCCCCCGCCGCCGCCTTTTGAGCCCGGTGTCCAGACCATGCGCCCCCGTCACAGCCTTCTGAGTGTGGCCACCCACCGACTTCGGGGCCTGGCCATCCCCCTGCGAGGAGTGGAAGAGCAGCGGCCGGCGGCTGTATTCGTTGAGGAGCTGGTGCGGTTATATATGTGTACGGGCTAAGTGCACCCTCTTTTGGGCCTTGCTGAAAGGCCACCGCATCCTAGGCCAACCTACCGGTTTTGAGGGTAGGCCTAAGTTTCATATAAATAAATTTTGAAGTTTTTTTTATTATAATTTTTATTAAAGTTTGTGCTTATCATTTAATACTATAAATGAATTCAATTAAAAAAGTCATGAATACCAAGTTTGTTAATCTTATCAAAATCTACATTTTTGTTTTGGTCAACTTTTCATTTGACAAAGTTTGAACGATTAAAATTTTGGATTTTTAAATTTTGACAGCTCTGAACAAGTTTTCGAAACCCTAAATGGTCATAACTAGAAAAGTCACGAATACTAAGTTTGATCAACTCATCAAGATATACAATTGTTATATAGGTCATTTTTGCATTTGAGAAAGTGTTAGGAAAGTTTAGTTCTAAATTGACAAATCTCTCATATAGTTTCATAAACCCTATGTGAGATTCATTATTTTGTGACTAGTGTTTACTAACACTTTCTAAAATGGAAAAATAGCCTATATAACAATTGTACATCTTGATAAGTTATAACAACTTTGTATTCAAAAGTTTTTCATCTAAGGTCATTTGGTGTTTCATTTGACAAAGTTTGACCAAGTCAAATTTTGAATTTTTAAGAAATGACACCTTGACACTAGTATTTGAAACTCTAAATGATTTCAAATAGAAAAGTTATAAATACCAAGTTTGTTAATCTCATTAAGATCTACAATTGTTGTTTTGGTCAACTTTTCAATTGACAAATTTTGAATGATTCAAATTTTAGATTTTTAAATTTTGACAGCTCCAAACCAGTTTTCGAAACCATAAATGGTCTCAACTAGAAAAGTCACGAATACGAAGTTTGATCAGCTCATCAAGATCTACAATTGTTATATAGCTCATTTTTGTATTTAAGAAAGTATTACGAAAGTTTAGTTCTAAATTGACAAGTCCCTCGTATAGCTTCATAAACTCTATGTGAGATTAATGATTTTGTGACTAGTGTTTACTAACACTTTCTCAAATGGAAAATAGCCTATATAAAAATTGTACATCTTGATAACTTCTAACACCTTTGTATTCAAAAGTTTTTCATCCGAAGTCATTTAGTGTTTTATTTTACAAGGTTTGATTAAGTCAAATTTTAAATTTTAAAAAATGACACCTTTACACTAGTATTTGAAACTCTAAATGGTTTCAAATAGAAAAGTCATGAATACCAATTTTGTTAATCTTATTAAGATCTACAATTTGAATGACTCAAATTTTAGATTTTTAAATTTTGACACCTCCAAACCAATTTTCGAGACCCTAGACTGTATCAACTAGAAAGGTCGTGAATACCAAATTTGATCAGCTCATCAAGATCTACAATTTTTATATAGGTCATTTTTGCATTTAAAGCCCTCAAATTTAAACTCAAAATGGATTTATAAATTAAAATAAAAAAAGAAAGGAAAAGAAAACATCAGTCAAACCCTACTCTTTTAAGCCTAGCCCGTCTTCTCCACCTGCACCCCCTCTTCCTTTTCATCTGGGCCAAGGCCCATCTTTGGCCCAACAGTCATGGTCAAGGCCCAGCTCCTACTAGGGTATCGTATGATATTGGTGAAAGGTCCTTATTTGGTTTTGGTAATTGAGTGACAACTTAAGTGGACTAATATGTGTTTAAGTGTTGATTACACAGGTGATTAGTCCACAAGTACATGTGTGTGAGCATCTATGCCATAGAGGTGAAAATGGCTTGGAGATGATGCTTATCTCACACATATGGTATGAAGGAGCTAAACGCATGAGACATGACATGGAGTCATGTGGCTAGGTGAAGAAGATCAAGACAAGGCTTCGCGTCGATGGACCGGTTGTAAGTGTGAAGGGCAAGTCGGGTGATGGCTTGGCGCCGATGGACCAACGCAACGGTGAAGAGCAAGCAAGTCAAGGATCGATGAACTAAAAGCCACGTGATGATATGAAGTGGATCATATCATTCATGAGATGTTGGTGCATGTGTTGCACCAGCATCGATGGTGTCGGAGACCGTGATGAAGACGGTGATCAAAATGGAAAGCGCAAGGCAAAGGTATAACCTAGGGCATTTTCATTTCACCGGTCTAAGGTTGAGTAGAGAAGTGCTTGACCGGATTTAGGATAGATGGCCGTACTATCAAGAGGGGCAAACTTGTTTGCATATCGGTCATCTAGTGCCACTTGAGTGATCTAACTTGCATACGTTGCTAGGATCGAGTGGCGTGGTGAAAAGAGTGAAAAATCCTTTGAAAAATGTTTGTGAAAAGCTAACACACATGCACATGAGGTGTACACTTGTTGGTGTTAGCACTTTTGCAAAGGTGAAAGTGTTTGGAGGTGGTGTTGTGAGGTAGAGAGGGTGTGGTTCTCTCTCTTCCTCCTGCCGAGCTTGCGAGGCAGGATTCGGAAGTTTTCGGCGAAGTTGCAAGAGCGTCGGACGCTAAGGCCAGAGGGCGTCGGACCATGGGTTCGGTCCGACGGCCTGCCCGTGTCTTCTGTGCTGTGGTGGGAGCGTCGGACGCTGTCTGCAGTGACAGCGTCGGACCATTCTCGTGCGTCCGACGGTGTTTGGCCTGTGAGCGTCGGACGCTGAAGTTTGTGGGCGTCGGACTTTTGTCCGAGCGTCCGACGGTGCAGATCGTGCGAGAGCTGACACGTGGCAAGCTCTGAGAGCGTCGGACTCTTGGGTTTAGTCCGACGGCGAGCGTCGGACGTCCGTCCGACGGTTTTCAGCCCTCAGGGAGCTCTCTGGAAGCGTCGGACCGTGGAGTTCGTTGGTCCGATGGTGTTCCGTCCGACGGTGAGCTGAAGCGCGGGAAGTTAGCCGTTGTGATCCAACGTTCGACTTCAAACGGCTAGTGACACGTGGCGGTTATCGGGAGCGTCGGACCGTGGATATTGGTCCGACGGTGGCGCGGCTGAGCGTCCGACGCTCAGTCCGACGACCGGTTTGAGAGGGCAACGGCTCTATTCGCTTGAGGGCTATAAATCCAAGCACTTGGTGGCCTTGGCCGATAAGCTGAGCACCCTTGGGCCTGTGTGGCTTGTGTAGGTGTGCTTGGAAGCCCTCCCACTCACTCACTTGCTTAGTGCACATCCGATTGATTGATAGTGAGTGATTCTAGTGCGTTGCATTGTGAGATTGCATCGAGTGGCACTAGGTGATCGTGTTGCAAGCCGGTGGTGCTTGTTACTCTTGGAGGTTGCCACCTCCTAGACGGCTTGGTGGCTTGTGGCTCCATGAAGCAAGCAAGAAGATTGTGCTTAGCTCCGGAGAAACTTTGTGAGGGGTTGGAGCTCACCCCGCGGGAGATCGCAAAGAGCATCGCTAGTAGAGCGAGACGTGAAGAGCGATAAGTGGTCCGGCCGAGTCAAGTGCTAGAGCTTGTGGTAAGCACTCCACGTGGGAGAGTGTGACTTGCGGGTTACCACTAGCAAGAGGACCGGCGGCAACCTTGGAGCTTGTCTCAACGGAGGACGTAGCTTGTGGCGACAAGTGAACCTCCGGGAAATAAATCACCGCGTCAACATCTTCCCATCCTTCGCGGTGGTTTGCTCCCTTCTACACAAGTTATTTATATTGTGCATTACTTTATTTGTGTAGTTGTAGTTGCTCTTGTGAGACCGGTTAGCTTGTGTAGCTTGCCACTCACCTTCTTAGCTTGTGTAGCTTAGAAGTAGTTCTCACTTAGTTTGTGTAGCTAAAGTGAGTTGCGCTCTTTGATTTGGATTGTGTATCCTTGTCATTGAGCAAGTAGTGAGCTTAGGTGCTTAGTGCATTTTTTGCTTGCTAGTTAATAGGAGTTTTCCCGGTGCTTAAAGTACTAGCGCTTAGGTTTGTGTGATCTTGCGCTAGAACGGTTTAGGGAAGCTCAAGCTAGACTTGCACCTTTGCTTCTCGCTAGGATCTTTGGCAAGGTGTTTAGAGTCTTAGTTAGAGGGGTGAATTGTCGCTAGAACCGATTAGGTTTTATTCCGCTGCGATTAGTTGTTATAAAGGACTATTCACCCCCCCTCTAGTCCGCCATCTCGACCCTACAATTGGGAGCCGTCATATTTGATAAAACATTCAGTGACGGTCTACTGTCGTCGTATAAAAAATGTATGCATCGTCATAAATTCACAATCGTCAGCCAACTCCTTGCGGCTGACAATTTATGACAAAAATTGGTGACTTTATGTGACACAAGAACTGATGTCGTCATAAATACTTTTCGGTCTCAAAATTTTATGATGACACATAGTTTTTCGTCATATTATATTACATTATATGACGAAAACAAACCCCGTCATGAGGCATTTTGTCATAAAAAGAAGGATTTCTTGTAGTGGTTGACGCCCTGGTGGAACGTCGCATTCTTCGCAGGGAACCGCGCCCATACGTGACGTGCAGGCGTGTCAGGCGGGGAAGGGGGCGTCCGATGGATTTGATCTATCGGACGTTCATGCGCAAGTAGCTCCGTTTTAAGTTTGATTGAATATCTATAAAAAATATTACCAATATTTTCTATGATTTAGTTGAACTTGAATTATTTTGGGATGGAGAAAATAGGCATTTCAAGTTTAAGCGCACAAGTTGCATAATATTATTCTTATAAATATATGCACGTACACCTTAACCTTACAGACATTTGTCAAAGTGACTACCTGATTAGAAAAATCTCGAGACGCCTCGCTATCGACGAGGCATCATCTGTGTCATGGGTTCGTAACAATTGCTAGTTAGACGTTCATGGGAACTTTATCAATCTAGACGATATAAGAGTGCAGTCTTTGAAATGTTTATAGAGGTAGGGTTTACGTGTGTTTTCATAAGAGTGAGTGTATATAGTGTTGGTGTAATTCAGAAATTTTTTTGACATTTTTTAGATCAATATAGAATATTTATTTTGGATGCATTAGCTATTAATAATTAGCTAGCTAATATGTCATAGATATTATTAGTTTCTACAAGCCTCTTGAAGATTTATATTAGTGATAATAGGATAAATAAATAGATGTGCAAATTGATCGATTTAGATGAGAAAAAAAAAGAAAAGTGTAAGTGCATCTAGCCCTTTAGTCGGTTTTGGTGAATTGAATGACAAGACAATTAAAAGTTTAACAAGTTTGCTAAGTGTGTATAAGGTTTAACAAAAGGGCAAACTTGATGGTATTCCACATAATGTCGAATGAAGGCCAATATTGTGTATTATTGTATTGGAAGATCACTGATACAATCTAATTTAAGTGAAAGACAACAATGCAAATGGAATTGATAAGACGGCTTATATGGTGAGATATCATAGAATCATAAGAGAGCAAGCATATTTGGCAAATAGAAATGAGACATGAGTTAATGATCATATATTGGTCTTACTAGTGGCTTGCTTTTATGAACAAGAAGAGTTTGATAATGGACTAGTTTTGATCAAGCTATAAGTATGAAGATATAGATTGAAGTATTTGGAAAGTCAAACCAAAATGGAGTGGATATAAGGAATCGTGAATGGCTTGACTATATTGATGTTGATTCACATATGTCACTAGCTTGATTGATCACAACATTTTTATCTATAACATATTCAAGTAAGGATCACAATATTGAAGAAATGGTTTTCAATTGATGCTTAATATGATGTAACTTGAGTATGGCTTGATAAGGTGAATATAGTAAGGAAAGGGCTTCGAGGGACTAAGCGGAGGTGAAGGGTAAGCAATGGTTTGGACCGAAGTACCATGGCTAAGGTGAAGAAGAGAGTACTCGCATTTAGTCGAGGAACCAATCAAGCTATGAGGAGTCATATTATGTTGAGGATCAAATCATTAGTGGAAGTGACTTAAAGCCATGAATTGAACTCACATGTGTTGAAATGGTTCAAGTCATATGTTCAAGGTATGTTTTCTCGAAGATATGAGACAAGGATGATTGCAACCTCTTATCAAATGATATTGAGAAGAAATGGCATATGAAGACATTGAAGACTCAAGTGGTTAAATTAGTGTTATTCTCTTGATCTTGAGTATAGGTATGTCGTACAATTAAGAGAGATGCAATGCGAATCATAGACAAGTCTCAAGTGCTCAAACTAACCGAACCCCGAGTGCTAACATGAGAGAAACACTTAAAACTGCACCTGCAGCTTTTGATCTTGGACTTGTTCTCTGCTGGGTTGGATAGCCCTCGAAATAAGCTTTCCGAAATGTCCAAGATCACTGAAAACGGAGTTCGGAGTAAAAAGTTATGGCGTTTTTCGTAAAGTGGTCTGTGCTATTTCTGGGAGCTGCGGCAGTGCTGGGCTTCTACAGACCATAACGGCTAGTTTTTGAACTCTAACGGATAGTTTTGGTGTGGGGGTTATATATATATATATACACACACCCATCCCATGCCCCCTGGGCAGCTGCTGGTGCCCAGAACATTGAAAACACTTCCCAAGCCACATTTGAGCTCTTTCTAACTTCTCTCTTTGTGAGAGTGAGTGATTAACAAGTGATTAAGAGTTAGAGAGCAGATTAGAGCACTCCCAACCTTGAGCACTTGTCGGGCTTTGTCAATCTTCGTTGCGCATTTGTTACTCTTGGAAGTAAAGCCTCCTAAACGGCTAGGCGTCGCCCGGCAAGCTCCCGTGCTTGTGGTGAGCTGCGGGACAGTTTGTAAGCGACTCAAATCAGCTAGTGGAATCACCCCTCATCTCAAGAGTTCACTCTTTTGACTTGAGAACGAGGTCAAGGTTGAAATAGATCAAAGCCTTTGTGGCTACCTCAACAACGTGGACATAGGTAAGCCTTGGTGGCGAGCTGAACCACCGGATAAATCGTTGTCTCACTTGTATTCTTGTTATTTGCATTTCTTCACTTATCTTTGTGGTGGTTTTAGGGATTGGACTCGATCTACTTGTGCACAAGCTTCTGCAACCATCTAGTTGGTGGAATAGGCTCCTGAATACCTCTACCACATCTTCACCAAGTTTGGTGTACAGTCTCGGAGGTCTGCCAGAGCAGCAGTGCCGCTCTTGGGAGCAGCAGTGCTGGGCTATGTTATGACATTTGTTTAAGCTAAAATTTTACAGGTCTATTCACCCCCCTTTAGGCCCCTATTGACGACATCAGGGTCCTTACAAAAAGAAAAGGCAAGGCGGAGGATCTCTGTCGGCCTACCAGGGACCGATAGGCCAAATCGGCCAACCAAGGGCCGACGAGTGTCCTCTCGCCAGTCCACTAGCCGATTAGTGTGCACCACTATGCAGTCGGCTGCGGGTGGAAAGCCGATATGCCTGATATCAGATGCTCAATGGCCGATAGACTGCTAATTTTCCAATTTTTAAAAAGTAGCATCTAAATCTAAAATTTTTTATTTAAATAATATTATTTTAATAAAAAATTCATTGGTATTTACTCTTGCTCGGCTTGGGCCCCGGCCGGCGAACGCGTGTCGTACTCCTGCTCCTGCCGCTCCCGGCCGGCGCGCCAAGCTAGCAGCACATGCACACAGCTCACAGCTCAGCCGGCGGCGCGGCCAGGGCTCTATATACTGTACAACAACACCTACCACCGGTGCCCACCAGTTCGTCGGCACTTGCACGCGCCACATGGCACATGGCACTTCCTAGATCGATCGCGGTCGGGCGGGCGGGACCCCGCGCCGCGCGTCTGCATATTTTTGCACTGCACTAACAATGCAAGCGGGCCTGCCTGCGGACGCCCACCAGGCCGCCGCATCACCTGCCCTCCAGAATTTGCTGGCTGTGCAGGACCCGCCAGCTCCTAATTTGCTAATTGCCACATCCTGTTAGGCTTTGCAGTAATAAACAAAGAGACCAGCAGGTGTCTGCAGGAGCCTGCATGCCGTTCGCCATGCCGACGGGCGCTAACGGATGCTTGCAGAAAACGCCTAGAGTCTACTAGTCTAGAACAAAACGCGCTGGACTGAATAGCATACACGAGTAGCATTCATGCAATTTTTGGACTGAGTATGCGAGTAGCATACATGCAAATCACGAGTAGCATACATCAGGCTGTCACAACCACCACGAGATTTACTTTGACATAATTTACGTGAACAAGCTAAGCACTGAATAGTAAGCATACATTCGATTTTTGGAGCATTGGTAGCTACTATGTAGGACAAGAATGGGCACAATTTCAATCTTGAATTTCTGCCAGATGAATAGTAGCTACTGAATAGTAAGAATGGGCACAATTTCAATCTTGAATTTCTGCCAGATGAATAGTGTCACGCATAGAGCATTTCTGCAATAACGGAAACTATCCATTAGTATAATGCATAGAGAAATATTATCTATCCATCAAAAAAACACTAATAGAAATACTAATAGCCTGATGTGGTAGCTCACAGATTATCTATCCATCAATTTCTACTTCTGAACATGTTGTCGATCACTGGGCAGAGGTTGTTCAAAGGCATAGTAAAATAATCCTCTGCCATATATAGTACATTTGTGATGAAAATTGCTAGCTAAAGTTTTCAGAAAGAATAGCATTACGGGCACATTTTCGAAACAACAAACGAAAGGTGGATGCTTGGCGAGGAGAAAACTAATCAGGGAGCGCATGCTTATATGATGACAAAAACTTAAAAGTGAACAAGCAACAATATATGAGACAATCTAATGTCTGAATGGTATCCAGTTACTCACATACTGCTTGAGCTCAATGAACAAATACACTGTTTCACTTGTTTGCTGCACTGGCACACATTTTTTCAGAAAGCATGACAAAACATGGATAGTAAGAAGCGAGAGAGGCAGCGTACCATGTAGTCAATTCTTAAGAAAAATCTTCAATGTTATCTGGTGTGGTAATTGATATAATGTCCAAGTAAGATGAGCCTACAAAATTTGTTGTAGATGGCACCTTCAATTTGTTGTAGTCCATCTTTAACGATAAGATTGATTACGTGAGCAGCACATCTCACATGAAAGAGGTCACCACTAGCATGCAGCATATGCTTCTTTAACAAATGTACTTGTAGCAAGTCCATCATTGATTTGTTTACACTCGCATTATCTAGTGTAATGCTACATAGTTTGTCCTCAATACTGTAAAACCGTATAGTCTTTAACATTACACTATAAATATTGAAAGCATCATGCGGTGTTTCGATCGAACAAAATTTGATTATTTTCTTTTGGACCTTCCAATTGGCATCAATGTAATGGCAAGTTATACAAATATAGCCAGTTGTATGGTTACAAGTCCAGATATCAGCCGTTAATGAGAATCTATACTTGGAATCCCGAAATTCATCTCTGAGTGTTGACCTATGGTTCTTAAAAGCTTCAATGCAATTCAACTTAATTGTAGTCCTAGAAACAAACTCAGCAAGTGGATTGAGACTGGTTGAATAACTATGAAAACCTTCGTACTCAACAAAGGTGAAAGGGAGTTCATGAAGAACTATCAATCTAACAAGCTCACATCTAGTTTTCTTTGGATCATACTTCCAATCTGTGACAAGGGCTGACTCTGTAGATGGTATAGAAGATTTCAATTTCTCAACCATATCAATCATTCTAAGCCTCGGTTCACAGATGCCCAAATGCCTACGCATGTGACTATTCCCAGAGTTACGTGTTGCAGAGAATACCTCACTGCAGTGCTTGCATCGAGCTTGTACAATCTTTCCTTGGCGATAAATTCGCTCCATATCAACCCAAATATCTGATCTCAACTTGCGTGGTTTACTATGTGCCAAAATGGAATCTGTATCATTAATGTAAAAGAAATCATGTGCTGAAATAATGACACAAGTATTGTTAAACAAATACATAAGAACAGAAAGGAATGGCAATTACCAGAATCATGTGTGTTTGACTGTGGTGGTGATGCAATAGCGGGTGAGGATGGCAATACCGGAGAGGTCCTTGGACTGCGTGAAGATCTCTTCCCAATCACCAAAGGAGAGACAATCAACCTCATCATTGGAGACCTTGTCACGATGGGAGACCTTGTAACCATGGGAGACCTTCTTGTCGCCATTGGAGGCTTAAATCTCTTTGCATCTTTGCAGCTTGTTTTTGTTGATTTTTTCCTGAAGGCATCCTCTTCAGTGATGTGACATTGCTGAGACTGGTGCTAACTGGTGCTGATTTCTTTGAAGAACCCCCAACTTCTTGTTTAGACTGTGACATTGTTGTCATTGTAACAGGGCTAAAGTATAAGAAGAGAAAAAATTAGTCATTGAGCTGAATAAAAAATAGATGTAGACCTAAATGGAGAGGTGGTGGGAAAGGCAACACCAATCTTACCGTGGGGGGTCAGGACTGTGCTGCCCTCCTGCTGCAGAATGGATTTGGAGCAGGGTACGAGCCTTTGACCTTTTTGTTGTTGCCGACCTTTGTTGATCCATTGATGGAGGCCTTTTACGCTTTGTGCTAGAAGAGCTAACCAACGCTAATTTCTTTGAGGAACTCCCAATTTCTTGTTCAGACTATAACATGGTTGTCATTGTAATGGAATTAAAGTATAAAAGAAGACAATATCAGTCATTGAATTGAGTAAAAAATAGAAGAAAAAAACATCACAACATAAAAGGAAAAAAAACATCCATGCAATATCTTGTAATTTTTGACAGACCACATCACAACCAGAGACTGACTGATAAGGCACTAAAGAACAGTCATAGGTCAGTCTTAAAACAATAACAGTCACAGCCAGTGCCTAGCGCAGCTACTACTACTACTAAAGCACGGCTGCCATTTTCTGAAACTCTAAAGGCAGGTCAACAGCATTTGAAAGCACAAATACATGAGGATAGTAATATGCATGCCTTATTGCTATTAACTCTCTCACATGTTCTATTCCATTACGGACATGTAACTGTACCATAACATAAAGCAATCAAATCAGTGTATCTACTACTCCAGAACGAGTGGGTTTCGGATTCGATTGCTCACCACTGCGTGTAGTGGAAAAGGAAACGAGAATGCAGGAATGAATGGAATGGCAGTTAGGGGTGCATTACAAAAAAAAAAAAAAAAAAAAAAAAAAAAAAGAGCTGCGGCGGGAACGAACCGGAGTCCGGATGGATCTCCACCACCACTTGACGGCGCCGGCGGAGGAGCGGCGGCGGATGGATTTGGGCTTTGCTGGTCATCTCCTGCGGCGGAATGGGGTCGATCTGAAGCTCCTTGAGGTAGGACGCCGGCCATGGCAGCTGGTGGTGTTCAAGAAAAACAAGAAGCTTCAGATTAGAAGAACAAGAAGGGAGAAGGAGAAGGAGAAGAAGAAGATTCTCACCGGAGGGATGCTTGCCAACGTCGCCGCCCTCCGAAGCTCGGCATCCCAGCGCCGACACGGCGGATGCGGCGCTTCCTCCCATGCGGATGGGATGCAGCGCTCGCGCTTCCCTTCCCTGCGGCGTCGGTCGTGCAGGCTGATGCAGGTGTCCGCTTCGGCCCATTAGGCATCGCAGGCTGGGCTACTTCAGCCCGTGTTACTTGATGCAGGCTTCTGCAGTGCCTACAAATGCTAATTTCGCAAGCGGGCCGAGCGGGTTGGCAGGTCGGCCTGCACCTGCTTGCATCTTTCCACTGCACCCTGCAGTTCCGCCACTCTGCGTGCAGCCGCGCACGCACGCATGCATGTTCGATGTCCCCTAACGACTCCCATCCGATCAAATCATACACACAGTACGTATGTTTGGACAGAGCTCACTGCATTTTGTCGCGGGGCTCGATCGGAATCGGACACTATTTCTTTCCTCCTCGATCGCTCGAAGCCTCAAATGGTGCCACGCATGGGGGTGGATGATCCATATGATATAACCGAATGCCTTTTCCGTTACGAATAACAATTAGTGTCTGTTAAAAAGCTCAACTAATCCAACCATAATCAATCTTTGCTCAAGTATTTATATATGCAATCCACCAACTTCCAAAATCCACAAGCGACAAGTGAGAATTTTGATAATCTTTAGCTGAAAAAAAACGTTGATTTTGACGGGCACTAATTTGTTCTAAGAGAAAAATACTGTTTCGTGACTGGAAATAAATGCTGACTAGAAATAAGAATCACATCAATGTCTTATATTCGCTATTTGGTTCGACCAAAATTCAGAAGAAATAACTTCACGTGTCATGGATAATTGATATGTCAATTTGTATTAATCTCCTTAGTTGCAATGCGACATATGTGAATGACACATAATAAATAATCTAATCTAATATTAATTTGATTTATTTGTATAATAATGAATAATATAATATATTTACTATAATAATAATAATAAAATATAAATAAATATGTATAGACCCTAGATGTAGATCGTAGATAAATTAGATAGTGATAGAAGATAGATTTCTCCTTATTCGTAGTCAGTTCGATCAGTTGTCGCCGTCCGATCTGCATGTGCACGCCACATGCATGATCCGATTGCCTTAATTTCTCCGTTGATGAGAAGGCAAAAAGGTGAAACCGCAAGCAAAACCCTCCCAATCCCACTCCGCCGCCCCACCCCCACCCAGCCGATCGAGGAGCGCCACCCCTACGTTGCTGCCTTCCATGCCGGGATCCTCGTCCTCTCCAGCCGCTGGCTACAGTGGGGGCGGCGACGGCTCGCTCTCCGCCTCCGCCATCGTCGCCGGCGCTGTGATCGGTTCCCACGTGCTCAAGATCGTGTCCTACTCCCGCACCAAGGAGGTCGTCCCCAGTGGCCAGCGAATCGACTCCCTACACTTCCGCCTGGGAGGGCACACCTGGTTCGTGGAGTATTACCCCAATGGGAGCGCCACCGCCACCGCCACCGCCACCGCCAACGTTGATTTCATATCGTTGTATCTCGCTCTCCATGGTGCAGTAGCAGTACCCGGCAAGGCTGTGAAGGCGAAGGTCTCCATCAGCTTACTCGACCAGGACGGGAAGCCGGTGCCGTCCTACTCCAGATTCACCGGATTCGTGGACTTCGCGAAGAAATTGAGCTGGGGGTACTCAAGGTTCATCGAGAGGAAAGCTCTGGAGAAATCCGAGCATCTCAGGGATGACTGCTTCACCGTCAGGTTCGATGTGACCATCCTGAGGGACATCCAAACCGTGGCGACGCCGTCAGTACTGGTCGTGCCGCCGTCCGACATGCACCGGCACTACGGCGATCTCCTGCGCAGCAAGGATGGCGCCGATGTCAGATTCCGAGTCGGCAGGAAGACATTCTCTGCGCACCGGCTCGTGCTCTCAACGCGGTCGCCGGTGTTCAAAGCGGAGCTCTTTGGCCCGATGAAAGAGGGCACCAGCAGCAGCACCATACGTATCGAAGAGATGGAGCCGGAGGTGTTCGATGCGCTGCTCACCTTCATCTACACGGACACCGTGCCAGAGACGAAGGAAGGAGAGGATGAATGTGCAATGGCTCAGCATCTGCTTGTCGCTGCAGACAGGTATAACCTGGAGAGGCTGAAGTTGGTCTGTGAAGATAAGCTGTGCAAGTATATTGGTACGGGCTCCGCTGCGACCATCTTGGCATTAGCTGAAAAACACAACTGCCATGCGCTCAAGGATGCATGCTTCGCGTTCTTAAGTTCAGCTAAGACTCTGGATGCAGTCATCGAAACAGATGGATTTGAACACTTGGCAGCGAGCTGGCCCAGTGTTCTGAAACAGCTGCTCTCCAAATTTGTTCCCCGTTAAACTGAAAAGAGGCTGTGTGTAACAGAAAATCTTTCCTAACTATATATTTAGCCTTATACCCAAAAGGATGCAAGGTAAGGTAGCCCAGCCAGTGTATATGTTTTCTCGTCGTATCCATTATTCTATCCATTTTTAAAAGTAGATTCTTACGGTGCTTGGAAAAATATGAGCTTTCCGCTATAAAATAGAAAGAGCTGATTCGAGGAGTTGTGAGCTGGAATCTAAATCTGTGGCCTAGGAACTTATTGTAAATTTAATTCGAAGGGTATAACGGCTTGGCCGAAGTATAGGCAGGCTAGAAGTCGGAGACGTATGAAAGAAGCTTGTGTTTTGGTGCTATGAACAGTTAGTTTGTTGGTTATGTGCACTGAATTTGCTAGATTGCTTCTTGCGTTTCCCAGAGAGTTCCTTCGAGCATTGCATGGATATATTGCATTCTTCCTTCCTTACATATGTCTCTTCCATTCGGTACAAGAAACTTGCGTTTTGAAGGTTCATATATAGCATAATTTGTTTGGCTGGAATTTGTGATATGGAAACTAACGTGTTTTGGCCATTTTGTGGGGCGCGCGAGGAAGAGTTTGCTTACTTGGAAAGATAAGACCGCATATACTTCTGCAATTTCTTGCAGTTCAACTGTAGACTTCAATTTGGTAGCTGCTAGTTGCTAGTCTGAGTTGTTGAGGTTTTTAGTTGGGTCGTTTCGACCAAGTTGAAACAAGGAGTGGCGTGTGTTGCGTGGTTGTTCGAAACTAGAGTTGTCTTAGATGAGTGGAACACTCTCCACAGTTGTATGGGTTTTAAGTCCAGTTTCCATTCAAAAAATTGGGTGGCACTTGCCTTTTTTTCTTTTTTTCCTTCTTCGTCTAATAGAAATCACGGCAAAGCTTTTACCGTCCTTTAAAAAAAAAACTATAGACTTCAATTTCGACGGGGCCTTTCTGTCAGGCTTGTTCACTATAGTTCTTATCCACGGTTCTGGAGGATAAACATAAATTTCATATTTATCCAATCAAATTCAAACAATTTGATATTTTTAAAACTAGCATCAGTTCACAAGAAACACTATAAAATCATTGCATATCAAAATTATGCATAACACCATAATAATACAACATATTAAGAGGTAAAGCAATGGCAGTAAGGTAGATTGTGGGTGATTGAGTGGGCTATGCGTGTGAGTGGGGAATTTGTAGAAATTCAAGGCTTTTTTTTTTTATAGAAGTTAGCAGGGAAAACCCAACTTTTTTCCTTTTCTTTTTTATTTTAGACTAGCCTGTTTAATTTAATTCTACAGAGAGTCGAACCTAGGCTTCTTGGATGCTACTCGATTCGTAATTTAGGGCTTTATTAATAGGCATATCGGACAGAGACGACCCCTTTCAGGTGACTTGGTGTAATTTTGGGGCAAGAAAGGCAATTTCAGCATTTTTTTGCCAAATACAAAAATTATCAAACTCTAGTAGAATAATTGATATTTTTGGGAATTCTGAAAAAAATATATCAACCGTTCGTTGAGCGGTGTGGTGTCCTAGAACTTTGTACCGTGCTACTCGTTGCGGCGAAAATATAAATAACTTCACATGTATAAACTGTATTATTCAAATGGTAACAAATTGATAGAGTGTCTAGAATGAAATTCAAAGGAAATATGTAAGTTACATAGATAAGAGATAATTGAAGAGTCTCAATATGTAAGTTACATAGATAAGAGATAATTGAAGAGTATCAACAGGCTATTCGAGTTTGGTGAGCCAGATCAGGCTCGATATTAGGCTCGAGCTCGAGGCGAGCTTGGGTTGCATGTTGAGCATGGATTTTTCTTTTCAGCTTTGAAGAGCAAATATAGTAAACGATTGTAAATAGATCTTGTGTTAAGATAGAGGAGAGTTGAGAAGTGGACAACCAGAAATTTTTTGGGAGAACAAATTTATCCCAGTGAGATAAATTTATTTACATATATCATGCCTTGGTCTAATCGTCTAGCCTACAACCCCTCCTCTCTGGTCCCTGATTGTTTTTGTTTTTGTTTTTGTTTTTTTTTGAAACCGTAGTCCCTGATTGTTGAAACAATGACACTGCCCGAGAAACTGTGACTCGTAGGAGCAGCAAATGAGATGTAAAAAGAGGGCATTTCAGCGATCGTTGATGTAGAAAAGAGGGCATTCTAGTGATCGTAGCAGAACTGTTGTGCTCAGTGAATTGTCGTGACAAGATTTATTTACAAAACTCAGTGGGATGCATGTACACTAAATACTCATCATGTCACGGCCTAATTTTTTTTTTCGAGATCGCGACTTCACGCGTTTTGCTTTAAGAAGTCATGTCACGGCCTAAATTAACTCGATTACCGGTGAGAATCCCACGACGACACCGGCGACGGCATCGACGATGTTGTCCGTGCCGTCATGGTGCCCGACGATGCGGTGATCGCCGACGATAGCCGCGGCGTTGCGACCTGCTTGATGGCCACGTCAGGGAACGGGCTGCTCCTCCGCCGCTTCTGCTCCCTGACCAGCTCCGCCACCAGCGCGTCCACTTTCTCGGCGTTCGTCCGCTCCGACAGCCTCCGGCTGCGGAACAGCACCGACTCCACGTTCCGCTGCGCCAGCATCGCCTCTGCGGCAGCGGTCTCCGTCTCCGCGTGGAGGAGCGGCGCTGATCTCCTGCCGGCCTGGATACGGACGTAGTTGCTTCGACACGCGTCCCCGAACGCCATTGTCACCGATTCGTCCACCATGTCCGCCACGCCCTCGGCGGTGACGCGTGCCAGCTCGTGCGGTGACGGCGGTGCGCATGTGGGCGTGTTTGACGGCGGCCCGCGAGAGACGACGGTGGCGGACGAGCCGGTGCCGATGGAGAAGACGAGGATGTCCTCGACGCCGGTGGCGAGCGGGAACTCCAGCTTGTTGTGCAGCACGTGCGTGACGGCGGCGGCGGCCGGGTTGCCCATGACAGCCATGCCCGCGCACGCCGCGGCGACGGGCGTGAGGCCGTCGCCGGACCTCACGTCCGTCGACCGCGACGGCGGCGCAGGTGGCGGCGCAGACGTGGCGGAGGCGGAAGTCGAGGCTGTCGCTCCCGACGGCGGCGGCGCGTGAGAACACGTAGCACGGCACGAGAAGCGGCACCACGGTGTCCCTGAGCATCGTGTCGCCGAAGACCCGACGGAACAGCCGGTCGTCCCTACTACGTGCGCCGCCGCGGAACAGCTTCGCCCACCTCCCGCACCGGCCTCCCCACCCCTTCCCGCCGACGCTCCCGGCCACGAACGCGAGCGCGTCGTCGGCCGTGTACCGTGGCCGGCCATCGGCGGCACCAACCCGCCACATGCAATGGCGCGGCAGAGCTACTTCCAGGCTGTCGCGCCAGGCGGGTTGGCGTGACAGGGCGAGCCCCGCGCCCGGCCACGCGAGCGAGCTGGTGCCACGTTGGACGCTCTGCTGCGCCATTGCATGTGGCGCGGCAGTGTGGTTTTACCGCGCCACCAGCAATGACGCGGCCAAAAGGGTTAGTTTTAAAATAAAAAACAAACGGGGTTAGTTTTAAAAATTCTTTTAAAAAAGGTTAATAAAAAAATTCACTACCCGTTGGGCTCAGCTCGCGCGGCGCCGTCCTCCTCCTCCCCCGCCCCTCTCACTCGCACACTAACACAGCACGCGCCCCTTCAAAAAAAAACACAGCACGTGCCGCACCCCCGCTCTCTCCTGCGACCAAATCTGCGGCGGGGAAGTGAGCACATTGAGGCTTCGTTTGGATAGGGCGGTATTGGCGTGGATTGGGGGCTAACCCCCGCCATCGGTGGATCCGATCCACGCCGGGCTGTCTACCCACGTGAGTGCAAAATTCGCATTTGGGAGAGCGTGGACGGG
Source organism: Eremochloa ophiuroides (assembly GCA_038502445.1). Lineage (NCBI taxonomy): Eukaryota > Viridiplantae > Streptophyta > Magnoliopsida > Poales > Poaceae > Eremochloa > Eremochloa ophiuroides. The sequence goes on from JAHLJS010000002.1 coordinate 21,132,280, forward strand.
AGCCAATCCAACTCAATCCCCCTCAAACCGCGTGGGTCTCGCTCATCTCCACCCGAGGCCAGGAAAACACCCCCGTCGCATTACCGCTCCTTCTCCCGACTCCGCGACCGTCCGCGACTGCGCCCCGCCAGGGCTTCTGCGGGCGGCGACCGCCACTACTCGCTCCGATCCAGGTACGCCGCTCGGCCTCCATCTCCTCCTATCCCACTTCCCTTCCTCCTTCCTCTTCTCATCTCATCCGTTTTTCTTGCTAGGGTTTGGAATCAGCGGCGGCGGCTCCTGCCAGCTTTGAGGGAGACGGTGGGTAGCTGAAGGTCATGAGCAAATCTTATCCAAGGTCTAGACCTGCAGTGCCATCTACTCCAAGATCCTAGGTCCGGCCGGATCTCCCTCCCTCTCTGCTCTCCGTTGATGCCATGTTCTTGCTTGTGATATTTTGCGGGTTATGCCATATTTGTGCCTGCGTATTGTTCGTAACTGTTGTTAGTAGATGAGTCCAATTGTTTGCAGAAATTGCCATGTTTGAAAAAAAAACTGTAGAAATTGTGTGAATGCCATGTTTGTTGAGCAGTTCCTTATACAAGCAGATATTATGTTCAGTGGCAGCAGAAGTTTTTTTGGTGTTACTCATACCAAGTTGCACAGCCTGAGCTGATAAAGAGTGCTAGATTAATTAAATCGTTCATAATCTATTTCCTAAGGTCGTACCTAAAGCAATATACTGCTCTGCTCTAGAAGCAGAGTAATTCCTAACACCAGAGGAATTACTCTGATGTTAGGAATTACTCTGCTTCTAGAGTAGAGCAGCAAAAGGAATTACTCTGTTTCCTAAGGTCGCACCTAAATCGTTCATAATCTATTTTAACCTTTAACCTTGAGTACATTAGTGGCTGCATGTCATAATCTATTTTTCTCGGCAACATGAATATTTTGTTTTTTTTTCATATGAAAGGACTTTCGGTTCTTCTACTGATTTTATCCGTAGCATCGCTTTCATACCTGACATACAATTTTTGTATGTTATGTTTCTATAAGTTTATACCGTCAATTTTTATTTCAGATGTGATGGCTGAGGTGGGTGGACACGATGTGCCTATCGGCAATGCACAGGTCCAGCCTGATATTGGAGTTCCAGAAGGTGCTCAAGCACATGGACCAGCAAGGTTCCAGTGGACTGAAGCAATTTCAGGCTTCATGCTACGCCAATTTGTTCAACTTGTTGGACAGGGTGTGAAGACGAACAAGGGCTTCAAGGAGGTGCACCTTAACTCCCTAGCAAGGGATGTGACCGAGTACAGTGGCCAACGATGCACAAGCAAAGATGTCTACAGCGATCTCAAGAATTGGCATGCTCGCTGCATCAAGGTGTGCAAGCTGAAGGAACTAATCGGGGCTGGCTGGGATGAACAAAGCTACATGATCATGCTTGAGGAATCCCAATACAAAGGGCACGTGCAGGTCCGTTCTTATTTCCAGTTTGCATGTTTTTCATATCTGTACAATCATTCATATCCAAATGTCGGTCTAATGCATTGGTTTACTTGTAGTTACACCCAAAAGATGCTTATTTTCTCAATAGACCCATCATCAACTACATTCCCATGCAAATTATCTTTGGCAGTAGTGTTGCAACTGAGCAACCATCTGAAGCTCCTACTACCGTCGAAGTTGACCCCTCTGAAGCCCCTGAAGCTGAGGACATGGAAGAAGGTTTTCCAGGTAATACTTTCATGTTGTTGTGCCCCTTTACTTTCCATGCGTTTGATTTTACCCTAATTTATTAGTTAATCATACAAGGAATTGGCAATTTGCACTCTTGCTAATTTGTATAGTGAATAAATAGAAAACAGAAAAGATTGCTTGCTGAACTGACTATGCTGTCTTTTTCTTATGATTAATTAGTATACATAGAACTTCATTTCTTTTCTAGTTGTAGGATCTTCCATCCATGACTTATGTTCACAATTGTCGAGGTCTGAATTGTCAACTTGTAATCAGCTTTAGAATTATTATGTACCTTTTGCTACATCCAAATATTTTTCAAGACACTGTCAGTTCCAGCTTTCCTTTGTTCCGTTATTTGGAGTTATTTTGTTGACGCAAAATCCGGTTCTGTAGCCAACACACTAGCGAAGCCAGAACGATTCACAGGAGCAAGGGTCCGGCAGATCTAGCTAGCTTCAATAATCCAGATTCAAGCGTGCCAGTCAATTTGACCTGCAATTGACAAGGAGAGAAAGATAATCAGTAGTTTCGGGCGAAACATGTCGGCATAGCCAGACAGTTTCGAATATATGGCTCTGAGAGCCGGTACGAGTGGAGATCGACTAAAGAGCCGATTCCGGCATGCATGAATCGGTAATATAATAATGAAGTAAAACGGCTATCAGAATATTCATGTAAGTATAACAACATGCTAACCGATCTAATTCAGTTAATGTGATAAAAAAAATAGCTCACGTATACAAATCTAATCTGTACATCAAACAAGTAGAGATCTACCAAAGCTGGTCTAAAAGGCCGGCGGCTTTAGTAAACCCTCTTCGCTAAGCTCACCAAGTCTGCATTCACCTGGTCTAACGGCCAGCGGGCTTCAACAAACCTAACAAATAAAGCTAAATCGTTTGATATCCAGATAAATCTATATACATGATCTATTCATGAAAGCACAGCTGAATCGGCTTTTTAGTCGATACAGGGTCCGTGACGCAGAACACTTGACGGTGACAAGTCACAAGCATATCTATAAGAATATAGAGCTGGTCTAGAAGGCCGGCGGCTCTATATCCGTGCAGATCGGCTTTTGTCAAGCCTCCACAACACGTGCGAGCAAGATTTGCAAAGGATTAGCCAATAAAGCGAAAAGCAACCATCATGATAGATTATGAGCATGAATAGAACATGAATAAATGCTTTTGTATAGATCTGAGGCTAATACTATACAATCTTGATCGGATAAAGAGATGTTATATTGATAAATAAATAATAAATGACAAATAACATCTTGATAACTTAATGAATCTAACTAAGATGCCAAATTAGTTAGAGCCGATAACTAATCCATGCACATAATCAAACTTAATCTAAGCCCTCATCCACCGGATGACGCTAAACATAGATTAAACAAGAAAACAAATATGAATCGATAACTAACCCTTAATTGATCTAAGCCCACGTCCACCGGATGACGCTAAACTCATATCAAATAAAAATCAACCCCGATCTGCCGTGCTCTCATGTCCACCGGATGACATTAAAGAGACAAAGCTTACCGAGGCATGACAGTACTTACAAGCAAACATGCGTTCACCGGATGACACCCAGCCCATTCGAAGAAACTCGTCGAGAAACTACATTACTCCTACTCCTAAGGGTTTGGCCGGAGCCGAAAGGTGTCTTTTGTCGCCACCGATATGTATGCGCAATGGACCTGGACGGTAGCTTTCCTTCTGAACCTCCACGTGCAGGTGTTTCTTCCTTAACGTCAAACCGGTCTTCTTTCTATTTTCCTTTCCTTGCTTGACCAAATCAACGAAGCCAATCTTTACATTAAATAAACTCCTGGACTCCACGTCTTGCCCGAATAAAATATCCCTAACCACGCTTGCCCGCACTAGAGAGGAAGTCACTCGTACAAATCAGCCTTGTATCAAATACGTGTAACCTTCCATATTTATTTGCATGACGTGCATGCTGCTAATTTTAAGTAGATCAATCTGCTCCTGCCTTAGACGGATGGATATTAAGTTCAAGCCGATACTTCCTCACTCTTAACTGCCAACTCTCCAGGACAAATTTATCAAATTTCGGTGTCAAAACAGACCCCCCTAGTTCGGAGTATGAATTTTCATGTTTCGAACTAATCTGATCTGGTGGTCTTCTTTTCTATTTAGCAAACTGTGTATCTCTTCAACATTGTGCTGGCCAAATCAGAACTCGCACAAATAACCGTCAAGTTCATTCTTCCAACTTCGGCCATCTCAAAAACAATTAGAAGCTGCTACAATGCCGAGTATATTTCTATAGTAACATGTGTACAACAAAATATTCTTCCTCGAATTGAATGAGTTAGCAATCACTCACCTTCTTCCTCAATTCTTGTGGTGCTTTTAGCTTTTCCAAGTTTTGGGCGGTTGCAAGATAGATCGACTATATAGAACTGCTATTCTCTTATTCTTTGATCATCTTTCTTTCCGGAGGTTTTTTCAAAGATTTTATAAATAAATGCAAGCTCCTCAAATATTATTCTCAATAATCACATAATTTTGCTAAGTCAAAAACTGGATCCAAGAAAAATGCAAGTCACACACTAAGATCAAGATGTGCAAGTGTGTGAAATTTTCAATGTTTTTGTTTGAACTTCTTTTTACATGACTCTCTTCTTTTGCATCAATTGGAACATATGGCCTATCTCCCTCTGACGGGCATCTTTGTACCCATTGTTTTCGCTTAGACGGGCATCTTTGTACCCATTGTTTTCTCTCAATTTTTTTATTTTTGCGGGAACTTTGTACCCCTGTTTTTTTTATAGCCCATATCCTCCTTTTTTAGCAAAGAGAGGGTATCGTCATGGCACAATGAAGGAGTTTCATTTTTTTTGTGTAGATGGATGGTATGTTTTTTTGCGTAACCCTCAATGTAAGAGTTAGCACATTTACATGTGGAGTGTACGTGGATCTTGATCATGAATGCATGAAAAGAATTTCTACTCAGGTCTCAACAATTTGACAAAGCTCAATGTGATTATAAGAACATCATTAAAGAACTCTTAAATTTTAGTATTTTTAAAATAAAACTCCATATGTCAAGTTTCTCGTAGAACAAAATCATAACAAATTCTATAGTATCATATCATAACTTGCAACAATTTAGACGAGGATCATGCATTTGCAAACCACTAAGTTTCAAGTTTCAGGACGAGAATCTTAGCAACAAATTCAAATCTTGGAGAATAATAAGTTGTAAACTAGGTACGAGAGAAAATATAAGGCAGAGCAACTAACAATTATTTCAACGAGAAGGAGTTAAAACATTCTTACTTTTAAATGGGGTCCTCCCCAAACCAGCTCCAGATTCAGATAATCACGTCGTTGCTCCAGTATCGTGTCCATCAGAGCTGCTTCCTCAAAATATGATATTTCTAGTTTGTCTATCTGCTTTAGCCGATTAGGAGCTGGCCTCCCGAGTCTACAATCATAATCGGCTCTCTTGGAAACAATAAGAATGATCATCGGTTTCTCTGTGGGTCCGATAGAGCATGGTCTTATAAAGGACCCAATCGGCTTTCGGGACAGTGTCTTGAACAAAGTAAGGAGCCGATTTCCTTTTAGAACAGTTGATCTTCATGCACCGTGTTATGTCCGTCACTTTATGAGACCACAGGATGTCCATGTACTTGCGGCGAAACAGGAGTTTGCGTCGTCTCTTGCTAGGATGTTCAGGGAGCATGGGACTAATTTCTTTTCGCCCGCACAGAGCTCATCAACGTTGACCCAAACTCCATCATTATTTGGGGCTTGCCCTCCTTGCAGCAATCGGACTTTAGGTATTAAATGCTATCGTCCAAACTGAAGGCCACCATATCAATCTGACAGCTTCTTGTGTGATTCCTTTGATGCGTGCAGTCCTGCCTTGGAAGTTCTCGCACGGTACTGATTTTTCATGCTCAAGCAGCACCTCAATTGGCACCGGTCTTGAAATCAATAATTAACTGCTTCGCTGATACAATTCGACGTCGATCTCAAAACAATGACAAGCATCACCGCAATCATCATCGGCTTTGGAATTGGTGATTAAAAATATTCAGCCGATGTAAACATGAATTGAGCGTCAATCTTGGAAGTTGGGACGATGAAATGCAATCAGCCGACGATCATACCCTGTTATTGTGTTGCTGCGGTGTGTTGCTGATAGCATGGAGTTAACTAGGAGTCCCAGGTACATCGGCACAAGAACAGGCGCTCTAAGTGGCTGGACAAACCTGAACAGAGTTGCTGCTGCTCTCTAGCCCTTCGATCTGTCGCGGACGCTGGCTCCGAGCAGTGACGGTAAGCGGCGAGTCGTCGATGAGGTCATGAGGTTTGGCAATAGGAGACGTCATCCTCTCGACTGAATGCATCGGTGTTGACTCTTGATAGTATCTAGTCGGATGTAGAAAGCTGTTCTGATTCTAGCTTCATACCGAAAACCAAGTTTCCTAATCTTATCAACTCCGATCCAATCTTGCCCCATTCATTTTTCTAGCCGATTAATTAATCAGTGCAAAGCTCATGACAGATATGTGCAAAGCACAGAAATACAAATTAAAATGCACACGGCTGCTATCTCCTTGTTTAATCGACTGTTGTTCAGTTTGCCTGACTAGCTTCTATCATTAGCCCTAGCACTGCTTCATGGTCATGTAGCTGACCACATCTCCACTTTAGAATTGCCACCGGAAGCACTGTCATCGACCACCATCATCACCATTCATCTTGAGATCCAACCTTTACTGCAATAATAGCACATCGTTCTCGCCGTCGATCATCAGTGCTATCTTGTCAGGCTCCGACAGCTATTGCAGATGCGTCGTTGCCTTCACGGCATCGCTTGGTAGTGACTCGTGGTGCTGTTGCCGCTGGACGTGGGCGTCGTGATTGCCCTGCCTTGGAGTAGTAGCAGGATGCGGCAAAATTGTCTATTCACGCGAATACCAGCATACAGCATGATGGGCTTCGGACACCACTTAATTCTGCTGTAACTTGTCATGTTGCTACTTGGGAACTGCCGAGATGATAATGATCAATGGCTCTAGTCTTAATAAACCAATCGGCTATCCTTGTGACCTCAATGCTGGCAACAATAAGAATAATCTAATGCACAGCCAGAGATGAGCCCATACAGCCGATTTCATTAGCCGATCTCAAAACAATCGGTTTTTTTTTGCCTGAACAATCGATTCCGAATAGTCGATTCCCAGAGTCTGTCTTGTGAGCGGCATCGGAATCAGAACAGTGGAGGAGGTTCTACTGCAGCGCTCTGCGATTGGCAGTAAGAGTCAGTCAGGCGACCGGTCGTTTAATGACGATGGTGCCGACGAGAAATAGTGGGGCTGCAGCTTGACTACTTCCTTTGCGGACCTGCCATCGAATGGTTAATATGCTTCATACAATTTGATGTTGACACATGCCACTTCCAACTTTGTTTGCTAGCATCAACTCTATAAAAGAATCCATATCTGACTCCAGTAAACAAACCATATTTGCTTTCGGAGCAGGAATCCTCTGTATGACTTTCTTCTGAGCAACCATCTGTATCTTGACCGATGCCTAAATAACTCTAGCTGGCCTGTCAGTATTATCAGCCTGGTTTCTTTGCTTAATAGAGCCTTGAGCAATCGGCTCAGTAGCAGGAAATTTTTCGCTAAGAAAGCCTGAGTGGATACTGAATCGGTTGTGGCTGCTCTTCATAGTGCTGAAGTGGATTTCCTGCTTGGTTAAGAATTTTTCCTCTCCGTTGCTTGACCTCATCGCACTGCTCTACTGATATACTTTCTCCTGATATATTGCCTCTCGTGATGACCGCCGAGCTTCAAAGAGTCAAGGTCCATAGCCGATCCTATTTCATGAGAAGAGATCGGCACATATATAGAACCAATTTGCTAATCGTGTATATATAACCGGTCCCACCGGTTACTTAGCAATATGCACACGCATATTTTAGGCAAACCAACTTGACCCAGACATCCGGCTGGCTTCTTTTCTTCTTCTGACTGGGGCTCTCGGCTAAACAGCCGATTGACCGGTATTGATGCTTCGGCTGCCGACTAGTCCGTACCCAAACTGGACCTCAGGGATCTCTCGGTGTATATCTTCTGATGCTCGTATTTTGCTCTTCTGCTTGCGCCTCGAGAGAAAGGACGTGGCGCACATATCGGCAAGATAGAACATGAAGTCCAATGACAAGACAATTGCTAATTTTGTGGATGCCGAGATATATACAAGTTCTACTACTGACGGGAGGTAACCTTTGTCGCTAACGAGTTCCATGATTGACGCTGACGAAGCCGAGGCCAAGCGGTGCCGTAGAAGAATAAAGATGGGCTAGGCAGCTTGCAGGTGCGCGCGCGGCGGATCCAGGCCCCCTGACGCGTAGTCGATGTGAGATGAGGCGCCGAGCACGTTCATCACTAGAATCTTCTTGGCTTTGGTTTCCGTGTACGGACCCGTTCACCCTGGTCTTGCCGTGTATCTGACATATCGTGATAAACGAGCCAATCCTTTCTTGAATAGCCGATTCTAATAGCCGATGTATGTAGACTGTAGCTCCGGCAACTATGTGCTTGATCGGCTGTTGTCTCTCGCACATCTGAAGTTCCATCACGTGCATCTGTCACTGCATCTCGTCCTCACATGGCCAGAATATACACTTGATGTATACATGCATGTCGTTGGCATAGACTAGCAGGCCTGTTCGTTTGGGCTGAAAATAAGCGCTGATTTAAGTTGGTGCTGATTTGGTGTGAGAGAAAAATACTGTTCTGTGTCTGAAAATAAGCAACTGATTGCTGAAAATAGCTATCCTTGTAATCTACCAACATGTCCTGACTGAATCATATTTAATAATGTTTCTCTGTAAATTCCACGTTAGCACGTTGCCCTCTGGCCGAACTAAAATTATTAAATTCAGCTATCATGAAATTTGACATTCCAACAGGAGCACATCGGTGATCTTTCTCTTTCTATTTTGCTTCATACTTCTTTGATTTTTTGAACCTGGAGCTCCGGACTAGTCGTAATGCATGAATATAAAATATTCCGGCCTTGCCGCTAATTCTTTGAATGATGAACAACTCACCGATCCCAGAACTGCAACCATGGCCGAATATAATCACCATCCATGCATGAGCGTATCATTTTCCAATAACCTTTTCTCGCTACGACTTTTTTCTTTTGAATTTCCATACTAATCATGTGCCCCTGATGTATGTTCCGATATGAGTATATCAGCCTCCAATAAAATAATATGTCCAGAAACTCCTCTGCGACAGCCGATTCCTTTCTCGCCACGACTATCGGCTATTTATCTTCTTAACTCGGTACACCAGAGCCCGCGTCGTTCACGCCCTGAACATCGAACACCTTTTCTCGAAACTTAACAATCTGCATGGCTTCAGAATGTCAGAGTCGACTGAGTATTTTGAACTGATAGAAGTGACAGAGCAGCTGACAATAATAGCCGATGGAGAAGACTTTAAACCGATTTCATGACAACCATCGGCTTCCTTGAGTGGCTTGATGCTTGCACGTACGGCTTCAAACTTTGTAATCTCTGCACCGCATCTCACTCCACACTACATGCAGGCAACGTGAAACTAGACCAGAGATATCCTCCAAGTTTTGGCATCCATGTATGCTCTGATCTCTTCTAGTCTTTTTGTCATGCATGATCCAAATAGGCATGCATCATATACGTGAAGAGATGGAGATATTTTCCGTGCCGCACACGATGTTGTTGAGATACTTTTGCTAGTGGACACCTCATTTGAGCTAGCTGCGTTACATCTATCAAACCAGACTGCTTCATCACGTGACGTATTAGCTGTAGAAAACTGAATCAGTACTGGCCCCCAGACGAACCTCTTGTGCATTTGGATTCGGCCATCTTCCAATAATATTTGCTTAGTTATTGCTCTTCATTACTCCTTTTGGCCGATTCTTGCACATTGGCACAGAGTTTATGTTTCCACCAATTCTTAATGATGAATTCCCACAATCTTCGCGCAAGCACATCAAGAAAGGACTCTGATTTCCACCGCTTTGGATATCCACCATCTTGAATTTTCCTCTTGAGGCTTTTCAGCACAGTGTCGCGTAACTTGAGTTTATAATCTGATGGATAACTCCAACAATATCGGCTCTTGCTTCCAATGCCAAAATCCATTCAGAACATGCTGGCCTTCTAAAGTTGCGTAATCACTGAGCCGATATTTGGAGATCATATAATTTGACTCTTCTAACTTGGTGTAATATATTGGCGACGTAGTCCTGTCTGGTACCCATCCACGTGATGCTTGGCAGATAATAATATGCCTTTGTGTACGCCAAACAGCACAATAATTTCTTGAGCGGTGGGGGTGCAGGAGCAGTGGTTTTTGACTTCGTGCTTATCACCTGGTGTGTAGATGTGTTGATGTGTGCCACCACCAGCTCTACGCAAAATGACTCGTACAGCAAGACTTGTTTGCATATCTTGTGTAACGGCAAATCTTGACAATATGAATGTGGTTGATTTGGCGATCTTCTTGACGAACGATCGTGGTCCCACCGGGCGTGCCAAAAAGTGTGTTGACGTAAAATCCGGTTCTGTAGCCAACACACTAGCGAAGCCGGAACGATCCACAGGAGCAAGGGTCCGACAGATCTAGCTAGCTTCAATAATCCGGATTCAAGCGTGCCAGTCAATTTGACCTACAATTGACAAGGAAAGAAAGATAATCAGTAGTTTCGAACGGAACATGTCGGCATAGCCAGACAGTTCCGAATATATAGCTCTGAGAGCCGGTACGAGTGGAGATCGACTAAAGAGCTGATTCAAGCATGCATGAATCGGTAATATAATAATGAAGTAAAACGGCTATCAGAATATCCATGTAAGGATAACAACATGCTAGCCGATCTAATTCAGTTAATGTGATAAAAAAGAAAATAGCTCACGTATACAAATCTAATCTATACATCAAACAAGCAGAGATCTACCAAAACTGGTCTAAAAGGCCGGCGGCTTTAGTAAACCCTCTTCGCTAAGCTCACCAAGTCTACATTCACCTGGTCTAACGGCCAGCGGGGTTCAACAAACCCAACAAACAAAGCTAGATCGTTTGATATCCAAATAAATCTATATGCATGATCTATTCGTGAAAGCACAGCTGAATCGGCTTTTTAGCCGATACAGGGTCCGTGAAGCAGAACACTTGACGGTGACAAGTCACAAGCATATCTATAAGAATATAGAGCTGGTCTAGAAGGCTGGTGGCTCTATATCCGTGCAGATCGGCTTTTGTCAAGCCTCCACAACACGTGCGAGCAAGATTTGCAAAGGATTAGCCAATAAAGCGAAAAGCAACCATCATGATAGATTATGAGCATGAATAGAACATGAATGAATGCTTTTGTATGGATCTGAGGCCAATACTATGCAATCTTGATCGGGCAAAGAGATGTTATATTGATAAATAAACAATAAATGATAAATAACATCTTGATAACTTAATGAATTTAACTAAGATGCCAAATTAGTTAGAGCCGATAACTAATCCATGCACATAATCAAACTTAATTTATGCCCTCGTCCACCGGATGACGCTAAATATAGATTAAACAAGAAAACAAATATGAATCGATAACTAACCCTTAATTGATCTAAGCCCACGTCTACCGGATGACGCTAAACTAATATCAAATAAGAATCAACCTCGATCTGCCGTGCTCTCATGTCCACCGGATGACATTAAAGAGACAAAATTTAGCGAGGCATGACGGTACTTACAAGCAAGCCTGCGACCACCGGATGACACCTAGCCCGTTCGAAGAAACTCGTCGAGAAACTATGTTACTCCTACTCCTAAGGGTTTGGCCGGAGCCGAAAGGTGTCTTGTATTGATTGATTGATAGATAATATTACAATGGCCGAGAGTTTATATTTATACTCTGGGGCTAACCGACGTGACTTGCTAATAATATCTAAATAGAAAAAGAAAATAAAATACACGGACTCTAACTGCCCTGCTAAGTTTCCTCGCCACCGATATGTATGCGCAATGGACCCGGACGGTAGCTTTCCTTCTGAACCTCCACGTGCAGGTGTTTCTTCCTTAACGTCAAACTGGTCTTCTTTCTATTTTCCTTTCCTTGCCTGACCAAATCAACGAAGCCAATCTTTACATTAAATAAACTCCTGGACTCCACGTCTTGCCCGAATAAAATATCCCTAACCATGCTTGCCCACACTAGAGAGGAAGTTACTCGTACAAATCAGCCTTGTATCAAATACGCGTAACCTTCCATATTTATTTGCATGACGTGCACGCTGCTAATTTTAAGTAGATCAATCTGCTCCTGCCTTAGACGGATGGATCTTGAGTTCAAGCCGATACTTCCTCACTCTTAACTGCCAACTCTCAGGGACAAATTTACCAAATTTCGGTGTCAACACATTTATACCTGTACGAAGTCCTGCTTTATTTTACAATCTTTGGTGCCTGTACGAAGTCATTCATACTTGTACAAATAGATGCTCAAGATATATTTGAGATCCTTATTCACTCTCTGCATTTTTTGCTACAAGATACCCTTTTTTTCACTGTTTCAACAAGCTACTTCTTTTGGCCATAAATATAAATCAATCTATCTGATATCATAAATAAAGCCTATATGCTCAGTATTGCACTTGGACAAGAACAGAACTTGGGAACATGCTCCACGCCGTGGCAAGTTGCCAACCATGGTGATTAGATTTGTGACGGAGTGAGTTCTTTGGTCATTGAATTTCTCTTACATGGGTGTCAGTTTTATGAATTATTAGAAGTCTAGCTTGTTTACAGTTCCAACTTTCAATCTTCTTGTACAGCCTGTGCATGATGAATCTCTTTGCTAGGGCATTCTATTTTATTTCTTAGTAATGATTCGCTATAATAAATTGTAGTTTCCTTATATGACTATCAGAAAGGGCTTTCGGTGGTTTCAGCACTGCTTGCTTTCTAGATGTCAATCAATCAATATATTCAAATTGCTGTAGCTCTGTCCGTAGTGTACTTCCCATATCTAGCTGTAAAAATATTTTTTTCCCATGGTTTCAGTCTTTTCTTGTCAGTTAAAGGTGGGTGCATTTTTGCTTAGTTAATCGTACACATGTATTTCAAGATGTTACTGCCACTAGTGTAGTTGAGATGCCCATGTGTTAATATGAAATGATCCCAGTTTAATCGCTGATTTTTTTTGCCTTGTTATTATTTGGTATTGCACTTGTTCCATCATCAGCACCACTGTGATTGCAATACAAAGGTATATATTTTTTCAGAGAGTTAATTGGCAGAGTGCATTTGTTGCCCCAAATCCATGCATTGAAGGCTTGAAGTATGGCATATTTTCACATCTATACCGGCTAAAAAGGCTTGAACTTTTGTGGTTACAACTCATTGCTAAATACTTTTTGTGGGTTAATCACATCTTGCTTCTCGTATCTACTGCTACATCATGTGTCTTCTTAGTTTCATTTCTTGCTAACATGTGGTCTTGCCATTGTTACTTAGATTGGTTGGGGCCAGTTTCAATGACATTAAGTATCATGATATATTTCTCATGGCACAATGCCTGCTAAATCTCATTTATATTTCTATTTCTAAAATATTAAATTTTGTGTTTCAGGAGTTTAGGGCTCTCTTCGCAAGTGTTTTCATAAAGACAAGGAAGATGGGAAGATTTATAACTTTTGTTACATTAAGATTTATTGTATTGTAGTAATCTAATGAATTTATAGTTCAAAACTTTTGGGATTACTTGTAGTAAACCTTTCTTTTTCCCGAATTTTGTACATTGTGTTTCAAAAATTTCCGAATGTTTAATGGTGCTGGACAAACATAGCGGCACAGCGGCATGCACAACTTATGCTAGAAATTCATATAGGTCCAGTGCATGCACGCATAATCGTGCACGACAGCAACTAGCGAATCTGAAGCTAATTAAACTCGCTTCCAAATGAACTAGCGGATTTGCGGGGCTAAAACCACCTGGTGGGCGGGGATTGGCTGGAAGGAGGGGATCAACCCAATCCCCCCTTGGACGGTAACTCACGTGGACTGTGCCCCCTTTGTGCCACGTTTCGATAGGCATGGGATGGCGTGGATTGGGGCAAACCCCGTCTCTCGTGGAACCAGAACCACGCCGGGCTTGGAACCCCACAACGAGACGATTGTGTATTTGGCTCGGGCGGGGGTTGGAATCGTTCCACGCCCAACCACGGGGTCGAAGAGAATATCACGCAACTCCACGCAAGGCCGGGAAAACGCCCCCGTGCCGTGGCCGCTCCTTCTCCCGACTCCGCGACTGTGAAAGCTCCGCGACTGCGCCGCCGCGAGGGCTTCTGCGGGCGGCGACCGCCACTACTCGCTCCGATCCAGGTACGCCGCTCGGCCTCCGTCTCCTCCTATCCCTCTTCCCTTCCTCCTTCCTCTTCTCATTTCATCCGTTTTTCTTGCTAGGGTTTGGAGTCAGCGGCGGCGGTGGCTCCTGCCGGCATCGATTCGGTCTTCCAAGGTGTGTGTCTCCTCCCCATTCCCTCCCAACTTCTCTCCTTGCTGTATCTGAATCGCTTGTTCGTATTTTAGATCGGCGAGACATCTCCCCCAAGATCTGCGGCACTATCTGCTTCGGTCCCCTCTTCCTTTTCACTTTCGGCATCTTTTGAAAAATACTAGCTAATTTCTAAGTTACATTTTGGAGTGCATCTCTAGCTGGTCATGTGATGCTTACAAATATTCCAGTACTCAACATTCTGCATTTTCATAGGCTAACTATGCTGGCTAAGTGGAAAATATATCCTACAAAACCTTTTTAGAGACTATATCTACATTCTGCACCATTGATCTGGACTGAATTATATTCTAGTTTTTTTATTTTGTTGTACATAGTTACCAAAAATACTAGTACTTCGATCTATTACTGGCTTAATCATTACTTGTGTAGGAGTATTGTAGCTAGCTTAATTAATCAGCTACTGCTACTACTGCTTTATTGGTAGTTCATTATGTATGGGCTGTCCAATTGTTTGCATTCTTAGTGGATGAGTCCAATTGTTTGCAGAAATTGCCATGTTTGAAAAAAAAAACTGTAGAAGTAGAAATTGTGTGAATGCCATGTTTGTCGAGCAGTTCTTGTATGTAGTCTGCACCCAATTGAATATTTATTCCTCATACAAGCAGTTTATTATGTTCAGTGGTAGCAGCAGTTCTTGTTCAGTGGTAGCAGTTTCCCTTATACAAGCAGTTTATTATGTTCAGTGGTGGTAGTCTACTCCTCCTCCTCCCCGTTCGGGAGCGAGCGATCCGGCAACCATGAACATCTTCAAGAAGAAGGTCGACCTCAAAGGTGCGGCTACTCACTCTTGGTCGTGGATTTCCTTTGTCGTCGTCGGGGATCCGCGAGAAATTTTGGGGATTGTCGCCGCCGTTTTATTCGGTGCTCCGCGCTGCTTAGCTTCGACTATTCGGTGGGTGGAAGTGCCGTATCCGCCATCCGGACTCCGGAGGCGAGGTTCTCCATGGATTTATGCCTCCGCGGACAGGGAGGGAGGGCAGCCTGGTTGGGGTTAGGGTTTTAGGGCAGCTTGCGCATTTTTGTGGGAGGGGAGGAGTCTAAGCGTCCCGTTACGCGTTGCGGGTTCTCCGCAAACTCGTTGGGGGAAAATGCGGATCACAAGCTTTCGTGTGCTGAACGCGCTGCTGTGCTGACGAATTGCTGTTTGTTTGTCACTTGCAGAGGCTCTCAGGACCAGCAAACGTGAAATGGCGGTCGCCACGCGGGGTGAACAACTGAGCACTGCTGATCAATTGTTTTGCAAACTGCTGATGATTTACTGTTACCAGCATATTAGTAGCTTGCATTGCTACCCAGGCATCCTGGAAACTTTCAGGAGTTGCTGACACATTTGCTAGTCTAGCTGTGTTATATTGAATCGGACTAGCACATGCAGCATGTTCATGAATCTGGGATGTAGGTGGATATGCCATAGCTTCTATTGTTACAGATTTGGCATATCAAATTACAGTAGCTTTCAATTTAAAGAATGCAGCTTAGGTAGCAGCCCCTTTAGCCTTTATTTTCATACATTGCTCTGTGGTGATGCTGAAAAATCCAGCAATTGCTACCACACTTATATTGAATCAGATCAGGAAAACGTCATAAGTTTGGTAAACCAGTGTGTATTTGATAGTTTCTCTTGTTATAAATTTCAGAAATTAGATTACAGCAGCCCTTCAGTTTCAAACTAGGTTACATAATGCGCAACCATGTGCAAATTTTTCTGACATCAACTCCCTATTTTACATATTTTAGGAGTTGAGCGAGAGAATGGCTCCCTGCAAATGGAGGTATGCAATACGTTGTTTGAGACATTTTTAATATAACTACAATTTGAGCGGAGGCACGAAGTGGTTGTGTGAAATCTACCTTTGTCTGTTATCTCAAGATGCATTTTTTACTACAGTAGCCTTTGTTTTTGGGATGAGTCTTGCTGATATCTATGGTCTAACATAACACAATGGTTACCAAGCCCTAGCCACAATCTAGAAGCAGAAGCCCAACATCCTTGTGCCCCTATGCTAGCCTCCTCATGTGGTGTGAGTGGAAAACAAATCTCTGGTCTCGAGGTGTGTGATACTACATGTAGCTGCCTTGGGCATCTTTTTGTTATTACTTTACTTCTTAACTTCCCCTACTATAGCAAATTTGTTCATCTCTTTAGAGAGTACATAGGATCTGCCTTGGATATTTGTTTATTGTTAATGCATTTCTGTAACTTCCATTACTAGAAGTAGAAGCCACAGATTGGCATGGAAACTTTTGGACCCAGCAGACTGCCATGTGAGAACTACCTATGTGCAAATTATGTTGTCTGCTTTGGTGATTTCATGGTTGTAATTATGCAGGAAAAGAAGCTGGTTGCAGAGATAAAGAAGACTGCCAAGACTGGAAATGAGGTGAGTCTCTTAGGAAGTTGAGGGAGATCTGTAGGCCCCCAGTTATCTTCGGCCCATGTTCTGACTATATATGATCTGGATTTCGCAAGGCGGCAACCAAGATATTAACTCGGCAACTAGTCAGGCTGAGGCAACAAATCCTCAATTTGCAAGGCACACGGGCACAAATTCG
Organism: Eremochloa ophiuroides; assembly: GCA_038502445.1. NCBI lineage: Eukaryota > Viridiplantae > Streptophyta > Magnoliopsida > Poales > Poaceae > Eremochloa > Eremochloa ophiuroides. The sequence continues at coordinate 21,149,184 of JAHLJS010000002.1, forward strand.
TGGAGTAACTACTCACACACAGGCATGTCCACATTCCTGTACCTGTATGATTTTTTTTATTTCTGTTTTAATTGCGGACAATATTAACTTGTGATTAACACATCCTTCTTTATTCAGGCAATGTATGCCGTTGCTTTAATCTCTGCTGGAATGAAAGGTGCAAGCAAAGCTATGGCAGCAATGAATAAGGTACGATAAAAGACATGTTAGCTGTTGTTCAGTACCAACACATCCTCTTAAGAAATTTTGCCTGTGAACACTTTTTGGAGTATCTTCTAAAGTGACTTCTATATTTCACTGCTCTTTTCAGCAAATGGAACCGGCGAAACAGATAAAGGTCATGAAAGAATTCCAGAAACAATCAACACAGTTGGACATGACGGTAATAATATTGGCACTGCTGGTCTTTTTTGTTACTTAAAAGTTCAAAGCTCCCTTGTGTCATAATGTAGACACTGTAAAACAGTAAAGGCCCTGTAAAACATAATGAACACTATGTATAGGGTTTTGATCCTGAGTTCTGACCATATATGTCTCACATGTTACAATTGAAACTATCCCTGATGTAGAACAGTTGCCATTCACAAACTAGCAGAACCTCTTGGCATCCTTAAAACACTTACCTTTTTTCATTTCATTTACAATATTTGCAGCTTGCTAGTGTGCAAAATTATAATATGTGATAGCTATTTGTTAATCTTTTTCTGAGGGACCCAGAGTGCAATACCAAATCTAAGACTGTATATCAAAAGAATGTGTTGTATGCTTATAGCTGTCTCACATTGGAATGGCCATTTCCATGCAGCTTGAGATGATGTCTGATGCCATTGATGCGTTCTTAAGTTCAGCTAAGACTCTAGATGCAGTCATGGAAACAGATGGATTTGACTACTTGGCAGCTAGCTGCCCCAGTGTTCTGAAACAGCTGCTCTCCAAATTTGTTCCCCGTTGAACTGAAAAGAGGTGCTGTAGCCTTATACCCAAGAGGATGAAAGGTAAGATAGCCCAGCCATTGTATATGTTTTCTCGTCGTATCCATTATCCTTTATATAATATGTACCCAAGAGGATGCAAGGTAAGGTAGCCCAGCCATTGTATATTTTTTCTCGTCGTATCCATTATCCTCTATATAATATGTACCCAAGAGGATGCAAGGTAAGGTAGCCAAGCCATTGTATATGTTTTCTCGTCGCATCCATTATCCTTTATATAATATGTAGAACTACTTTTTAGTGGCAAGCTACAGTTTCTAAGAGAATTTTTATGGTGTTTGGAAAAATACGAGCCATCCGTTCAGATAGATCTGATGGTTATAAGAAAGAATTGATTCAAAGGAACTTAAATTGTGAGCCAGAACCTAAAATCTGTGGCCCAAGAACTTTGTAAATTTAATTCGAAGGGTATAACGGCTTTGTCGAAGAAATATAGGCAGGCGACAAGTCGCATACGTATGAAAGCAGATCGGCGATGGGATGGGAGGCAGTGCCGAGGCCCCTACCAAATCTCAATTATCTCACCGTCGCCGAGACAGGTTGGACGTCGCACGGCTGCGTGACCGCTCGATGTCGGAAAACATAGATGGTGCTCTAGCCATATCCACAGCTGTACAGGTCCGCACTCTACAGGACCTACTACTCCCCAGTTGCGCTGACGGGGAATGGCCACGGTCACGGATCGACGGCTGAAGACATTTTCATGTATAGGCCCGAGCACAGTGACACATCTCTTCTAAGAAAGAAGCTTGTGTTTTGTATGAACAGTTTGTTTGGTTATGTGCACTGAATTTGCTAGATTGCTTTCTTGCGTTTCCCACAGAGTTTCTTCGAGCATTGCATGGATATACTGTATTCTTTCTTTCTTATTACATGTCTCTTCCATTCGGTACAAGAAACTTGCGTTTTGAGGGTTCATGTAGCATATGTTTGGCTGGAATTTGTGATATGGAAACTAACGTGTTTTGGCCTTATGGGGCGAGGAAGAGTTTGCTTACTTGGAAAGATAAGACCACATATACTTTTGCAATTTCTTGTAGTTCAACCGTAGACTTCAATTTCGACAGGGCCTTTCTGTCAAGCTTGTTCACTATAGTTCTATACTTCTATCCACGTTCTCGGAGGATAAACAGAAATTTCATATTTATCCAATCAAATTCAAACAATTCGATGTTTTTAAAACCATTGCACATCAAAATTATGCATAACGCCATAATAATAATACATCATATTAAGAGGTAAAGCAATGGTAGTAATGTGGATTGTGTGGATGATTGAGTGGGCTTTTTTTTTTTTTTTTTTTTTTTTTTTTTTTGCGATCGGTGATTGAGTGGGCTAAGCTGGTGGTGTTGAGCGTGTGAGCGGGGAATTTGAATGAATTTGTAGAAATTGAGGGCTTTATTTGACCGAAGTTAGCAGAGAAAACCCAACATATTTTTTTTCTTTTCTTTTTATTTCAGACTGACCTATTTTAATTTGCTCATACGGAGAGTCAAACTCAGGCCCGCTGGATGCTACTCGGATGCTCTAACCACTAGGCTAGAGACCCTTTCGCAATTTAGGGCTTTATTAATAGGCATATCGGATAGAGACGACCCCTTTTAGGTGACTTGGTGCAATTTTGGGGCAAGAAAGACAATTTCAACAATTTTTTGCCAAATACAAAAAAAAAAAACTATCAAACTCCGTGGAAAAATTGATTTTGGGAATTCTAGAAAAAAAATATTAACCATTCGTTGAGCGGTGAGGTGTCCTAGAGCTTTGTAACGTGCTGCTTGTAGCGGCGAAAATATAAATAACTTTCACATGTATAAATTGTATTATTCAAATGGTAACAAATTGATAAAGCTTTTAGAATGAAATTCAAAGGAAATATGTAAGTTACATAGATAAGAGATAGTTGAAGAGTCTCAACGGGCTATTCGAGTTCGGCGAGCTAGATCAGGCTCGAGCTCGAGGCGAGCTTGGGTTGCATGTTGAGCATAGATTTTTTTCTTTCAATTCTAAAGGAGGAGAGAGCTGACAAGTGGACAACCAGAAACTTTTTGGGAGAACAAATTTATAGAAAAAAATTGGGTAGGGACCATCCCTACCGTGCACGGTGAGTACTGTGTAACTGATATGTGGACCATGACACATCTAATTTATCATGTAGGCGGTTGAAATGATGTCATGATCCATATGTCAGCTGCACAGTCCTCACCGTGCACGGTGAGGATGGTCCCTACATAATTTTTTTCGAAATTGATCCCAGTGTATTAACCTATTTACATACATCATGCCTTGCTTTAATCATCTAGCCTACAACCCCTCCTCTCTAGTCCGTGATTGTTGACACAATGTCACTGACCAAGAAATTGCGACTCGTAGGCGTTTGATGAGCAGCAAATGTGATGTAAAAAAGAGGGCATTTCAGCGATCGTTGATGTAGAAAAGAAGGCATTCCAGTGATCGTAGTAGAACTGTCGTGCTCAGTGAATTGTCGTGATAAGATTCATTTTCAAAACTCAGTGGGATGCATGTACACTAAATACTCATCATGTCCACTAGTACACAGAAGCTCTATAGTGGCGGTTGATAAGCCATCTTCACTGGTGTTTCACAGGGCCGCCAGTGGGAGAGGCCAGTGAAAATAAATCTTTCCACTGGCGGAAGCAAACCGCCAGTGTAAATATATTTCCACTGGCGGTTCACATGCAACCACCAGTGGAGATTGCCGCCCTTTTTAGGGAATTTCAGCCTCCTACCCGGCCATATATATGTATTTATTTATTTATTGTAGATATTAAGCTGTATTAGATCATGATCAAATATATCAAAACAAAATTTAATTATTATACAGTATATTTATATACATTAAAGGACTGTGCTCATAATATACACATATATATATGTTCATCAAAGTTACTTGTGATAACATCTTAAATTTACACATCTAATTAATAACACTCTCGGGTAAGCCCTAGCATGCTAATTTCCGTTAGCTCTCTGAACTCTTCACTTCCTAGAGTGTCTTCATTGTCGTGATAATTCCTGTTGCTTGGAATAACATGTTTCATGATGAATGAGCACATGTCCTCAACTATGTTGTATAAAGTCTCCGTGCTCATGTTCTGCGCCTTGAGTTTTTTATAATTCCGCAACTGTAGTTATATATAACTATATTAATTAATATGTATAAACATCATATACACATTTGTAACTTTAAGGTTATAATGACTATTCCTTACCTTATCAACGTTCTTGATGTACCGTCCGGACTCCCTCATAAACTCACAGACATAGAATCCGCAATGGACCGATCCGGGTGGTTGCTTGTGGCACTATATATGTAAACAGGTAAGCGAATATTTAATTAGTTTCAACATTGTCTTATGTGTTATACATGGATGATAAATATGTAGTCATAAATAATTAACATACCGGTCACTTGTAATTTATTGTTAATGGTCCAGTTTTGTTCTTGTCGTGCTTTCCGCCTTTTAGTTTATACCACCTATATGCCCTATGATTTCGAAAGAATCGCCAAGTTATATATTCTCAATGCAAACTCTCGTCGAGAAAAAAATACAAATATTTCTCGGCTTACGTACCTCTTTAAGAAGGTCAAGAATGGCGCATACGTAGTGGGATCATAATCTGCGGAGTCAAAGATAAGCACCCTTCCCTGCCTTGGATAAATATAAAAACAAATCCAATGATCCCTGCACGAATCAAGTTCTCGTGATGCATGGGTCGGGACCACATATATATATATGGATTAGACAATAATAATATTAATTGCAATAAGAAATTCGAGCTTACCTAAAGTTGTATGAAGCCATTATGACTTGCCTATCTTGAAATTGAAGCATTGAATTTCTTAAGTATAGGCAGTATCTGTCTTCCATCTCTCTTTGTAGCTTAGTAATATTCTGCTTAGCTTCTTCCTCAGTCTTGTCCTTCAATTTGTCATTGTCCTTTCCGATCCTGAATGTGTGCCGCTCCTCGCATATTTCGGTGGGGTCGAGATAGCCAATCCTCTCTTCTGCGTGTGAATAAGGATCGATACCAAATCTCTCCTCCTGCTGGTCATGTTGTAGTCTGCAAGGCACATGTTCAAATGAATCTCATAGACTGAAACATAATACATCAAAATAATAATCAAGTGAGTATATGAGCAACACTTACAATGCCCACACTGTTACGAGCTGAACGTTGAGTCTCTTGAGGTTCATCATCAAGTGCATGTCCTCAAACGTGACCACAGCTTTACTTCGCCCGTTCATAAAAGCTCTTGGTGGTATACATACGCTCAGAGCGTCGATGCCAACAGAAGCTGCTCTCATGTACTAGTCATGCATTCTTTTAATTAGAGATGGGATTTGGGTTACCTTTTCCCAAGTGAGAAGCGGCCTGCCCGGCACATATGTATCAGGGACATTTCATAATCCTCTTTCGTTGGCTTCCTGATTTGTATGGTCTTCACAGAGGATTTCCCCGATTCCTCAGCCTCAGAACACTCAACGACACGACTTGTGCGGCTGCGTGCTATTCATGACAACCACAGCATGGTCCCAGCAGTTTTTTGCTTTGGCCGGTGTGGAGAGACCATTTTGGAAACAACATTCCTCTTCTTTGCTGGCGGGGGGTTTTTTCTTTGGTTTGTGGGGCTGACGGGGTCGATGTTTGCTCATGCTGTTTCTCTTGTGGGCCCGTTGGGGTCGATGTTTCCTCAGGTTGTTTCTCTTTGCTTGCTGGGAAGGTGGATAGTTAATAGGAGATGCTGGTGGCGAAGGTTCTAGAATTGGATGCACAGGTGAATTTGGTGAGCTAGAAAGAGGCTGGTTAGGTGATGACGGCGGCGGTGGGTCATTATGAATGTTATGCTCGGTAGATGATGGTGGCCCACTGTAACAACCCGAGTTTTCCGATAACCAAAAATACGAACTTTCTAAAAATTTTCTTGCAAAGTGTGGAGCATATAGAATCTAGGTCGAACCCCGACTAACCCGCTAACGATCGTTGCATTCATGTAGTAATTGTTGGTAGGATTGTACTGGAGTTCTTTAGTCAGTTGGGGTTTTCTAGCCTCGTGTGTTGTTTGGAGAAGCACAAGTCCGTAGCGATACCTTTCGAATCCTTCCTTAATCTCGTTCCAACTCTCCCGACCAAAATCTATAAATCAAGAACTCATTTTCGAATTTCCCTCAGGCTCCATTTATTTCCATGCCAATGATTTTGAAAAGGAAAAAGAGTCCTTTTCCACTCCTTTCTATCCCCTAAATCTATTTCATATTATCCTTTGCTGATACACCAAGCAGCAGCACGTAACCACTGAATAGCTAGCCTTGCTCCTAATCTAGTTGTTACCGGCTCGTGCCTGCATGCATGCATGGTCCTGTAGCTTATTAGCTAGTTGTATGTACGACTCAAACACGTACCTACTAGCAGCCTCGTATGACCTTCGATCTCTAGAACAAGGGCATACACGGACAGAAACCGAGCAAGACCAGGCCTGAACAGAACACGTACACCACTAGAACTCAGCCATATACGCATACACGCACAGGTGGCACAAGCTAGCTAGCGGACGTACGTATGCATGCTCCTGTGCGAAATACATATACGTGTAAATATACATGTATGAGTTCTGCCTGTATTGGCCCAACCAGCGCAGCAGTATACCAGCAGCACACTCCATGCGGGCCCATGCGCATCCCCTCCCTCGCGGCCCAGAACGTGGCCCAAGGCCCAGCAATCGCTGCCCCTGTGAACCCTAGCAGATCGGCACGCATCGCTCTCACCCGGCCGCCGCCGCTGGCCCTCGCGTGTGCGCGACGCAAGCTTACGCCCTCTCCATGGATGCTCGCCACGCGTCGAAGAGTACGGACGTCGAGGATCCCCGCCGTCGACCCCTTCCGAAGCCCTAGCCTCGCACGCATATAAAATCTGGACCCTGTTCATCTTCTCCCGAAGGCACCGCCGCCGCCACCACCTCTCCAGTGCGCCGCCGCCATGCTCGACACCTCGATCCGCCGTGCAGCTCGCTGCTGCTGGCCACGCCTCGCCGCAGCCGTCGAGTCCCGCCCTTGCCGCGGCCGTGCACAGCCTTGCCGAGCCTGCCTCCGATCGCGTCGCGACGCCTCGGCCAACCACGACGCCTTGCGGGATGATCGCTCCGTCGCGGCCGCACTCTTCAACCACGGCCGTGAACTGAGCGTCCCCCTCGCCACCGAGCTGCACGGGCACCACACCGCCGCCGGTCGTCACCGCCAGGCCTGCGCACCGCCCTGCTGCTCCATCGCCGAGCCACGTCATCCTCGAGCCCGGCCTTCTCCGTCATGTTCGAGCCCGTCGGCGCTCTGCACGTCCTCGCCACGGCCGTGCACTGCTGCGCCGAGCTCACCACCAAATCGCCGACCTCGCCTCGGCAACAGCAAGCCGGTGACCGCCTCCACGCCCGCAGCTGCAGCCACGCCATGCCATGCTACTCCACTGCAGCCGGTGAGCACTCATGCCTGAGCAGCCCCCTCTACTTCTGGATGGTTCGCTGTTCCCAATTGACGGATGGCCTTCGTGCCACTTCCTACACTGCAGCCGGGGAGCACCTCGCCTTGTCTTGAAGAAACAGAAAGATGCCGGAGCCAAAGACGGAACCGATGCCACCGTTGCGGATCAGCACGGCACTGCGATCACCCTGCATGGCATCAACTCCTCGCTGCACCGCCATCCTATCCTCGTCAACACCTCGGTGAGCCACCCATGCCGCCTGTCCAACCCCGCCCTCTATTGTGCCATGGCGTTCCGACCACGGGACGCGCAGGCGCGAGTCGCTACCAACTCAGGAAACTCACCCGCACTGCACTGACACGCGACCGGCCAAAGCCACTGGATTTCGACCCTTGATAGACCGGGAACGCAGCACGACGCGTTCTCGGCGGGACGCACTCGCCACCGGCGCGTTCCGACGACCGTTTCGCCCGTTCCAAACCACCTCGGCTAGAAACCGAGTAGGTTAGTACGCCGTGGAGCATCGCCACGGCCCCTTAAGACTAGCCACGCAGACCCGCCACATGCCATGGCGTCCTGCTCAAGTGGACGTGTAGGCCGAGCCCTTTTCGGCTTAGGACACTCGCACCCACTGCACGAGACCTTTTCAGCCAAATCGAACCATCGGCTTTCCAAGAACGCCGGCGTGGCCAAGGACTACCCAAACACAGCCAACCGAGTGACACACCTTGAACGCTTAGAACAACCACGACGGGCATCGCCGTCGACTTAGGCCTTCGCATTGAGATTCCCTGCCTTGTTAGGAACCCGGCCATGCTCCGCCATCTCCTGGACGCCTAATGCCACCTCGAGCCAACCTCCGGCCAACCGTAGCCTCGTTCGGCCAGCCACAGCCTCGCCCGACTAGCCGCAGCCAGTCGACAGCAAACCATGGCCGGTCAGGAGTTACCAGCAGCTAGCCAAGAGGAGTCGGAACGTGTAGCAACAAGCCTCGCCATTTTCTTTTAACGCCGACCCCGTTCTGCCTTCGTGCCATAGCCCTGAAGCCATAGATGATGCTGGACTATTGGGAAGACCAACTGGTAGATGATGTTGGACGGTTGGAAAGCCAAAGTGATACACGACGCTGGATTATTGAGGAGCCCCTTTCTCTTACTCCCTGTACACATGCCCTTCATACTGTACCCTGCCCTTACAATCCATCTGTTCATGTATCTGTTGTATCCTATCTTTACGGATCGTCTGTACATGTATCTGTTGAACCCAATCCTTACACTCTGTCTACACATGTATCTGTGATACAGGATCCATCTATTGCAATGCTATGGAATTGTGCTACTCCACTGTCGTGTCGAGTTGTTTTGCCTCATGGTCGTGTCTTGGATTTTATTGTCGGTTCTTATTGTTGTCTGTCTGTGTGCCGTGCCTTCGAGCCGGCTGAGGGATCGTACTTCGTTCTGACGTTGCGATCGCGGGATTCGTCTCGCCATGACCGTAATGCCGAACGTAACTCGAGCTCTCGTTTTGTTGGTGTAGCTTGTGGTCACGAGTGCACTTCGCCATGACCATGGAGCTATACCCCGTTTGTCGCTCTTTGATTCTTCGTGCTCAACCCTCGTATGCTTGTACCCTACGCGACCGTCGCATTCCTCTGGTTCTTGCGGTGACAACCGCATCGCTATGAATTCGAGTAATGACTTAGTGCCAGTGCACCCAGGTCGTGGTACCCTATGAGTGGTTTGAACACTTGCGTCTTATACTTGTCGCTCTCTTCCGACGCCTCATTTTTACCATAGCGTGCGCGTTGGAAGAAGTAGATGACTGCCCTTTCTGTGTTTTTCGCTCTTCGTTTTCGTATAAGCCCGCTCTGTTCGATCCCGTCTTACTCACAGTGACCGGATCAAAGACCGGACTGACTCCTTTTGTTAGCGAAGCTATGGCCTATACTAAGATCTCAGACCTATGTAGGTCGACTCGGTCGACCACTTAAAACCATCTTCACTGAAGGTGTGACTGAGAATATAATATGGATGTGCCTAGCAAATTTTTCTCTCTCTTTTGATTCTTGGTATTTAAGCACATGTATGATTGTACCCGATTGAATCACAGCCTTGGTATCCTACATGTGGATTAAACACTCGCACTATTTTGTGCAGCATTTATCGTTGGAAATTCCTTGTTCTTTCCTGCTGATCGGCCGTCCTCCGAACCCCGTCTTCCCCGTGGCGTACGGATCGGAAGATCATGTGCCGTGGTGTTTGCTATGGATAAGCTTTGGCCTAAACCATTTATTATAAAGCCATATTGGCTTGGCTGTGACTTATGCTTGTGCTTAGCAAACCACCACTCTTGTTTCTTGGGTCTGATAAAATCGGACATACGCCGAGAGGGCTAAGCCGTGTACCTTTTATTATTTCTTTGCTGTTAATGGGTCTCCCCGCGTCCCATCGTCTTTTGATGAATTGAGAGTTTTATTGCCTTGTATTGCTTCGCGAAGTAGCCGTTTCCGGATTAGCGACGATCGGATCGAGACCCGCTGGAAGAGAACATGGACGGCGCAAGGACCCGTGGAATGGAGTCACCCTGGAGGAGGTGATCCAGTAGAACGACTACACTAACTGAGGAGTGCTCATACCACTACTTCCTCGACAACGCAGGTGTCATGGCAGCACCTTCCTTTAGAGAATCCTATTAGACATTGCAAATCTAGAATTGCTAGCGCTTTATATTTACTCCTTTGCTAGTATATGATGCATGTTACTACCTAAGCCGTTACTACCCCGCTTGCAACCACTCTACTATACCACTCGGCTTCGTGCTCACGCTCTTTTATACATATTTCTATCTACCTGTTTGCTTGCATGTTACATCGCTATATTTATCTATTAACTCCACTCGCATTGTATCTATGATGTGATGCTGGTGGTGAACCCCTGGGAATGGTTTGGCTTGGGATGCCGGACTGGTGGTATGTGAGCGTGCTGTGTGTGTCTTGGGTGTGTGGTGAGGGTCGAGTCGACCAAGTGGGATACACGACGAGCTGTGTAAGCAAGTCTTGCCGGGAGTTGCATCTGGGCATTCCCTCGAGAGATACCTGTGGCGGGTAATGACTTATGTGGTGGTTCCGGGATGTGCATTGAAGTCCCGTGAATGGAGGTGCCATGGTGGCACGGGGAGAGTATCCCCTAAGAGAAGATGCCTGCTTGGTCAAACCTAGGAAGGACTAGCCCAGGTTCATGGGAATCCTTTACTGCTCACTCGCTTCTGATGGGCGGGAGACGGCTGGACTACTTGGTAGGGCGGTGCCACTACTGCTAGGTTGTGAGGTGATTAGGGTGGGCGGTGAAGGATGTGGGATTCCTGAACCGTCCTAGATGCGCAGTACCACTGATTGGGTCCGGTACTGCGTCTCCCAGTCTCAGCGTTTCGGCGTAGGGCCGAAGTTACCCAGGGCTGAGTGGTAGGGTGGCATCGACCTAGGCAAGCAAGCACCCGGAATTCTGCCTAGGTGATTGTACAGCATCGATGATGGCTAATCTTGTGAGTGGTAAAACCTCTGCAGAGTGTATGGTTGATCGATCGATACATATGCCGATTCGTCGGCTATGGACCTTTCCTGTGAAGCTCTGTCTAGTGTAGAGAGTGATATTCTTTTCTCTCCTGGTTGATGGTTGTCCGGCAGTGTGCCCAGCGTGGCAGTGTGCCGTTGAGACAGGACCCGAGAGGGAGTTGGGCCTGTCGACTGAGCGTGAGGTGTGTGTGTGAGGTGGTGTATGGGTGGGTTGATGGATTTTGGGATGGACTGATGGATGGGTGATATGGGTTAAAACTTGACGAACTATTATAATATTTACTACTGGATACTACCTTGCATGCGCTTAGGATGCAAACCACAGCCAAATATTAGGATCGCCAGATCCTTTGTTTTCTCTTTTCCACTAAAGCTCATCGGTGCTGACCATGGCCTGCACATATCTGGCGGTGTGCAGATTACCTGACTAACAGAGATAGTGAGATACGAAAGATTAGACGGTCTTGTGCCTACGCTCAAGTTTGGTTCAGGAGATGAAGACTATGCTGCGCCAAGAATAACTCTGATGGTACCCGTGAAGGAGGAGCCTTCATTCGACGACATATTCCGCCAACTCTGATGACGACTAGATATGCTTCCGCTAGATTAACCCTGTAATAGGTATCCCCTCAGTTGATGTAATATTTTGTAAGTATTCTCGATGTATGACTTTAATATCAACTGATATATGATAATGCGATAAGATCAATCTATGGTTTTATCACATTATATCTCATTCTGTGGATTTTCCCATCGTGGAAAATCGAGGATGTTTCACCCACTCAACCTGATGTCTCGCCTAGGCCAAAGGATGAAATTCTTGATGGCTTGTCCCAGTGTTTCAATGCCCTCGGGTGCAGGGATGTCCAACATGTCATCCTCATGTCCTTGCACTACGGTCACCACTTCGACCCTGCAGTACTCATGTAACAACCCTAAAAACCCACATAACCTAAAAATCCCAACCAATTAAAATTTTTCATTTATTTATTATGAAAACCCATTTTTCTTGTGCAAGCATATATGTTTCATTATGAATTTGGTAAATAAAAGAGTATAGCTTGCATTTTAATTCCATTCACATAGAACAATAGCTTATGCATCACAATTGGGATTTATTGCAATTTATGTTTGTATTTACTCAATACTTAAAATGAGTAATATATGTATTTATACACTTAAGAAAAAGAAAAAGAAAAAGAAGAGAGTATAAGGAGAGGAGAACCGACCCCGTTTTCTTTTCCTCTCTCCTCGCGCCCACCGCACACGTGAGATGGGCCGGCCCACGTTGCGGCCCGGCAAAGCGCGCGACCGGCACACACGCGCTCGCGCTCGTGCTCGCTGCCAACCCGGGCCCGCATGTCAACCGCCTTCCCCTTCCACTGTTTCTCTTCCTCACGAAGGCGACGCGCCTGCCGGGGGTGTCACGCGAATGGCGTGACCCCGGACCCACGGCCGACAGCACCACGCCCCGCAGAGTTGTCCCCCATCTGTCCCCTCCTTTCTTGGCCGCCAAGCGAACCCGCGCCCATCTGGAGCCCTAGATCCACTCGAGCCACGGCCCTTCGATCGGTCGAGCGCGATCAGGACCGTTCGCCATTGGAGCTGGCCAAGCTCGCCTATAAAAAGGAGCTCACCCCGAAGCCCTACCCTCATTTCCCCTCGCCGCCACCACGGCACAGACCGGCACACTGCACCACACCGAGAGAGAGAGAGAGCGTAGGAGAAGGGCGGAGCAGAGGAGGAGAAGCTGCCGGAGCGCCGCCGCCGCGGAGCACGCCGAGCCGGACACGGAGGAGAAGCCGGAGCCCCATCGCGGTTCGGCACGGCACTGCGTACGCTCTGCACGGCTCCGACTCGCCACTGCACCGCCATCCTAGCTTCACCGACACCACGGTGAGCCACCGCACGCCATACCCGAACCTCGCCCTGCTTTTGCCATGGCGTTCCACCCACGGGACGCGCAGGCACGAGCCTTTACCGGCTCAGGAAGATCACCTGCTCCATGCACCTCATACGATCTCGCCGTGCTACCAGTCATGGCGCTCGGCATCACGAGCGTGTAGGCCGCGGGCTGTTTCCGGCCCCTGAACACTTCGCACAACACGCGCACAAGACCGGCCATCAAACCACTGGACATCGGCTATGGACGTCAGGCCACTTCCGACGGGCATCGCCGTCACATGTGCTCGGAGCACCGCCACCTCGGCGGCGTTCCCGCGCACAAGCCGTGAAACCGCGGACGCGACCCGCTAGCGTGACCACCAACTCACCGACCACCTCGGACAAGCTTAGTTGCGGAAGATCGAACCTCCATAGCCCGGAACACCGAGAGGTGCGTTCTCGGGGAAACGTGATCGCCGCCGACACGTTCCGCCTCGCCTAAAAATCCGTTCCGAGTACCCCCGGTCGCCTCGCGCTGCGGAGAAAGGCCGACGAGGTTCGCCAAGTCTGCCTCGGCACCGCCGCGAAGATAGCCGAGCCCCGAATCATGTCTGTCGCCTTGGCTACGTGCGCCTCCACCTCGTCGGAGAACCGCCGTATGCCGTGGGAGAGAAGGAGGCCATACCACGACTCTAACCCGCCACCATCTGGTCGGACGACTGCCTGAGCACGCCAATTGGGGAAAGCCGAGCCCTGTCTTGCCGAAATATGGTCATCGCCGCCCTGTCATCGTCCGCCGCACCGGAGAGACACCGCCGCCTTGAACAGACGCCCTGGAACCCTGCTAGCACCAAATCTCCGATTCGCCCGAGCCTCCCCGGGAGAGCTCGGGAGAGCGGCACCCTCGGCGCCCAAATGTCCGATTCGCCCGAGCCTCCCCGGGAGAGCTCGGGAGAGTGGCACCCTCGGCGCCCCGAATCTCCGATTCGCCCGAGCTACGCCGAGCTCCGCCGAGCTACGCCGACGCCCCCCGACCACTGAGAACCGCCCCCCGACCACTGAGAACCACCCCCGACCTCTGAGAACCACCCCCGACCTCTGAGAACCACCCCCGACCACTGAGAACCACCCCCGACCACCGTCGAGCTCGCCCGACCACCGCCGAGCTACGCCGATGCCCCCCGACCAACGTCGAACTCGCCCAACCAACCGCCGAGCTACGCCGACGCCGGCGACTCTCTGGGAACCAGCATCGAACACCTGGTGGGCGACCATCGGGTCTGAGTTCTGATGAGGCGCCACATGCCGCACTACTGGACCCGCGCGCCACGTGGACCAATCCCGAGCTGCCCCTGATTAATCGACCATTTTCCATTTTCAGAAAATAGGATAATATTCGGAAATTCATAACTTATTCATACGATGTCCAAAAATTGCGCACCATATATCAAAATTCTCAGAAAAATGAGATCTACAATCTAAGAATATGTTTGTGTGCATTTGGCTCTTTATTTTATTGGATTTTTCTGAAATACTCTATAGGAGTCGCTGACGCGACTATTTCGTGTTCGATTTCAGAGCCGGAGGAGGATCTGACTAAGGAAGACGACCACGAGTACTTTCAGGAGCTAGGAGACGACTACGAAGGTGCCACATCCCACCAAATCCTTAGATCCTATTTACGTATTGCAAATGACATTGTTGCTATTGCTTTATGATTATGTATAGATTGGTTGCTTGATAGTGTATTTGAATTCCCTGCCTTGATAAGACTTTACCCTGCTATCCGCTGCTAGGTTAGCTGCTGCTTAATTTACTGTTACTCTTCCACTACTTTCTACTTGCTATATGCTATGTGGTGGAATTGGGACGGTGTATAACTGATTATAACCACTGGGAGAGAGTGCTGCATGCGTCTTGGGTGCGTGGTAAGGGTTGATGTCGACCAAGTGGGATGTGAGACAAGCCCATGGGGCAAGTCGTGCCGGGGGTGCAACCTGGGCATCCCCAAGCGAGATACCTGTGGCGGGTAAAGTTGTTGAGGAGGTTCCGGGTGGGATAGCCTTGGTGGTTTGAAGCCCGTGGACGGAGATGCTGTGATGGCACGGGGAGAGTATCCCCTAAGTGGAGATGCCTGCTTGGTCAAACCTAGGACGGACTAGTTTCAGGTTCATGGGAATCCTTTTCTACTCACTCGCTTCTGATGCGCGGGAGACGGCTGGACTACTTGGTAGGATGGTGCCACTACTGCTAGGTTGAGAGGTGATAAGGGTGGGCAGAGACGGTCGATGGGTTCCCGTTCCGTTCTAGATGCGCAGTACCACTGGATGGGCCCGGTACTGTGTCTCCCAGTCTCAGCATAACGGTGTAGGATCCAGAATATCCCAGGGCTGAGTGGTAGGGTGGCATCGACCTAGGCAAGCAAGCACCCGGAATTCTGCCTAGGTGTTTGCGTAACACCTATGATGGCTAATCTTGTGGGTAGTGAAACCTCTGCAGAGTGTACGGTTGATCGATCGATACATATGCCAACTCGTTGGCTATGGACCTTTCCTGTGAAGCTTCTACTAGTGTAGTGAGTGTTCTCTTCTCCCCCTGGATGACATTTTTCTGGCAGTGTACTCGTTGTGGTAGTGTGCTGCTGAGATAGGCCCGAGAGGGAGTTGGGCCTGTCGAATGAGAGTGAGGTGTGGGTATGTGAGATGTGGTGATGGGAAAAGGGATGATGGTGTAATTGGAGATAAAACTTGACTAATTAAACATTGATTACAGCTGCATAGGAAAACCTCAGCCTATAGGTCTGCTTGTATAGCCTTGCATCCACTTTCCACAAAGCAAATGCTGCATTGGTGGGCTCCGTGGCCAGTACAAATCGTACTGATAAATTTGCTGTCAGGTGACGAGAATGAGTACGACTTCGAGGGAGATGATGACGAGGAATAGGGTCACGTGCTACACTCAAGTTGGCCGTGAAGGATGAATCGCTTCCGCATCTTCTAAAGCTTCTCTGAATGTTGATTCCGCCAGTGTGGCGATGTAATAAATGTTTATGTAAGACTTAATTATCGTTGTATGGATCCTGGTGTCAACTGAGATATGGGTAATTTCATGGATTGTCCCAAGCAATCTGTTGAATTACAATTCGAGCCTGTGGATTTCCCTTCATGGAAATCGAGGTCGTTTCAGTTGGTATCAGAGCCATACTTGACTGTAGGACGAGACCCATAGAGAATGGACGTTAGAATAGGAAGCCAGACTCTCTTTCGGTTATATTACCGACCTTGCATTCACTTTTTATGTAATGGCTTATCTAATACAAGGACCTGCTAATCCGTTTCTTGAAAAATTCACAGATGACCAGCCTTGGACCACCACTTCGTCCACAGCACGACGGCACTATTGAGATCCCGATCAACGGAAGGAACCACGGCGGATTTGCCATGGTACTACGCCAGGTATTGGAGGAGCTGGGAGCACCGTCAGACCAGATCCAGTACTTCAGCCGAGGGAAGCTTGTCGAGGCTGAGAGGTTTGAAGGACCTGTCACTACCAGAGTTGAGACACCCGTCAGCCTGACCCTTCCAGGGATGCCGGTTTTTACTGACTACACTGCTGGAGAGACTGTGGAGGACGGAGTACAGTCCGTCTCCCGCAAGGTACTACGCGCAGTTGTGTACACAGCATACGAGTACCTTAAGGGGACCCATTTCCGTCTGCTACCTCAGTCTTTGGAGCTGCACCCTGACCCCATTCAGAGG
Organism: Eremochloa ophiuroides; assembly: GCA_038502445.1. NCBI lineage: Eukaryota > Viridiplantae > Streptophyta > Magnoliopsida > Poales > Poaceae > Eremochloa > Eremochloa ophiuroides. The sequence continues at coordinate 21,165,881 of JAHLJS010000002.1, forward strand.
ATTCTGTACACCAGCCAGATCGTTCAGGCCGAGACTGACCCCTGCCTACGCATAGTGGCACACCACCTCCAGGAGCAGGACGAGTTCATCAGCTCATTGGAGCAAAGGAGGCAGCGTGACCAAGCACGCATGGCAGAGTTCGAGGACAGTTTGCAGAAAGGGACTCAGACCCTGGAGAGTTTGAGCAGAGCAGTCACTGACTTGCAGCTGGAGATGCAGCGCCGTGATGAGTTACACCGAGCCGAGATCGCCGACTTGCGAGACAAGATCGGAGATTTTGGGCTACGCAATGACTACCTGAACAGCAGAGTATTGGGATTACAGAGGAGGCTGGACGACAAGGAGAGAGCGCTTGCTGAGAGGGAGCAGAGGAGCAGAGACAGAGGAGTCGAGATGAGCACGTTGCGCTCCAGGATCAGGGAGTTGGAGAAGCAGCTGGAGAAAGCCGAGGATAAGTCCACCCGCAACCAAGGGATTCTGATTGACCAGCGTGAAGATGGTGGAGTTCCTAAAGGACAAGCTACGGAGGACAGAGACAGCTTGGAAGCAGTCCGATGCCAGGAGAGCGATTGAGGTCCGGAAGGTACAGAGTTCGCTTCCCCCACTGGAGATGGTGAAGCCCCGGGAGGGAGACTTCCGTATACCACCCACTACGCTCAACCTGGGAGCGTGTCCGTCTCTAAGGATACAGGAGATTGAGGCCACTCCAGAGCTAGCTGTAGCACTCGACTACGTCAAGCGCCTGACCATGACTGATGACGAGATCGAGGCAGAGGACAGCCGCATACCCGACGCCGTACTCGACCTTATGCACCAGTAGCTTATGGGACCCTGCGTGGCCCTTAGACTAGTGATACCATGAGTTGTCCTGTCATTGGCTATCTGCGCATAGCACGATCTTCTTAGCAGCTAGGAACATCCTTTATGTAATAATAACCATGAGATGAGTGACATTTGGATCTTATGCTTCTTATGGTTCTCTATGCTTCTTTGGTTGAGTGTAGGATAGCATGAAAAATGTTTTAATTCCTTTAAATCGTTGAAAACATCTAACTCCTACTTAAACCACCACAAGATAATTACTGCACGTAAGCATAACATACCTGTAACCCCGAGAGCAAACCCCATCCTAACTAGCTCGCCCTTAGGAACCTTCAGAAGCGTTCACATATGTAGGGGAGTGATAATCACAATCGAGGGACTTGACTTTCGAGCTGACCTAACCCTACTACCCTCCAATAGCTTAGATGTCATCTTAGGCATGGACTGGCTAACCAAACATTGGGGAGTGATATCTTGTTCACCTAGATATGCTCAGGTAACCCACCCTTGGGGAACAGCCGTCCGATGTATACCCCAAACCAGGAGAATCCAAGCCCTCCTATGTGCTCTGGAGACTAAGCCAGATAAAATGGAGCTGACATTCAGAGATGTGCCAGTAGTCTGTGAATTCAATGACGTATTTCCTAGAGGAGTTGCCAGGAATGCCACCAGATAGAGATGTGGAGTTTGTTATAGAGCTGATGCCAGGAACTGCACCGATTGCCAAAAGACCCTACAGAATGTCGGCTGATGAGTTGAAGGAACTCAAGAAGCAGCTGGGAGAATTACTGGAGAAGGGTTCATTAGGCCTAGTGCCTCGCCCTGGGGATCTCCCGTTTTGTTTGTCAAGAAGAAGGATGGCACGATGAGGATGTGCATTGACTACCGGAATCTGAATGCGGTTACAGTCAAGAATAAGTACCCATTGCCCCGCATCGATGATCTATTAGATCAATTGAGTAAGGCCAAGTACTTCTCAAAGATTGATCTCCGATCAGGGTATCATCAGATGAAGATCAGGGAAGAAGATATCCCGAAGACTGCATTTGTCACTAGATATGGACAGTATGAGTGCACAGTAGTCTCATTTGGACTCACTAATGCTCCAGCATACTTCATGAACATGATGAACAAGATCTTCATGAATGAGCTAGACAAGTTTGTGGTGGTATTTATTGATGATATATTGGTTTATTCAGCCACAAAAGAGGAACATGAACATCATCTGAGGACCGTTTTGGAGAGGTTGTCTCGTAACCAGCTATACGCCAAATTCTCCAAGTGTGAATTCTGGCTAGAGGAAGTTGCTTTCCTTGGACACGTACTGTCAGGAGAAGGAGTCGCGGTAGACCCAGCCAAGATTAAAGCTGTGAAAGAGTGGGAACAACCCCGTAATGTGTCAGAAATCAGAAGCTTTTTGGGACTTGCAGGATACTATCGCAGATTTATTGAGAATTTCTCCAAGATTGCTAGACCCATGACCAACTTGGTGAAGAAAGAGAACAAGTTTATATGGACTCCTGAATGTGAGAAGAGTTTTCAGACCTTGAAAGAGAAGCTCACTGCTACACCTATACTAGCCCTACCCGATATTCACAAAGATTTTGTTGTATATTGTGATGCCTCTCGGCAAGGTTTGGGCTGTGTACTAATGCAAGAAGGAAGGGTGATAGCTTATGCCTCAAGACAGTTGAAGGAACATGAGCAGTGATACCCGACTCATGACCTAGAACTTGCAGCCGTGGTACATGCACTCAAGATTTGGAGACACTATCTAATAAGCAACAAGTGTGACATCTACACTGACCACAAGAGCCTGAAGTACTTCTTCACACAAGAAGATCTGAATATGAGGCAGCGCAGATGGCTAGAACTCATTAAGGACTATGATCTTGAGATCCATTACCACCCAGGAAAGGCTAATGTTGTCGCTGATGCACTTAGCCGCAAAAGCTACTGCCATACTCTCATCACCAACTCTATGCCACCTGAGTTCAGGAGAGAGTTCGACGCGTTCCAGCTCGAGGTAGTCTCCTATGGCATGCTAAATGAGCTTCGCGTCGAGTACAATCTCACCTCACGGATTCGTGAAGCACAAAGGAACTGTCCTGAGATAGACTATATCCATGGTTTGATGAAACTGGGAAGAGGCCCCGAACACCGAGAAGATGAGCAGGGAATTGTATGGTACAAAGATAGAATCTGTGTACCGACGGATTCAGCGATACGAGAAGAGATCCTGTCGGAAGGGCATGACTCCAAATATTGCATTCACCCAGGGTCAGCCAAGATGTACCATGATCTAAGGAGGCACTTCTGGTGGGAGAATATGAAGACAGACATTACAGGGCATGTAGCCCGATGTGATACATGCAATAGAATCAAGGCTGAACATCAGAGACCAGCAGGGTTGCTACAACCAGTTGAGATACCAGAATGGAAGTGGGAGTGCATATCCATGGACTTCATATTAGGACTGCCCCGATCCGAGCATGGATATGATTCTATATGGGTAATAGTGGACCGTCTAACCAAAGTTGCACATTTTATACCGGTCAAAAGGAAGTATAGAGTTGAAAAGCTAGCAGATCTGTACGTATCAAACATTTTGAAGTTACATGGGGCACCTCTGAGTATTATATCTGACCGAGGATCACAGTTTATATCACAGTTCTGGAAATCCTTGCACAAGTCCATCGGGACCAAGCTCGACTATAGCACCGCATACCACCCGCAAACAGACGGGCAAACAGAAAGAGTGAACCAGATTCTCGAGGACATGTTACGTGCTTGCGTATTGAGGTACAAGGAAGGATGGGAGAGCTGTCTACCCCACGCCGAGTTCTCATACAACAACAGTTATTAGACAAGCATTAAGATGTCTCCGTTTGAAGCGTTGTATGGAAGACCGTGCAGAACCCCGCTAATGTGGTCAGAACCAGGTGAAAGGACATTCTTCGGTCCTGTTAAGATTGTGGAAGCAGAAGAAGGTGTTGCCCAAGTAAGAGAGAATTTGAGGATTGCACAAAGTAGGCAAAAGAGCTATGCAGATAGAAGACGTAGAGAGCTTGAGTTCAGGGTTGGGGATTATGTCTACCTCAAGGTATCTCCGCTTCGTGGCACTGTTAGATTCCACGTAAAAGGGAAATTGGCACCAAGATATGTTGGGCCATACAAGATCTGTAAAAGGGTTGGAAAGCTTGCTTACAAGCTGGAACTACCGGAGGAATTATCTGGAGTACACCCCGTGTTCCATGTCTCGCAATTAAGAAAGTGTCTGAAGCTTCCCGAGGAGCAAGTTCCTACGGATGCATTAGACCTGCAAGACACACTTGAATACAAGGAACATCCGATCAAGATCTTGGCACGGGATACCAAAGAGACGCGAAACAAGACAATTCCAATGTGCAAGGTACAGTGGAGCAATCACACCGAAAGAGAAGCTACGTGGGAGAAAGAATCGGACTTGCGGATTATGTTTCCTTACCTCTTCGATGGGTACGTTATCTCTGAATCTCGAGGTCGAGATCCTAATGAGGGGGAGGACTGTAACAACCCTAAAAACCCACACAACCTAAAAATCCCAACCAATTAAAATTTTTCATTTATTTATTATGAAAACCCATTTTTCTTGTGCAAGCATATAGGTTTCATTATGAATTTGGTAAATAAAGGAGTATAGCTTGCATTTTAATTCCATTCACATAGAATAATAGCTTATGCATCACAATTGGGATTTATTGCAATTTATGTTTGTATTTACTCAATACTTAAAATGGGTAATATATGTATTTATACACTTAAGAAAAAGAAAAAGAAAAAGAAGAGAGTATAAGGAGAGGAGAACCGACCCCGTTTTCTTTTCCTCTCTCCTCGCGCCCACCGCACACGTGAGATGGGCCGGCCCACATTGCGGCCCAGCAACGCGCGCGCGACCGGCACACACGCGCTCGCGCTCGCGCTCGCTGCCAACCCGGGCCCGCATGTCAGCCGCCTTCCCCTTCCACTGTTTCTCTTCCTCACGAAGGCGACGCGCCTGCCGGGGGTGTCACGCGAATGGCGTGACCCCGGACCCACGGCCGACAGCACCACGCCCCGCAGAGTTGTCCCCTTCCTGTCCCCTCCTTTCTTGGCCGCCAAGCGAACCCGCGCCCATCCGGAGCCCTAGATCCACTCGAGCCACGGCCCTTCGATCGGTCGAGCGCGATCAGGACCGTTCGCCATTGGAGCTGGCCAAGCTCTCCTATAAAAAGGAGCTCACCCCGAAGCCCTACCCTCATTTCCCCTCGCTGCCACCACGGCACAGATCGGCACACTGCACCACACCGAGAGAGAGAGAGCGTAGGAGAAGGGCGGAGCAGAGGAGGAGAAGCTGCCGGAGCGCCGCCGCCGCGGAGCACGCCGAGCCAGACACGGAGGAGAAGCCAGAGCCCCGTCGCGGTTCGGCACGGCACTGCGTACGCTCTGCACGGCTCCGACTCGCCACTGCACCGCCATCCTAGCTTCACCGACACCACGGTGAGCCACCGCACGCCATATCCGAACCTCGCCCTGCTTTTGCCATGGCGTTCCACCCACGGGACGCGTAGGCACAAGCCTTTACCGGCTCAGGAAGATCACCTGCTCCATGCACCTCATACGATCTCGCCGTGCTACCGGTCATGGCGCTCGGCATCACGAGCGTGTAGGCCGCGGGCTGTTTCCGGCCCCTGAACCCTTCGCACAACACGCGCACAAGACCGGCCATCAAACCACTGGACATCGGCTATGGACGTCAGGCCACTTCCGACGGGCATCGCCGTCACATGTGCTCGGAGCACCGCCACCTCGGCGGCGTTCCCGCGCACAAGCCGTGAAACCGCCGACGCGACCCACTAGCGTGACAACCAACTCACCGACAACCTCGGACAAGCTTAGTTGCGGAAGATCGAACCTTCATAGCCCGGAACACCGAGAGGTGCGTTCTCGGGGAAACGTGATCGCCGCCGACACGTTCCGCCTCGCCTAAAAATCCGTTCCGAGTACCCCCGGTCACCTCGCGCTGCGGAGAAAGGCCGACGAGGTTCGCCAAGTCTGCCTCGGCACCGCCGCGAAGATAGCCGAGCCCTGAATCATGTCTGTCGCCTTGGCTACATGCGCCTCCACCTCATCGGAGAACCGCCGTATGCCGTGGGAGAGAAGGAGGCCATACCACGACTCTAACCCGCCACCATCTGGTCGGACGACTGCCTGAGCACGCCAATTGGGGAAAGCCGAGCCCTGTCTTGCCGAAATATGGTCATCGCCGCCCTGTCATCGTCCGCCGCACCGGAGAGACACCGCCGCCTTGAACAGACGCCCTGGAACCCTGCTAGCACCAAATCTCCGATTCGCCCGAGCCTCCCCGGGAGAGCTCGGGAGAGCGGCACCCTCGGCGCCCAAATGTCCGATTCGCCCGAGCCTCCCCGGGAGAGCTCGGGAGAGCGGCACCCTCGGCGCCCCGAATCTCCGATTCGCCCGAGCTACGCCGAGCTCCGCCGAGCTACGCCGAGCTACGCCGACGCCCCCCGACCACTGAGAACCGCCCCCCGACCACTGAGAACCACCCCCGACCTCTGAGAACCACCCTCGACCACTGAGAACCACTCCCGACCTCTGAGAACCACCCCCGACCACCGTCGAGCTCGCCCGACCACCACCGAGCTACGCCGACGCCCCCCGACCAACGTCGAGCTCGCCCGACCAACCGCCGAGCTACGCCGACGCCGGCGACTCTCTGGGAACCAGCATCAAACACCTGGTGGGCGACCATCGGGTCTGAGTTCTGATGAGGCGCCACATGCCGCACTACTGGACCCGCGCGCCACGTGGACCAATCCCGAGCTGCCCCTGATTAATCGACCATTTTCCATTTTTAGAAAATAGGATAATATTCGGAAATTCATAACTTATTCATACGATGTCCAAAAATTGCGCACCATATATCAAAATTCTCAGAAAAATGAGATCTACAATCTAAGAATATTTTTGTGTGCATTTGGCTCTTTATTTTATTGGATTTTTCTGAAATACTCTATAGGAGTCGCTGACGCGACTATTTCGTGTTCGATTTCAGAGCCGGAGGAGGATCTGACTAAGGAAGACGACCACGAGTACTTTCAGGAGCTAGGAGATGACTACGAAGGTGCCACGTCCCACCAAATCCTTAGATCCTATTTACGCATTGCAAATGACATTGTTGCTATTGGTTTATGATTATGTATGGATTGGTTGCATGATAGTGTATTTGAATTCCCTGCCTTGATAAGACTTTACCCTGCTATCCGCTGCTAGGTTAGCTGCTGCTTAATTTACTGTTACTCTTCCACTACTTTCTACTTGCTATATGCTATGTGGTGGAATTGGGACGGTGTATAACTGATTATAACCACTGGGAGAGAGTGCTGCGTGCGTCTTGGGTGCGTGGTAAGGGTTGATGTCGACCAAGTGGGATGTGAGACAAGCCCATGGGGCAAGTCATGCCGGGGGTGCAACCTGGGCATCCCCAAGCGAGATACCTGTGGCGGGTAAAGTTGTTGAGGAGGTTCCGGGTGGGATAGCCTTGGTGGTTTGAAGCCCGTGGAGGTGTTGTGATGGCACGGGGAGAGTGTCCCCTAAGTGGAGATGCCTGCTTGGTCAAACCTAGGACGGACTAGTTTCAGGTTCATGGGAATCCTTTTCTACTCACTCGCTTCTGATGGGCGGGAGACGGCTGGACTACTTGGTAGGACGGTGCCACTACTGCTAGGTTGAGAGGTGATAAGGGTGGGCGGAGACGGTCGATGGGTTCCCGTTCCGTTCTAGATGCGCAGTACCACTGGATGGGCCCGGTACTGTGTCTCCCAGTCTCAGCATAACGGTGTAGGATCCGGAATATCCCAGGGCTGAGTGGTAGGGTGGCATCGACCTAGGCAAGCAAGCACCTGGAATTCTGCCTAGGTGTTTGCGCAACACCTATGATGGCTAATCTTGTGGGTAGTGAAACCTCTGCAGAGTGTACGGTTGATCGATCGATACATATGCCAACTCGTTGGCTATGGACCTTTCCTGTGAAGCTTCTACTAGTGTAGTGAGTGTTCTCTTCTCCCCCTGGATGACATTTTTCCGGCAGTGTACCCGTTGTGGTAGTGTGCCGCTGAGATAGGCCCGAGAGGGAGTTGGGCCTGTCGAATGAGAGTGAGATGTGGGTATGTGAGATGTGGTGATGGGAAAAGGGATGATGGTGTAATTGGAGATAAAACTTAACTAATTAAACATTGATTACAGCTGCATTGGAAAAGCTCAGCCTATAGGTCTGCTTGTATAGCCTTGCATCCACTTTCCACAAAGCAAATGCTGCATAGGTGGGCTCCGTGGCCAGTACAAATCGTACTGATAAATTTGCTGTCAGGTGACGAGAATGAGTACGACTTCGAGGAAGACGATGGCGAAGAATAGGGTCACGTGCTACACTCAAGTTGGCCGTGAAGGATGAATCGTTTCCGCATCTTCTAAAACTTCTCTGATTGTTGATTCCGCCAATGTGGCGATGTAATAAATGTTTATGTAAGACTTAATTACCGTTGTATGGATCCTGGTGTCAACTGAGATATGGGTAATTTCATGGATTGTCCCAAGCAATCTGTTGAATTACAATTCGAGCCTGTGGATTTCCCTTCGCGAAAATCGAGGTCGTTTCAACTCATCTGGAATGTTTGCACCATGAAACGTCCGTCCAGGGATGGCGAAGCCAGTGCCTACTTCCCTAGTACGAACATTGGTAGTGCCATAGCTTATGACTAGTGAGCAAGGCGTTGGTGCGTTGGCACGTCAATGGCATCAACTGGATAGCGAACCTTTGCCGTAGACGTGACACTGCTTGGAGCATTTGCAGACTGTGCTATCAACTGCTGAGCCCCCAAGGGCTGTGTCACCGGCACCGGCTGCATCTGCGGAGACTGTTGGGTGTTCGTCCTTTGTTGAACAGTAGACATAACACCCACCAATTGCTGTGCAAGCTCGGTATCAGGATTTTCTACTAATTTAGTCACCATGTCTTTGAAGGCTTGCTTTGCCTGCTCCTTAAAAAAAATCTCTCAAGTCCTCCTTGTATCGATCACGCTTCTTGTACATTCCGGCCCACTCTTCGCCGAATCCTTCTTTCCATCCTAGCCTTGACGAGATGCCTCGTACACGACCAGGTTGCTCGGAGTTGCCAAGACCAAGAGTAAGGATGTCCCGCTCCCTTTGTGGCCTGGCACTTCCTTTCTTCACATGAACTACCGCCTCATAAATATTCTTCGCGGCTTCTTCAACCATTGGATCAGAAAAAGATGCACTTGACTCAGATATTTCTCTTGGTTTGTGAGCACGAAGCCAGTTCGCGCTCCTTTCGCCGAGTTCCTCAGACAACACTGGCAACCCTGCTGCCTTCTTCGCAGCCTCTTCTTCCCTCCATTTAGGAACCTGCCGCTTGTAACCACCTGTACCAAGGTGGTGGTGGTACTTGTTTTTCTTAGCAAGTGCTGAGTTCGCTTGGCTCCGGGCCAAGAATTCTGGGTTAGTCTTATGCTCTTTGAAAAGAGCCCACTGACCTTCTGTAATGTTGTACTTACTGGTGGGGTCCAACCCTGTCTTCACATACTTGCTGTTCAATTCAGACCTCCAGTTGCGAAATGTGATGGCCAACTGCCTCATTGCATAACCCTTTACGAGTTCCTCTGAACCCCGAGGCAGAACAAACTTCTTTGACAACTTTTGCCACAAGTTTGCCTTGACCGAATCTGGCACATCTTTTCACTTGGATATTGTGATATCAAGATTATCCCTAACTAAGAAACCAATCGCGTTCCGAAACTTAGCTTGCACCTCTTGTGGAGTTAGAGGCTCTCCTTTTGCACTTACGTCTAGCACCCTATATGTGTTACTATCCCACTTGTTTGATCCCCTGTCACCTCATTTCCGATCACTCAGTTTCCTCTTCCTTGATTCTTCAGTGCTCGTATCGGTAGGTTCTGGCCCTTGGTCTTCGTGTTGCAATTCTTCTTCTACTAGTTGTCGCATTTGAGACACGACCTCCTGTTCATAAAATTGGGCGCACACATTAAATCATGGATGGGTACATATATAGATAGAAGGGATTCGTTGAACTCCTTGTATGTTACCTCGTCTTCTCGTGGATCGTAAGTAGGGTCGCGCTCCATTTCACGACGAGCCTTTCTATCTACGCTGGGACACGGATCACTTGGACTTTGATATTGTTGCTTACTCGGCTCGTTATGTTGAGAGGACTCTGATGGTGAAGTCATCATCGCGGTAATCTAACATGAAATACGAAATAAGACCTCGCAATTTGCATATAAACACATATATAAGCATGAAATACACACATATAACCATGAAGTAGGGTCGCCCATTTGTTTCCTTCGAATTGAAGGAATTAAAATACACATCTCACATATACTATCACATATCACATATATCACATATATTGAAATACACATGATAATTAACATTGTTTAGCTTTGGAACCAAACTCTAAGGGCATATAACAATAAAAAGAAACAAAAACTAATATGCATATAACAAAAACTCTGCTAAAATAAAATAAAATAACCTATATTGTCACATATACATATACACTTAAAAACCCTCTACAAAATCGTAAACCCTAATTAAAACAAGACTTAAACTAAACCCTAAACCAAAATCTAAAATAAACCTAACTAAAGAAATTAAATCCTAATTAAAACAAAACCTAAACTAAACCCTAAACCAAAATCTAATTAAACTAAAAACCTAATTAACCTAAAACCTAATTAAAACAAAACCTAAACTAAACCCTAAACCAAAATCTAATTAAACTAAAAACCTAATTAACCTAACTAGCAGGCCGGCCCGCTAGCAAGCCGGCCCGCTAGCAGGCCGGCCCACTAGCAAGCGCAGAGCCGCCGCCGACGGGAGCCACCACCACCGGCCGCGCGCCTGCCGCCGACGAGGCACCGGCGCCCGCCACCACTTCCCCCACCGCGCGCCCACTACCGACGCCACCGGAGCAGGGGACAAACACCGCGCGTGCGCCCTCGCCGCCGTGCCACTGGCCGCCAAACGCCACTCGCGCCGCCGCGCGCGCGCCAGTCGCCGCCGCGGACCACACCGAGCCAGTTAGGGAGGGAGACACCTGCACATAGTATAGGGAGGAAGCTCGGTGGCTTACCGGTCAGAGAGCTCGGTGGAGCGCGGTGCGGCGCGGCACGACGGAGGCGCGGCTGCAGGGCGATGGGGGCGTGGCCGTGCGGCACGGCGGCACGGCTGCGGCGAGGCGCGTGGTGGGGCGAGCGCACGGCTGCGGCAAGGTCACAGCAGCGGCTAGGGCATGCGCGCGGCGAGGGCACGGCTGCGGCGAGGGCATGAAAAAAATCCGGCAGCCTGACGGCGTCGGGGAAGAAATGGCGGGCTCCTCCAGACTTAGCGAAATTTTGGGCGGGAGCGCGCGTTATATACTGGGAAGATTAGTACTGGCGGTTGTCCTAAGAAACCGCCAGTGTAAATATTTGTACTGGCGGTTGTCCTCAGGAACCGCCAGTGTAAATGATTTACACGTAAATGATTTACACTGGCGGTTCCTGAGGACAATCGCCAGTACAAATATTTTTAAATTTAATTTTTCAATAAAGAGTCTGTATGTTAGGATTTAGGGGTTAAGATTTTTTTAGGGTTTAGCTAGGGTTTTAGGGTTAATTTTTAATTAGCTTGGTTTAGCTAGGGTTTAGCTTGGTTTAACGAGGGTTTAGGGTTTAGCTTGGTTTAGCTAGGGTTTAGGGTTTAGCTAGGGTGGTATCTAGAAATGTTTAGCTAGGGTTTAAGATTTTTAGGGTAAACATGTTCAAATAGAGAAATGTAAACATTTTAAAATAGATAAATGTAAACATGTTAAATGTAGCATAGGATACATGTTGAGATAGAAAATGGATTACATGACAAATGACAAATAGAATCTAGCCAGCTACTGTTCTTCCTTGTCCATCGGGGCGCACCCATGTCAACGAACTTTGTGGGATGCTTCGCTCAACGTGTCTTATCTTCACTGGATGGTCTACAAAGAGAGACATGTCGCTGAATTGGTTAAAATCCTCCAGATCAGTTACACTATCAACTCCTAGAGCTTGTTGCTTCTCGGGGAAAACTATATGCTTTGGCTTGTCGGAACTTTTCTTCTCATTTTTAGAAAGGATTTGTTCAGCATAGAAGACCTGTGCGGCACGGTTAGCAAGGATCCATGGGTCATCTTTGTAACCTACCTTACTTAGATCAAAAACTATGAGCCCATAGTTGTCCACTATGACATGTTTGTCTTCAACCCATTGGTATCGAAACACAGGTATCTGAAATGTACCATAGTCTAGTTCTCATATGTCCTCAATGAAGCCAAAGTATGTACTAATCTCGCCAGTTGCATCATCTATGGCCTCGCATCGAACACCACTGTTTTGTGCCATGCTCTTTTTGTCCTTGGATTTGGTACAAAATGTGAAGCCACTGATGTCGTAGGTTTGCCATGTCGTGACCTGGCGTGATGGTCCACACGACAACTTCTTGATAGTTTGTTCCTCAAACGTTTCCCTATCTGGAATGTCCTGCTCCCTTAGCCATGCGATGAACCGACGCTTGTGTTCCTGCTTGACCCAATTGTCCGTGTGCCCACCACTATGTTGGCGAAGATCATTCATGTGACGCTCAATCAAAGGATCCATTATCGAGAGCTGATGCAGGATGCTATAGTGTGCTTCGAGGACTACTTTGTAATCTGACGGGATAAAAGATTTCCGTCCAGTCCTCCCACTTCCATGTAGCCTACCATCGTGTCATGACGGGGGCAAACCTATTGCAATCTGGTCTTTTAGGACACTATTGCAGAATAGGCCACCAGAAACAATGGCCTCTTCGGTACAGTACCCTTCTATCATGGACGCCTCAGGACGAGCACGAGTTGATACATAGCCATTCAGTACTGACATGAAACGCTCATAAGTCCACATCTCATGCAAATACATGGGCTCCAATGCCTCTATTTGCGGCACCAAGTGCGTTACAAGGTGAACCATTATATCAAAGAATAATGGGGGAAAACACATCTCAAGCTGTGACAGAGTTTCCACCATAAATTCTTGAAGTGATGGCAGCTCATCGCGGTCAATAACTTTCTGTGAGACCTTGTTGAAAAAGTAGCACAACCTGGTGATTGCCATCTTTAAGAACACCGAATTTATAGCCCTGATGGCAACAGAGAGAAAAGTAGTCAGCATGACATGACAATCATGTGAGTTGTAATTGGTCAGTGTAAGGTCTTTCATTGACACAATACTCCTTATGCTAGAGCAGAATCTAGATGGAACTTTCAAATTTTTTCACCACACACACATCGCACGTTGCTCCTCTGTGTTGAGGTTGTAGCTTGCTGCTGGGAGGTGGTACTTCCCATTTTCTAGAAGAGCAGGGTGCAGTTCCTTTTTATGCCCAAATTTACCATGTCCATACGTGAATTGAATCCATCCTTAGTCTTACTTTTTATGTCAAACAACGTGCCAATGACGCTTTCAAAGACGTTCTTCTGAACGTGCATACCGTCGATCGCGTGTCGTATGTTTAACTCTTTCCAGTATGGCAAATACTTGAAAAAAATAGACATCTTCTTGAATGTAGCCCCTGGAGTTGGTTTCACATCCTTTCTTGGTTTTTCGTCTTTTGTCTTCTTCCCAAAAACAAATTTGATGTTGCTGACTATTCTGAAAACTGTTTGACCTTTACTGTTACTCGATGGAGCAGTAGAATGCAGTTCATCATTATTGTCGAAGTACTTATCCATCTTTCGCAAGCGGTACCTGTGCTCTTTCGATAAGAACCGTCTGTGCCTCATGTACACTATCTTCTTTGATGCATCAAGGAACTCGTAAGCGGTTCCATCTATGCAAATTACGCATCCAAGTTTTCCCTTAAACTACCCTGATAATGTAAAGAGAGCAGGGTAATCGTTGATGGTCACAAAAATAATTGCATACAGTGTGAAAGTTTCTTGGTGGTACTTGTCCAATATTTCGACTCCTGTTTCCCACAATATTTTTATGTCCTGCATTAACGGCTCCAAAAATACATCTATGTCAACGCCGGGTTGTTTAGGTCCAGAAATAAGAATGGTTAGCATAAGGTATTTACGCTTATGCATCAACCAAGGTGGAAGGTTGTAGATGGTGAGGATCACCGGCCATGTGCTGTGCTTGCTGCTCCTCTCGCCAAATGGATTCATTCCGTCCGTACTCAGAGCGAACCTAACATTTCGTGGCTCCTTAGCAAATTCTGGATGGTTGGCAGTTGAAATCTTGCCATTACTTGCCATCGGCTGGATATCGTAACTTTCCATCGTTTTTGTGCTCATCTGAAGCATGCCAGCTCATAAGTTGGGCATCCTCAGCGTTTGCGAACAAACACCTCAATTGATCAATCACGGGAAGGTACCACATCACCAGAGCAGGAATTTTCTTCTGCGCGTAGTAGTCTACTTCTTCTTTATCTTTCCTAGTGGGTTAAGTCTTTTGTTGGGTCTTCTTTCGCTTCTTCCCCGTACACATGGTGGTGGCACAATCTTTCTCTCGATAGTCTTTATTCGCCTTGTATCTACTTGCACCACAATTAGGACAACTATCCAAGTCTTTATATTCATCACCTCGATATAGAATACAATGGTTTCTACATGTGTGGATCTTTTCGACACCCATTGTAAGCGGACTGATTAGCTTCTTTGCGTAGTATGTGTTAGTAGGAACTCTATTCTCCTTTGGAAGCATGTCTGCGAGAATACTCAAGAACGCATCGAAGCCAGCATCGCACAAACCATACAGGGCCTTTACCATCAATAACTTTAGCACTAACCGCAACGTCGTGAAATCTTTCGTGCAACCCTTAGACTCATCGAAAAAAGGCTCTTGTGCAGCCTTCCTCATTTCCTCCATACCTTTCATAAAGAAGATAGATAGATCTAGATGACTACGCAATATTGCATCTAAGAAGTCTGCATCTTCCTCAGCAGTAACATTGGGCGGACCATCAGCATTAGGCACAACAGGTTCACTCTGAGAACAAGGTGTTTGTCTCTCGTGTATGAAATGACATCCGTCAGCAAGCATATCTGCACAATCGACACCGATGTTCACAGGAGTACCAGTTGTGTAAGCTGCAGAGCTACTCTCTCCATACTTTGTCCAAATCAGGTAATTCTCCATAAATCCTCGGCACACGAGATGAGAAAATATTGCTTTTGTGTCATCAAATACGATAACATTCTTGCAGTCTATGCATGGACAATATATGTGCTTCGTATTTGACCTCCAAGCATGAATCTTAGCGGCATCGATAAACCTCTGCACCTCAGGTATGTATGATGGATCAACTCGTGATAAATTGTACATCCAGAATGACCTCTCCATCATTAACTATAAAAATATAATGAGTTTATTATGACCAATGCAAAATAAAAATGATTGTTTATAGATATTATTTAATTAACGAACCTTTTTTCCAGCAACCTTGTTCGAAGAAATACAGATGAAAACCGTTCACTTGAGAATTTTTGAATTTGTAGACCTTTGGAACCTTAGTTCACTAAAATTTAGAAGAATAATGTGTGTTAAGACTCATTCTCAATGTCAAAGATTGAATATTTTGCAAATAATAAAGATAATTTATAATAAACAAAATAGAAAACTAATAAACAACCTATTAACATAATTAAAAAATAGAAGAATAATGCGTTCTAACAAAGGATTGAATATAGACACCCAATTAAAAAAATAGAAAAAACTAAAAAAAACTAGCTCTCTCTACATGAATACACAAGAGTACACGTCATTCATGGAAAAAACTAATATAACCTAAATTGAGAAGTAATTATGAAAAGGGAGAGAAGAGATACACTATCTAACCATCATAAACAACCTAATTTGAATAAATAAAGGCAATAACCCAGCAATCATTCTCTCTAACTCATGGCAAACCCTAGATCCAAAAAGTGGCTTAAATTGAGCAAAGTAAATTAAATAGAGGCAAAAGATACATAAACTAACCTTTCTTAGCAACCTCCTCCAAAGAAATGAAGAAGGAAACCTCCCCCCTTATATTTTGATAGATCCGGACCTCCATAAATGCTTCCAAAGGCGGCTGGCTGCGAGTAACTGTTCGGTCGAGCGGAGAAGAAGGGGTATTTATAGCAGATTTCACACTGGCGGTTGGCCTAACTGTCACACCCAATTTTAAGGATAAAATGGGATGCATAATCTTATGTGCGCCCCGAGATCAGTCACACACATAAGCCAACAAATTACATAAATTGTATCATAACCAATGTTTAATACATAGCGAATAATATCAAAGTCATTACACAGCGGAAAATAAAGATAACTCTCGCGGTAGCTCCATAGCACAGGGACGTCGACTGGTGAAGCACAAGTCTAGTAGTCCTCTGGGTAGTCCTCATCACTATCACCATCTGTTACCCATCCGGGATTTTTAACCGAGTATTGAAAAATAAACAAGCGTAAGTACATGTCGTACTCAACAAGACTAGCATGGGTTAATGAGGCTCAAAAGGTTGACACGGTTTTAACAGTAGGTTGCTTTTAATTAATCATCCTTTTATGCAGTTGGATAGCAACAAATGAATAAGCCCATTCTCATGATCATAGTAAACATAATTAATGAGTAGCAATAAATAGATTTAGCAATAAGTAAGCATCACCCTAAAAGAATAACTACTCCGTAAGACGTCCAAGGCCGCTCTTGACCGTGAGCTCGGCTAGTATACCAGTTTTACACTCTGCAGAGGTTGTGCACTTTCACTCTGAGCCGTGATTCCCATTTGCTCGGGTTAATTACTCCCATAACACTACCAAGGTGAGTGAGCAGGGTCTCACTATGAAGTCTTTCAAAGAACTTCGCCTAAGAAGTTAGGGCCGCTAGGAACCCGGCAAGCAGATGTAGAGCCCCCTTCTTCGTGGCACAAGGTCACGCAGATTATACACACTCGGACAGGAGCCGCACTATACCCGAGTCGGCAGGTCCCATCACGCCTTTCGGTAACCACTAACAAGCTAGAAAAGTGCCCATACTTGACTAAAACCAGAGCCATGTAGCCCTCATAGTTGCACTATCAATCCCGGTGTCATACTTACAGATCATTATCAAAGGTGAAGGATTTTGAGCATCACAAAACTATGCTCGAATCCCCTAGTTCCCTGTTGCTAAAAGGCATCTTTTAATCATATTGCATAATCAATTAATCAAGTTTACATGATCATGATTCCCAAAAACGCACTAGCAACATTTACCATATGCATAATCCCATAGGTGGCAAGGAACAGGGTAACAATGCTAGGAAATAACTATGGTTAACAAGGGAGACACATGCAAATGCAATTATTTATTTGGTGAATAGGACAACAAGGATGATCCATACTAATACTTGCCTTGATCAGCAAACTCCTGGTGATCCGGGTTGTCGCAGTACTGATCTTGATCACCCACGTAAAGCTCACCGTCTATACTCGATCCATCATAACAACACACACGCATACAGGGGCAATCATGCATACAAACAAGAGTTTTCATTAGAACACTACACCAACAAAAGGTTATAAAACAAATCTACACGTTGCTACGATCACATCGATATAAAGTTTGCGCAAATCGGATTTAAAACGAGGAAGATATGAATTTTACAAGGTTTATAATAGAATAATAATAGATTAAATATAATCTCGAATTTTCAAAGTTGAAAATATATGAAACAGTGGTACCATCAGATAGATTATGAATTTGCGAATCTAACGCAATTTGAATCGTTCAAATCGGATCTAAAACAAGTAAATTATGATCAAAGGAAGTTTAGTGGCAAATCTGTAAATAATAGAAAACACATTTTCTAAACACCGGGAGAAAATACGTTTTCTAAATTGAAAAGCGCAAATCACAGAATACGCTAAGGGATCGCGGGTTTAGCATTAAAAACTGTAGGGGGTTATACGCTGGCCGAATCGGTATGGGCTGCTCTTCGGCCGTCCGATTCAAAATCGGCGGATCAGATTAAAAGATGGGAGGGGTGGCGGTGCTCTCGGCCGGAAAGCAGAGGCCGACGACAGCGCCATGGCCGGAAGGCCGCCGGAGAAGGCGAACTCGGCCTTCGATGCATGAAATAGGTCGGGAAGGGTACCCATAGATCGGGAAGAGCATCGCAAGCACACCTAGGGTGATGGGAAGGTCGGAAATCGACTCGGAGATAGCTCGCGGCGTGATCCGGCGGACGATGGATCTCTGCAACGGCGGCGGGGGTGTGTCAGTGCACAAATCGAAGGGGGAAAGTGCTCGGGAACTTCACAAGATCACAGCGAAGCTCCTCAAAGGCTTACCGAGAGGAAATTGGTGGCGAATCGAGCTAATTGCTCGCGGCGGCGGCTGCTCGGTTCTCGCGGGAGCTCGACAGTGGCAGCGAGAAGAGGCGGCTAGGGTTAGGTGACGGCTACGGGGGAGTGTGGCGCTGCTTAAATACTCCCGAGGTGTGACGACAATCTCGGAGATTGAAACAAACTCGGCGAGCGGAGAAATCGGCTTCGGCTGTTTCTTCTCTGCTTCGGACTCCCGGCGCGGCGACGAACTCGGCTTCGGCCGTTTCTTTCTTACCCGCGTCGGACTCTCGGCGAGCAGCAGAGGGAAACAGGGGAGGGGCTGTCCTGGGGGTCCACAGGTCGGTAGCACCGAGCGCTGGGGTCGGGCTGGCAGTCACGGCAGAGGGACGCTTCGCGCGCGCGTGCTCGGCCACGGCGGATGAACACGGCAGCGGCGTCTCTGTTCGCGCGGCGAGGGAGGTGTAGAAGGAAGGGCTGACCCGTGGGTCCCGCTCGACAGTCAGAGGGGGTAAGGGGAAGGGAGGGAGCAGATCGGCCGAGCTGTCCTCGGGCCATCCGACCTGAGCCTGCTGGGGCCAGGGAGTGGAAAACAGACCAAGCTGCTGCTCGGGCCAGAAAGGAGAGGGGAAGGGCTCTGCTCTATTTCCTTTTTCCATTTTCCAAAAGGATTTTCAAATTGGGTTTTGAAACATTTGAGAAATTCAAATAAGCTACAACAGTACAAAGAAGAAATGCTCCAGCATGAATGCATCATACATGTGTATGACCTAGGTTTGATTTTATATTTGAGAAAAATTATTATTTCCCTATATTGGAATGATCAATTAATTGCACAATTAAATAAATTTCTACTATTTAAAAGAATGCAATTTTTCGGGTGTTACAATTCTACCCCCCTTAAAAATAATCTCGTCCTCGAGATTCAGTTGGTGCTTACTCAAACAACTCCGGGTACTTTTCTCTGAGATCTTCCTCTCTTTCCCAAGTAGCTTCTTCCTCAGAGTACCGATGCCACTGCACCTTGCACATCTTTATAACCCGACTTCTTGTAACTCTTTCTGTGGTCTCCAAAATTTTCACTGGATGTTCCTCATAAGTGAGACCCTTCTTGAAAACTATTTCCTCGACAGGAACCTGCTCTTCCGGTACTCTCAAACACTTTCTCAACTGAGATATGTGGAACACATCATGAACACCGGGCAAACTTTCCGGAAGTTCTAGCTGATATGCCACTTCTCCACGTCTCTCTAGGATCTTGAAAGGACCAATATACCTTGGTACCAATTTTCCTTTGCTGTTGAACCTTTTCACACTTCTCATCGGGGACACTTTAAGGTATACATAGTCTCCTACATTAAAAGCTAGTTCTCTTCTCCGTGTATCCGCATAGCTCTTCTGTCTAGATTGTGCTATTCTCAAGTTCTCTCTTATTGTCTGGACTTGCTCCTCTGCGTCTCTCAACACATCCGGTCCAAACACTTGACTTTCTCCTGTTTGATTCCAAAACAAGGGTGTCCTGCACTTGCGTCCATACAATGCTTCGAAGGGTGCCATCTTGAGGCTTTTCTGGTAACTATTATTATAAGAGAACTCCGCATACGGCAGACTCTTATCCCAACTCGTTCCATACTGTAAAGCACAAGCTCTCAACATATCTTCCAAAATCTGATTAATCCGTTCAATTTGACCGTCAGTCTGAGGATGATATGCAGAACTGAAATTCAGCTTAGTACCTAGAGACTCATGTATCTTTTGCCAGAAATGTGAGGTGAATTGAGTGCCCCTATCAGACACAATTTTCTTTGGAACTCCATGCAGACACACTATTCTCTCCATATACAACTCTGCTAGTTTAGGACCTCCATAAGTGGTCTTGACTGGAAGGAAATGAGCTACTTTAGTCAGTCGATCCACAATTACCCAGATTGAATCATAACCTCTCTGAGTACGTGGCAATCCAACTATGAAGTCCATACCGACTTCTTCCCACTTCCACTCAGGTATCTTTAGTGGTTGTAGCAATCCTGCAGGTCTCTGATGTTCAGCTTTAACTCTCTGACAGGTATCACATATAGCCACATATTCTGCTACATCACGCTTCAGTCCAACCCACCAATATTTTTCTTTCAGATCCAAATACATCTTGGTACTTCCTGGGTGTATAGAATATGCTGACTCATGAGCTTCACGCAGTATAGCGTCTCGGATGAATTTCACTTTAGGTACACAGAGTCTCTTCCCAAACCATAAGGTCCCATTCTCATCTAGCCTGAATCCGGGTGATTTTCCAACCACAATGTTCTCTGCTATTTCTTTGAGCTTCTCATCTTCCAACTGAGCCTTTCGTATCTCTTGTTCTAGTGTGGGTTCAACCTCCATCTCAACAGCATTGATCATAATTCCCAAGTTGAGACGCTCCATCTCTGCACACAACTCTGCTTGGAATAGTGGTTGTTCAAATCTCATTAGCATAACTTTTTCTACTAAGAGCATCGGCCACAACATTTGCTTTGCCTGGATGATAATGCAATTCCAGGTCATAATCCTTTATCAATTCCAGCCAACGACGTTGCCTCAAATTCAACTCTGACTGGGTGAAGATATACTTCAAGCTCTTATGATCTGTATAGATGTCACACTTATGACCAATCAGATAATGCCTCCATAACTTCAGAGCGTGAACCACAGCTGCTAGCTCCAAATCATGAGTAGGATAATTCAACTCATGCTTCCTCAACTGTCTCGATGCATATGCTACGACTCTTCCTTCTTGCATGAGAACACAACCAAGACCTAGGCGGGAAGCATCACAATAGATAGAGAACTTCTTACTCAGATCCGGCAAAACCAACACTGGGGCTGTTGTCAATCTCTTCTTCAATTCTTCAAAACTAGCTTGACACTTCTCAGACCACACAAACTTGGCATTCTTCTCTAGCAAGGAAGTCATTGGCTTCGCAAGCTTGGAGAATCCTTCAATGAACCTTCGGTAGTAACCAGCTAAACCAAGAAAACTACGAATGCCAGTCACATCAGTTGGCGGCTTCCAATTCAACACGTCTGCCACCTTACTTGGGTCTACAGAAATTCCACCATTGGACACAATATGTCCTAGAAAAGCAACTTCTCTCAACCAGAACTCGCACTTACTTCGCTTGGCATACAGCTTATGTTCCCTGAGCTTCTGCAAAACCAATGTCAGATGTTCGGCATGCTCTTCTTCATTCTTGGAGTAGATCAAGATATCATCAATGAACACCACAACAAACTTATCCAAGAATTCCATGAATACCTTGTTCATCAGATACATGAAGTAGGCAGGTGCATTAGTCAAACCAAAGGACATTACCGTATACTCATGCAGTCTATACCGAGTAGTGAATGCAGTCTTAGGTATGTCAGAGTCACGAATCTTCAACTGATGATAACCTGAACGGAGATCAATCTTGGAAAACACACAAGCACCTCTCAACTGATCAAATAAGTCATCAATTCTAGGCAACAGATACTTGTTCTTAATGGTGACCTCATTTATTGACTGATAATCAACACACATCCTTTGACTACCATCTTTCTTATCAACAAAAATAACCGGGGCTCCCCAAGGTGAAGAACTACGACGAATGAAACCTTTTTCTGACAGTTCTTTGATTTGTTTCTTAAGTTCTTCTAACTCTTTAACTCCCATTCTATATGGACGTTTAGCTATAGGTGCAGTACCAGGTAACAACTCAATGATAAATTCAATGTCACGGTCAGGCGGCATACCTGGCAACTCATCTGGAAACACATCTTCAAACTCATCCACCACTGAGTTATCCGGCTGCACTTCTTCTCTGAGCTGATGTACTATGGCTTGTTGTTGCACTTGCAGAGCAACCTCAACTCGGACCTCATCTCCCTTTGGTGTAGTGACAGTTACAACCTTCTCCTTACACCCTATGTTCGTGTTGTATTTCTTCATCCAATCCATACCCAGGATAAGATCAATTCCGGCAGTATTTAGCACAGTAGGGGTTATCTCGAATTCTACCTCCCTTAATGAGACAGTAATCGGGAGACACTGAAGAGTAGCTTGCATAACACCACCCGGAGAAGAAACCATAATAGGATGTTTCATGACACTAAGGGGAATACCATGCTTTCTAACAAATGTGTGCGAAATGAAAGTATGCGAAGCACCAGAGTCAAAAAGAACTGTAGCGGGGATGGAGTCGATATTGAACGTACCCATCATGACCTCTGGAGTCTCCTGTGCCGTATCAACCGACACATGGTTCACCTTCCCGGTGCGAGGTGGCACTCTCTGCTGGTTGTTCTGCTTCTGGGAGGCTTGGGAATTCTGCTTCTCAGGACAATTGTAGGACAAGTGTCCTTCCTTGCCACAACGGAAACACTTGTTGGGGGCACCATTCTTCACTGGGATGTTGTTGGGAGCAGTCAGTTGTGGCGCCTGGTTGCCACCTTGTTGCTGGTACTGGGAACGCTGCTGGTTCTGGGAACGTTGTTGATTCTGGAAATTGTTCTTGAATCCAGACTGTCCCTGGAAACGTTGTTGCTGCTGAGGCTGCTGTTGGTTGTTATGGAAGCGGCTGTTGCTTCCAGACGACTGCCCTTGAAACTTTCTCTTCTTCTTCTTTTCATCTATCTCACGGCGCTTGCTCTCGATGATCAAAGCTTTGTCCACCAACTGTTGGAAGTTGGCGAAAGTGTGGGAGAGCAACTGGTACTGGAGATGATCATTCAGTCCCTCCAAGAAGAGCTCTTGCTTCTTGGCATCATCTTCAACCTCTTTTGGAGCATACCGCGACAATTGGATGAACTTGTCACGGTACTCAGCAACTAGCATTCCTCCCTGCTTCAGAGAAAGAAACTCCTTCTTCTTCAGTTTCATCAACCCTGCAGGCACATGATGATTGCAGAACCCCTCACGGAATTGCCGCCAAGAGATGGGGTCGGCACGTCCAAAACGGAAAGACTCCCACCAATCCAGAGCAGCTCCCTGCAACTGCCCAGATGCATAGAGAACCTTCTCGACGTCATTGCATTGGGCGATCTCCAGCTGCCTTTCTATTGCACGCAGCCAATCATCAGCTTGGAGAGGATCACTGGAATGATCGAAGGTGGGGCGGGCGTCCCTTCAAGAATTCGCTTCTCTTGTCACGGGGTGGTGGAGGTGGGTTCCCATTGTCATTGTTTCGCTGCAGCAGTTGAATGTTCTGGGCCATCTGCTGCATCAGCTGTGTTTGCATCATCATCAGCTGCTCCATATTAGGCTGTGGCGGAGGTGGTGGTGGATTAGCATTTTCTTCAGAGGTACCATCACCCCTTGGGTTCCTCCTGGTGTGGGCCATCTGCTGTTCAAATCATTGAAGTGAGGTTTAGAATTCTTTTCCATTATAATAACACTTAAAAGACTAGAACAGGAAATTCTGGGCGCGATCCAACAACAGCAGAGTAGAAAAATAGTCATATCTGGAGTCCCCGAAGTCAAACAGAGACATGCTATACATGGTTGGAAAGCATGAGAAAAACTCTACAACTTTTATTCAGAACATCTCTCCAGATTCTGTCGTTAAGTTTAGCAAAAACAGATTTGATTCGAAACTGTTTCAGAGTAACAGACAGCGCAGATACTTTGACTTGTGACATTTGTTTCTCCCAAACCGTAACTGATATTGAAAGGATTCTTGCGGCCAAAGAAAACTACAGAAGTATAGTTTTTCACAAAAAAATTTCATGATTTTTGGTCGCATATAATTAAAATTGAAAAATTAACTAAGGCAGAGAGGTCTGAAAAACAGCAATGCTAGAAACTGAGATAATCAACCCAAACTATTATGCATTAATTCAAACCTATATAAAGAGATTTTGCGGACATGCCCACAATCTCAGCACTCATTACAAACTCCAAATGAAGCATTGTTCATAAGGAAAAGCAATCTAGCACAAAAGTTCACAAGACACGAACTAGACTCGACTTGACTCATCTTGCGCTACTAGCGTCTTTTGCTACTAACTGGGGGTAACTCCTCTAGGGGTCGATGTCGGTGCGGGTGTGAGCATCTCCATGGCCTCCTCGGTTCCTTGGCGGCGATTCAGCTGGACACCTTGGTGATGGCGGAGGGGGTCCAACACCGAGTTGCCTGTTCAACTCATTCACCGCCCGGCTGAGCTTGTAGTTAGCTTCAGTCCTGGTGTTCAGCTCATCCAGTGTCTGGTCCAGAAAAGTGTTGGTCTGAGCCAAACATTCCAAGGCAGCGTGGAGTCGGGCGTTCACTTCTCCAAGTGGACCGGCGATACTGCAGTTAGCTTGGCCACTCTGACGGCGGGGAAGGTAGCGGTGCATCTCCCACTTGATGATGTCCCAATTCTCGTGGCGGTGCACCATAAGAGCTTGTCGTGCGGCATCCTTGATGGCGGCAGCTTTGGAGAGTCGAATGGAGACAGCATAGTGGATATTCTTCACCTGGCTTCCCTCCTTGATGTACACCCTCGTCTCATAGTAGTTGGCGTAGTCAGGGTGCTTCCAGTGCTCCGTCTTGTACAGCACCGAGGCATTGGGGTAGAAGCGGCGCACCAAGTCGAGAAGCAGCGGGCGGTAGTAGTCATCACCATGATGATCATAGTGAATCCTTCCCACCCAGGGTTTTCCACCTTGGTCTCCATCATCGTCGCCATCGTCATCGGGGTCGTCGGAGTCATCCGAGTCGCCTCCATCATCTTTGTCATCAGGGTCGCCAGCACAATCCTGGTCACCCTGCGGCTCCACCTTCTCGGGTTCATCTTTCTGAGGGTCCTCCATAGGTACGTCTTCAGAGCTGTCTTCCAAGGGCTCTTCACTGGGCTCCTCTGCGGGCACCTCCTGCTGGGGCTCCTCCACTGGTACGTCTTCCACGGGTACCTCTGGTCGGGAAACACGTCCGCCAGAGATGAAGCGCTGCAGGTACCTCTTAGGTGGCATGACACGCTTGCGAGCAGTGCGCTTAAGGTTGGCCATCTACAAGAATTAAGATTAAGTCAAAATTTTACAATGGACAAGGGTAGGATATCAGCAAAAACTTGTAGCAAATTAATATAACAAGCAAAAAGAGATAATAAAGCTAAGGGCTATCCAGTGCTAATTAGGCTTGCGTCCTACAGTCAACACGGCTCCGATACCAATTTGTCACACCCAATTTTAAGGATAAAATGGGATGCATAATCTTATGTGCGCCCCGAGATCAGTCACACACATAAGCCAACAAATTACATAAATTGTATCATAACCAATGTTTAATACATAGCGAATAATATCAAAGTCATTACACAGCGGAAAATAAAGATAACTCTCGCGGTAGCTCCATAGCACAGGGACGTCGACTGGTGAAGCACAAGTCTAGTAGTCCTCTGGGTAGTCCTCATCACTATCACCATCTGTTACCCATCCGGGATTTTTAACCGAGTATTGAAAAATAAACAAGCGTAAGTACATGTCGTACTCAACAAGACTAGCATGGGTTAATGAGGCTCAAAAGGTTGACACGGTTTTAACAGCAGGTTGCTTTTAATTAATCATCCTTTTATGCAGTTGGATAGCAACAAATGAATAAGCCCATTCTCATGATCATAGTAAACATAATTAATGAGTAGCAATAAATAGATTTAGCAATAAGTAAGCATCACCCCAAAAGAATAACTACTCCGTAAGACGTCCAAGGCCGCTCTTGACCGTGAGCTCGGCTAGTATACCAGTTTTACACTCTGCAGAGGTTGTGCACTTTCACTATGAGCCGTGATTCCCATTTGCTCGGGTTAATTACTCCCATAACACTACCAAGGTGAGTGAGCAGGGTCTCACTATGAAGTCTTTCAAAGAACTTCGCCTAACAAGTTAGGGCCGCTAGGAACCCGGCAAGCAGATGTAGAGCCCCCTTCTTCGTGGCACAAGGTCACGCAGATTATACACACTCGGACAGGAGCCGCACTATACCCGAGTCGGCAGGTCCCATCACGCCTTTCGGTAACCACTAACAAGCTAGAAAAAGTGCCCATACTTGACTAAAACCAGAGCCATGTAGCCCTCATAGTTGCACTGTCAATCCCGGTGTCATACTTACAGATCATTATCAAAGGTGAAGGATTTTGAGCATCACAAAACTATGCTCGAATCCCCTAGTTCCCTGTTGCTAAAAGGCATCTTTTAATCATATTGCATAATCAATTAATCAAGTTTACATGATCATGATTCCCAAAAACGCACTAGCAACATTTACCATATGCATAATCCCATAGGTGGCAAGGAACAGGGTAACAATGCTAGGAAATAACTATGGTTAACAAGGGAGACACATGCAAATGCAATTATTTATTTGGTGAATAGGACAACAAGGATGATCCATACTAATTCTTGCCTTGATCAGCAAACTCCTGATGATCCGGGTTGTCGCAGTACTGATCTTGATCACCCACGTAAAGCTCACCGTCTATACTCGATCCATCATAACAACACACACGCATACAGGGGCAATCATGCATACAAACAAGAGTTTTCATTAGAACACTACACCAACAAAAGGTTATAAAACAAATCTACACGTTGCTACGATCACATCGATATAAAGTTTGCGCAAATCGGATTTAAAACGAGGAAGATATGAATTTTACAAGGTTTATAATAGAATAATAATAGATTAAATATAATCTCGAATTTTCAAAGTTGAAAATATATGAAACAGTGGTACCATCAGATAGATTATGAATTTGTGAATCTAACGCAATTTGAATCGTTCAAATCGGATCTAAAACAAGTAAATTATGATCAAAGGAAGTTTAGTGGCAAATCTGTAAATAATAGAAAACACATTTTCTAAACACCGGGAGAAAATACGTTTTCTAAATTGAAAAGCGCAAATCACAGAATACGCTAAGGGATCGCGGGTTTAGCATTAAAAACTGTAGGGGGTTATACGCTGGCCGAATCGGTATGGGCTGCTCTTCGGCCGTCCGATTCAAAATCGGCGGATCAGATTAAAAGATGGGAGGGGTGGCGGTGCTCTCGGCCGGAAAGCAGAGGCCGACGGCAGCGCCATGGCCGGAAGGCCGCCGGAGAAGGCGAACTCGGCCTTCGATGCATGAAATAGGTCGGGAAGGGTACCCATAGATCGGGAAGAGCATCGCAAGCTCACCTAGGGTGATAGGAAGGTCGGAAATCGACTCGGAGATAGCTCGCGGCGTGATCCGGCGGACGATGGATCTCTGCAACGGCGGCGGGGGCGTGTCAGTGCACAAATTGAAGGGGGAAAGTGCTCGGGAACTTCACAAGATCACAGCGAAGCTCCTCAAAGGCTTACCGAGAGGAAATTGGTGGCGAATCGAGCTAATTGCTCGCGGCGGCGGCTACTCGGTTCTCGCGGGAGCTCGGCAGTGGCGGCGAGAAGAGGCGGCTAGGGTTAGGTGACGGCTAGGGGGGGTGTGGCGCTGCTTAAATACTCCCGAGGTGTGACGACAATCTCGGAGATTGAAACAAACTCGGCGAGCGGAGAAATCGGCTTCGGCCGTTTCTTCTCTGCTTCGGACTCCCGGCGCGGCGACGAACTCGGCTTCGGCCGTTTCTTTCTTGCCCACGTCGGACTCTCGGCGAGCAGCAGAGGGAAACAGGGGAGGGGCTGTCCTGGGGGTCCACAGGTCGGTAGGACCGAGCGCTGGGGTCGGGCTGGCAGTCACGGCAGAGGGACGCTTCGCGCGCGTGTGCTCGGCCACGGCAGATGAACACGGCAGCGGCGTCTCTGTTCGCGCGGCGAGGGAGGTGTAGAAGGAAGGGCTGACCCGTGGGTCCCGCTCGACAGTCAGAGGGGGTAAGGGGAAGGGAGGGAGCAGATCGGCCGAGCTGTCCTCGGGCCATCCGACCTGAGCCTGCTGGGGCCAGGGAGTGGAAAACAGGCCAAGCTGCTGCTCGGGCCAGAAAGGAGAGGGGAAGGGCTCTGCTCTATTTCCTTTTTCCATTTTCCAAAAGGATTTTCAAATTGGGTTTTGAAACATTTGAGAAATTCAAATAAGCTACAACAGTACAAAGAAGAAATGCTCCAGCATGAATGCATCATACATGTGTATGACCTAGGTTTGATTTTATATTTGAGAAAAATTATTATTTCCCTATATTGGAATGATCAATTAATTGCACAATTAAATAAATTTCTACTATTTAAAAGAATGCAATTTTTCGGGTGTTACACTAACGAATCGCCAGTGTAAATGGTGTTTACACTGCCGGTTTTCTTAAACCAACCGCCAGTGAAAATCGTAACTTAACACTGGTGGTTGGCTTAAAGGAACCGCCAGTGTAAACATCATTTACACTGGCGGTTGAGTGGTGTTTACACTGGCGGTTCCTTTAAGCCAACCACCAGTGTTAAGTTACGATTTTCACTGGCGGTTGGTTTAAGAAAACCGTCATTGTTAATTAGTTTTCACTGGCGGTTCTTAACTCTGACCCTCTATTTTATTTGCACTAGCGGCCAGTGAATGAAACCGCCAGTAAAAAAAATACCCGGCGTCACTGTAGAGCTCCTGTGTACCAGTGGTCACAGCCTAAATTAACTCGACTACCGGTGAGAATCCCACGACACCGGTGACGGCATCGCCGATGTTGTCCGCGTCGTCATGGTGCCCGACCATGCGGTGGTCGCCGACGACAGCCGCGGCGTCGCGACCTGCTTGATGGCCACGTCAGGGAACTGCTTGATGGCCACATCAGGGAACGGGGTGCTCCTCCGCCGCTCCTGCTCCCTGACCAGCTCCGCCACCAGCGCGTCCACTTTCTCGGCGTTCGTCCGCTCCGACAGCGTCCGGCCGCGGAACAGCACCGACTCCACGTTCCGTTGCGCCAGCATCGCCTCTGCGGCGGCGGCGGCCGTCTCCGCGTGAAGGAGGGGCGCCACCGATCTCCTGCCGGCCTGGATACGAACGTAGTTGCTTCGACACGCGTCCCCGAACGCCATGGCCATCGATTCGTCCACCATGTCCGCCACGCCCTCGGCGGTGACGCGTGCCAGCTCGCGTGGTGACGGTGCGCGTGTGGGCGTGTCCGGCGGCCTGCCAGAGATGGTGGCGGAGGAGCCGGTGCCGATGGAGAAGACGAGGATGTCCTCGACGCCGGTGGCGAGCGGGAACTCCAGCTTGTTGTGCAGCACGTGCGTGACGGCGGCGGCGACCGGGTTGCTCATGGCCGCCACGCCCGCGCACGCCGCGGCGACGGCCGTGAGGCCGTCGACGGACCTCACGTCGGCGACCGCGGCGGCAGCGCAGGTGGCGGCGCAGACGTCGCGGAGGCGGAAGTCGAGGCTGTCGCTCCCGACGGCGGCGGCGCGCGAGAACACGAAGGGCGCCGCCGTGGCGAGGTCGTAGCACGGCACGAGCAGCGGCGCCACGGTGTCCCTGAGCGTCGCGTCGCCGAACACCCGGCGCAACAACCGGTCGCTGCCGCCCCGAGAGCCGCGGCGGAAGAGCTTGGACCACCGGCCGCCGCTGCCGCCCCAGCAGCCCTTCTTCTCCTTGCTCCCGCCGACGCCGCCGCCGGCGATGAAATCGAGCGCCTCCTGCGCCGTGTAGCGGGGCCGGCCGTCGGCGCCCCTCAGGAACAGCGTCGCGGCCAGCACGGCCCCGGCGCCGGCGCCCGCGGCGACGTCGAAGAAGTGGGCCACGCGCGCGTCGGGGTCCCCGGCCTGCTCCCGCAGCCCGGCCTCGAGCCTGGCGAGCGCCGCGGCAGCCAGGAGCGCGTCCTCCGCGCCGCCGCAGCCGTCGATGGACAGCACCCGCACGCGCCCACCACCGTCGAGGAACGCTCTGGCCGGCGTGCCGGGGCCGGAGGAGGACAGGCACCCGCGGGCGCCGGCGCCGAAGAGGAACTTGCTCTCGAGCAAGGAGAAGATCTCGTAGCTGAGCTTGTCCACCACGCCCATGGCGGCTTTCGACTGCGGCGACGGCATTGCTGCGTACGCTTCCATCTCTCTCAGCCCCAGATGGTTTACACGAAGATGTATTGGAGCTGGATCGAGATGTGAGAGTGGACAGAGACCGTGATGGTTCGACGTCCACTGGAACTGGAGCCCTTATATATAGAGAGGCTGGCGCCGTGAAGGCAGCGCATGCATGGGAATGGTAGCTGCGCCCGACGACAGCTAGCGTACGGACGTGTCCTGCCCCGTCTGAGCCTTGAAGCGAAGGTGGCTGGAAACGTCGCAACCGAACCGCTGGACGGGGGTCGCCTCGCCGCGCCGCGCCGCGCCCGACGGTGAGACGGTGGCCGGAAACGGAAACGGAAGCTTCCGCGCAAACCGCGAGGCGAGTCAGGACTCGGGAATCACGCCAACGGGATCGGGTTCGGGTAGTACTGTAGGGGTGTTCCGGGATGGCGAGTCGACACAGCGGCGTCGTGTGAGGGACATCGGCGGATCGCGCGCGCTGCTTTCACGTCATCCCGCGCGCGCTGTGTCCCGCCTGGAGAGCGGCGTCGGCGCTGGATCTGTGTCACTCACCGTTCACGTGGTTTCACAATGTCATGCATATAGTACTACGCTACGCACATACTCTACCGAACCAACGATCGAACAGAATGCGGGCTCTCGCTGACAATCTGGCCTTGTACTGCTAGGGCCTAGGACCTAGCGGCGCCTTGTCTTGGCCAGGTGTCCTCATGACCGATCTTTCGATAGTACTACTCTCTGAGTAAACTACTGCTGTGACTACCAAACGTTGGGACATGCAGATCTTAATCCGATCCACGTACGCCTAGTTGACGCAATAATATAAGCCGCTAACATTATTGCGTGCTAGATGCATGCACGACCCCAAAACCGAAATCATTGAAAAGCGTTTGCGT
Source organism: Eremochloa ophiuroides (assembly GCA_038502445.1). Lineage (NCBI taxonomy): Eukaryota > Viridiplantae > Streptophyta > Magnoliopsida > Poales > Poaceae > Eremochloa > Eremochloa ophiuroides. Next base: position 21,197,009 of record JAHLJS010000002.1, read on the forward strand.
AGACATTATTAATTAATTAGGTTCTTGGCTTCTGGTGTTGTAGCATAGACAGCATGCAGTGGCCAAGTGAGTACACAGGGTGGGTAAATCGTATCGATCGATGGTGTGCTGGACAGTGTCAGCAGTGGTGATGCCGCCGAAGTCGCCGGCGTCGCCGTCGTGCCAGTATCGCCGGAGGTTCAGTCGTTATTAGCTCGCTAGGCAGCGACGGCTGACCTGACGACAACTATTCAGGTCCTGGCGTAAAAGTATAGCAACCTAGCTAGAGCCTGTGGGAGACGAAGTTGCATGCTTTTGCTCGATCTCGTTGTTCTCCTACAATGATACAGATGAGTCAAGAGAGGTACTTCCTGTTCACACTACAATTCTGGTGGGTTCTCTGACCGTTTGATGCATGTAGCTACAAGTTTATTTGTCGCACCGCGTGGTCGCACCTGGTATTATTTTACGAGCTTGTAGCTATTCGGTTTGTGCACTTTTGTTGCGCCCTGTGGAGCTGTGGTTGCTGCTTGCATTATTTTGAGACCTCAGAGCTTTTAAAAAAATTCAGCGGGAGACCGGGAGGTGCAGTCTGTGCACTTCTGTTGAATTGGTTGCTGTTGATTTTTCGCTCATGGGAGATCTGTACACATTGTGTAGACAAGTTTCGGAAAAAAAAAAAAACATTGTGTAGACAAAGATATATGGATTTGTAAACTTCAGTAAACTATATATGAAAGACCAATCTGTGAACTGCCAGGGTTGATATATCATTGTATATTTTTATGTGAAATGGGTTTCAAAATTAAGATTGTTGAAATGGGCTTGGCCCATATACAATTGTTCATATCACTGTAAATCCGGCTACATAAAAACCTCAAATTGGGTTCGGTCTAAATTGAAGCTGTGCCTAGGAATGGGTTCGGCCTAAACTGAATTGGGCCTGGAGATTGATTAGTGATTTAGGCCTCCAAATGGTATGGAGGCAAAGCTCAATTGAGCTTCACAATGGGCCAGAGTCATATTAGTTTGGGGGGAAAAAAGCGCATACGCTTGGAACCTAGTACTTGGGACATTGAATAAAATAAATCATGACAACAAATTCATCAGAAACGTTGCCATATCAAATCTGCAAGACGCCACAAGCATTTATTTTCATGCCATATTAGGGAAAATCGGAAATATACTCGCGAGTATCCATGTGCCAATCTGGAAGTGGAAGGATATGAGAAGAATAAAGAGATGGTGTAATAGTAATGTACAAGCAAAAGAAGTATGAAAATAGGTTTGGTGATTTAGAAACATTTCAGGATTTCTCATACAAAATTGTCTATGTTTACTATGCTGTACAAACTGTTGGAGGACCCCAACAAATATGCTCCCAACACTATCTAGCCACTTCTTAAACTCAATTTTTATTTTTGAACTACTGAAGGTGCTCTAAAGAAATTTACTAATTTCATGTTTGAACTGAAAAAGATAAGGAAATAAATCGGTGGCATGATCAGCAAAACAACAGTCCCTGTATACCGACTACCGACTTACCAAGGACCATAAAAGGCAGAAACAAAAAGGAAAATAACAAAGAGAATAGGAAAAAAAAAGGGAAAATTAGATCAGTGCCATTAAAAGATTGGATGTATAGAAAAATACCACTGAAAGATTTAACTATAGAAAAATACCATTGAAAGCTTTCTCTGTTATAGCATTCTAGCACATCCGTGAACTCAACGTTAACTCCTTGAAAGATTCATTTCAGCAGCCTTTTACACGTGGTTCATTTCAGCAAACACAGTACAGCATGCATCCATTTTCAGACCTGATGACTACAACATATATGCTGTAGTCTTGCTCAACCCCACAGGATATAACAATAGACATCTATATAACAGAAATTTCAACATGGTTTCTCTAGAAATATCACATCGAAATTTCAGCATGGTTTCTCTAGAAGTTTCAGCAAAGTTTGTCCAGAAACTACACATATATATCACATATATATAAGACCACAGTTCACAGACTATAGTACTAATATAGCTAATTCATCTACTCAATGATGAGCCTCCGATTGATTCCACCAGGTGAGATTGCAGCCATCCTTCTAAGTTGTTACACCTGGGCTAGTTGGAGAAATGGATGACATCCTTCTAGTTGTTACACCCGGGCTTGAATGAGGCATTGGAAAGGGTTCAGCAGCTGCTTTGGATGTCCCAGCATAAGTTGTGTAGCCTCCAACAGATTCAGAGTTGTTTATCCTACGATCGGAAACTTGGGTTGGTAAAACAACATCCTGAGCATGTAAAAAGAAACAAAATATTACATTACCTTTGTGTTTTCCTTTTTTTTGGACGAGGTGGTGGAAGTTCTTGTTCGAATTCAGCTTGAGTAGCATTGCAACCCTTCTCTATATGTCCAAATTGAAAACACCTTTTGCATTGGTATGGTCCTCTTTTTCCTGGCTCTCCTCTAGCTTTTATTCTTTGTTTCCTTGGTCTACCAGCAGCCCTTTGTAGTGGTGGAGGAATCATTTCAAAATCAAGATTAACCTTTGGCCATTGAGACTTGTCATTCATAGGGGCCATCTGAAATTGGTAAGCCATCTTGAATCTCTGCACAGAATAGTAATCATGTACAAAGTCCTCAATGTTTAGTTGCCTCACTTTTCCAAATAAGTATATAGCATGAGTGCATGGTTTTCCAGACACCTCCCATTGCCCACAGCCACATTCTCTTTTCATAAGGTCAACTACATACTTCCAAGTTTTCCCTTCCTTCGTTGTTCCTAAAATTTCAGCTGACATTGGACCACTTTTATTGATATCATAGTGCAGCCCTCGACTTTTCATGTTCAACTCATGTATCACACTAGGAAGGATGTGCCCTTGAAGCCTGCTAGCTATCTCTTGCCTTGTGTAGATTTTCTCCATGATTTTCTCTCTGATCTTATCCATCAGATCACAACTGGAAGATGTTTATAATCCTTAATCCAATTATTGAAACATTCAGATATGTTATTGTTAACATAATCAACTTTGCATTCTTTGGAGAATTTAGATCTACTCCATATCAGCTTGTGATGGTTGTCTAAAAAGGTAATTGCTTTAGAACATGCAGTTCCAATTTTCTCCAACAATACATCATGCCTTCTAGCTGTACACGCCCATGCAAGAGGCCACATGTATTTCAACACCTCACCTCTGAATTTCTTTCTAAAATTAGCCATTAGGTGCCTAAAGCACTCACGATGCTCTACATCACCTTTGAAGACTTTGTTGACACTATATGCTAATCCTTTGCACGCATCAGTATGGATTGTCAACCCAGGTGGAGTACCAATTGCTTTCTTTAGGTTTGCCATGAACCATGCCCAGTTGGCATTTGTTTCCTTATCAAAAATCCCGTATGCAACTGGATACATCCAGTTGTGTCCATCAATTGCAGTTGCTGCAGCCAATTGTCCATTATACTTTCCAGTCAAGTGAGTAGAATCGACACCAAGATATGGCCGGCACCCTGCCAAAAAACCATCAACACATGCTTTAATGCACACAAACATCCTTGAGAAATGTATTTTTCCTTTGATCTTCTTGCAATCAATCTCAACAATGCTGCCTGGACAAGTTTCTTCTAGAGCTGCTTTGAATCTCCATAACATTGTGAAGCTCTCTTCCCAAGTGCCATGAATATCATCCATTGCTGATTTCTTCCCAGACCACACTTTAAAATATGACAACTCAAAATTGTAATGCTTTTCCAATCTTCTTTGTAACTTCGTTGCGCTAAGAGTGGGATCTTCTTCAATAATTTGTTTTGCCTTTTGAGATATCCATGCTTGAAAGGTCCTAAATGGCTAGGGGGGTGAATAGCCTATAAAAATTCTACAAACAACAACTCAAGCAAGAGGTTAGATAAATAATAAGCGAAGAGAATTCTTGCGCTAGCCTACTAAAAATACAAGCCACCTAACCGTTCTAAGCTATAGTCTCTATTTCACATACGAGAGGCTAAGTTGCTACTTCTACTCTACTCCTAGGTGAGCAACTAAGCTAACAAGCTACACAAGAGTAAGTGCGAGAATGTAAAGAGTAGAGAGAGTAAATCTTATACCGCCGGTGTAGTGATAAGATGAGTACCAATAAGAACAATCACAATAATCAAGAAATCCTCGGTAGAGAGATGACACAAGATTTTTACCGAGGTTCACTTGCTTGCCGGCAAGCTACGTCCTCGTTGTAGCGATACACCCACTTGGAGGTTCACGCGCTAATTGGCATCACACGCCAAACCCTTCTCAAGGGTGCTGCACAACCAACACAAGATGGGGATCCACAAGCTACGAGCAATCCACTAGAGTAGCCTTTTGTGATCTCCCACGGGGATAGGCTCAAGAACCCCTCACAACTTCACCGATCGGAGGCGAAGACAATCACCAACTCCCCTCAACGATCCTCGCAGCTCCAAGCCGTCTAGGAGTCGGCAAACTTCAAGAATAACAAGAGAAACCGCTGCGAAATCCACTCACCAAGTGCCTCTAGATGATCTCAATCAATGCAATGCACTTGATGCTCTCCAAACTCACCAAATGATGATTACAATCAAGTAGAATGAGTGAGAGTGGAGTGGGAAGACTCACAAGTATGTTATGATGTTCAGGAGTGCCAAAAGATGCTCCCTAAACCAGGCAAGTGACTATTTATAAGCCATACACAAAGAACTAGCCGTTTGCACAAAACTGCGCACCGTCGGACTGTCCGACGGCCTGACCGTCGGACTAACAACGCTGGTCCGACGCCTCGGATGGACGCCACGTGTCCTCTGCCGTTTGAAGTCGACGGTTGAAACACAACGGCTATTTTCTCGCGTCAAAGCTCACCGTCGGACAGAGCACCGTCGGACCAAAAACCTCGGTCCGACGCCCTCAGCAGACCACCGTCGGACTGAATCGCAGAGGGTCATCGGACTAACGATCACGACAGTCCGACGCTTCCAGAGAGCTCCTCGAGCACTGAAATCCGTTGGACGATAGTCCGACGCGCACCGTCGGACTAAACCGGACAGTCCGACGCTCTCAGAAGCAGCCACGTGTCAGCTCTCGCTCGTTCAGCTCCGTCGGACGCTCGGACAATAGTCCGACACTCAGAAACTGAGTGTTCGACGCCCGCTGAAGATTTAGCCGTCGGACCGAAGGCAATGGTCCGACGCTCGGGCGAAGTTAGGGTCCGACGCCCTGTTTTCTCAGGATTTTCACTCAAGCCTTTCACCCATTGTTCACAAGTGCTAACACCAAGTGTTCTACACTTTGTGCACGTGTGTTAGCTTTTCAAAAGAGTTTTCCAAGGGTTTGTTAGTGTCACTAGCATCTATATGCAATGCAATGATCATGAACACCTAGTGGCACTTGACAACCACATTTCATCAACGATTTCGCCCCTCTTGATAGTACGGCTATTTATTCTAAATATGATCACTCCTTCTATGGAGTCTTGATCACCAAAAATAAAAGAGCTCCTATTGGTTATACCTTTGCCTTGAGCTCCCGGTTTTTTATCAATTTCCTTCTCATCTCTTGATGGACCTTGTGGACACCTTTGATGATAGACTTATACCATTTGAATGGATGCCGTCATTGTCCTTCACTTGTGGCCTCCACCGATCCGGTCCTTTACTCCATCTTGTTTGCTAATTGTTCTCGTGAAACACTTATAGCACATTATTAGCAAACTAGGTTTCATCAATTACCCAAAACCAAACATGGGCTTTCAATGCTGTAGAAGCTTGCTGGCCTTTTATACTTTCTAAACTAGGACAAGTGTGATCATCCAGTTTTGAGAGTTTGACCACCCGCAAATAAATTTGATTATAAGCTACACCTTGCAAAAATTGTATCATCCTAAAACGAATATAAGATTATAAGCTACACCTAGCAGAAAAAAGTATCATTATACAATGAATATTAGATTATAAGCTATTAAGAAAGAATAATAACCATGAATGTGTCGCCATCATGAAGTCTCTTTGCAAAAATTCTCCAATCGCAGTTTGCATCAGCACACCTTGCTATGTACCTCTCTTTGTCACTATGTTCAACCCTAGTACCAAACTCATTATTTATGGCATATGTCCTCAAGGTCATGATGAACTCATCCTTGTCTGCAAATGTATCTCCTTCATTAATGATCGGATTCTCTTTGTCATGTGTTGTGAAAGGAGCAGCATAATCATCTATCATAGCAGCCTCATCATCATGAACACATTCCGAATCAAATTCTAGAACAGGCCTTGCCCTCTTTCTTTTCTGCACCTCTACTTCAGTATTTTCTGGTGGCTGTGCATCATTAACTGCATTATCAACTGGTTTGAAGTATCTTCACTCTTCATCTACTCCGGTTGGCTCATCCCCATCAGGGTCACACCCAGCAGTCATGAAGTGCACCTTCTCCTCTTCTTCAGGCATTGGTGGCCCAGCTATGGTTTCTCCATATTGTGGTACTTCTGCCCATTTAAATCCCTCAAATTCCATCTTTTTCTCAACAACTGGCACTTCATTAGGCATGTCCTCACAATCAATGTTTACTGCAGCAGGCATCTCATCCCCCTCCACACGATTGCCCTCTATCATCATAAATTTCACCAATTGAGATGCCCTTAGCAAGCTGCGAAGCAGACCATCTGAAATTAACTTGCCTGTCCAATGCATCCCTTTTACAACCTAGAAATTTACCTGCTGGTTGTTGTCCCATGTAAAGTGCGAAGCAATATCCTTCTCTAGATCAATGACTGAATATTTTTCTGAATCAACAACCCAACTTACATCTCTGCCCCTATTGTAGACCTTTTTACCATGTATAATACTGAAGTACGAGTTCACAATGACCTCTATTCTACAAGCATTCTTTGGATCAATCCTGTGATATGCAGCCCGAAACACATGGAACAGAAGGGAAATAGTAAGACCCAATTCACAAAAAAATAGGTCCTCATTCAGTACGTTCACATACCCATGTGCACACAAAAATACCAACAAAATAGATACAAATTGGAAGAATGTAGAATGTGTCCAAGGAGATTACCCTTCTGGAATTTCAGTAGTGTCCATCTTCAATCAAATCCCCAATCCCTCGTCATAGCACTACAGAACCCCTAATACCTAGGGTTCAGACCATGAGAAGAGCACAACAAGAATGGAGAACAAGGAAACCACGGAAGGAGAGAGGTGCACCATGGAGGATAGGCCTGTGAAGTCACCACCGCTGCCGTCGTCGCCGAGGGGAGGAGCGCTGCTACCGTCATCGCCGAGGGGAGTAGCGCCGCCGAGGGAAAGAGCGACGCTGGAGGTTGTCCGAGACCCTTCCTGCTGCGTGCGTTGGTTTTGAGTTCGGTTTCTTTTTTATTTTTCCCTTCAGCTAACGTGAAGTTAACGGGGATGGTAAAAGGCTATACCGGAGAAACCTTTCAATGGTACTTTTTTGCAGTTCAGTCTTTCAACGGTAGTTTTCTAAAGATGTGATCTTTTAACGATCCTGATCTAATTTTCAAAAAAAAAAACAGGGAGAAGTGGTGGGGCAGTTCGTCCAATCCCATGGCGCTGCCGGTGTCCGGCGGCGGCTCTCTCTCTCTCTCCCCGCACACTCTTCGAAGCCCCCACAGACAATTGGGTCCCACGCCTCTCGTGGACCCCATGCTCCATGTCTGAAGCGTGAACGGGGCAGGTGCGGGTAGCGTCGGGCGTTGTTTTCTCCACGCGCAACGGCTACTTAAAGCCTGTGGAGTGACCTAAAAGCTGGGCTGGGTCGGCGACGGACTGACACTACACTGCCCGTTGGGCTCGGCTGCGCGGCGCCCTCCTCCTCCCCCACCCCTCTCACTCGCGCACGAACACAGCACGCGCCGCACCCCTGCTCTCTCCTGCGACCAAATCTGCGGCGGGGAGTGAGCACACTGAGGGCGGTCTACTCCTCCTCCTCCCCGTTCGCGAGCGAGCGATCCGGCAACCATGAACATCTTCAAGAAGAAGGTCGACCCCAAAGGTGCGGCTACTCACTCTTGGATTTCCTTTGTCGTCGTCGGGGATCCGCGAGAAATTTGGGGGATTGTCGCCGCCGTTTTATTCTGCTTAACTTCGATTATTCGGGGGTGGAAGTGCCGTTTCCGCCGTCCGGACTCCGGAGGCGAGGTTCTCCATGGATTTCTGCCTCCGCGGACGGGGAGGGAAGGCAGCCTGGTTGGGGTTAGGGTTTTAGGGCAGCTTGCGCAGTTTTGTGGGAGGAGGGGAGGAGTCAAAGCGTCCCGTTACGCGTGCGGGTTCTCCACAAACTCGTTGTGGAAAAATGCGGATCACAAGCTTTCTGTGCTGATGAATTGCTGTTTGTTTGCCACTTGCAGAGGCTCTCAGGACCAGCAAGCGTGAAATGGCGGTCGCCACGCGGGGTGAGCAACTGAGCACTGCTGATCAATTGTTTGCCACTGTCAGCAGCGTATTAGTAGTTTGCATTGCTACCCAGGCATCCTGGAGAATTTCAGGAATTGCTGACATATTTGCTAGTCGGGCTGTGTTACATTGAATCAGACGAGCACATGCAACATGTTCATGAATCTGGGATGTAGGTGGATATGTCATAGCTTGTATTGTTGCAGATTTGGCATATCAATTTTACATTAGCTTTTCAATTTAAAGAATGCAGCTTAGGCAGCAGCCCTTTTAGCCTTTATTCAATATATTGCTCTGCAGTGATGCTAAAAAATCCAGCTATTGTTACCACACTTATATTGAATCAGATCAGGGAAACATCATAAATTTGGTAAACCAGTGGGTATGTGATAGTTTCTCTTGTTATAAATTTCAGAAATTAGATTACAGCAGCCCTTCAGTTTCAAACTAGGTTACATAATGCGCAACCATGTGCAAATTTTTCTGACATCAACTCCCTGTTTTACATATTTTAGGAGTTGAGCGAGAGATTGGCTCCCTGCAAATGGAGGTATGCACTACGTTGTTTGAGACATTTTAATATAACTACAATTTGAGCGGAGGCACGAAGTGGTTGTGTGAAATCTACCTTTGTCTGTTATCTCAAGATGCATTTTTTACTACAGTAGCCTTTGTTTTTGGGATGAGTCTTGCTGATATCTATGGTCTAACATAACACAATGGTTACCAAGCCCTAGCCACAATCTAGAAGCAGAAGCCCAACATCCTTGTGCCCCTATGCTAGCCTCCTCATGTGGTGTGAGTGGAAAACAAATCTCTGGTCTCGAGGTGTGTGATACTACATGTAGCTGCCTTGGGCATCTTTTTGTTATTACTTTACTTCTTAACTTCCCCTACTATAGCAAATTTGTTCATCTCTTTAGAGAGTACATAGGATCTGCCTTGGATATTTGTTTATTGTTAATGCATTTCTGTAACTTCCATTACTAGAAGTAGAAGCCACAGATTGGCATGGAAACTTTTGGACCCAGCAGACTGCCATGTGAGAACTACCTATGTGCAAATTATGTTGTCTGCTTTGGTGATTTCATGGTTGTAATTATGCAGGAAAAGAAGCTGGTTGCAGAGATAAAGAAGACTGCCAAGACTGGAAATGAGGTGAGTCTCTTAGGAAGTTGAGGGGGATCTGTAGTCCCCAGTTATCTTCGGCCCATGTTCTGACTATAGATGATCTGGATTTCGCAAGGCGGCAACCAAGATATTAGCTCGGCAACTTGTCAGGCTGAGGCAACAAATCCTCAATTTACAAGGCACACGGGCACAGATTCGTGGAGTAACTACTCACACACAGGCATGTCCACATTCCTGTACCTGTATTTTTTTTTTTAATTTTTGTTTTGATTGTGGACAATATTAACTTGTGATTAACACATCCTTCTTTATTCAGGCAATGTATGCCGGCACCTCAATCTCTGCTGGAATGAAAGGTGCAAGCAAAGCTATGGCAGCAATGAATAAGGTACGATGAAAGACATGTTAGTTGTTGTTCAGTACCAACACATCCTCTTAACAATTTTTGCTTGTGAACACCTTTTAGACTATATTCTAAGTAACTTCTATATTTCACTGCTCGTTTCAGCAAATGGAACCGGCGAAACAGATAAAGGTCATGAAAGAATTCCAGAAACAATCAACACAGTTGGACATGACGGTAATAATATTGGCACTGTGCTGGTTTGTGTTATGTTTTCAAAGTTCAAAGCTCCCTTGTGTCATAATTTAGACACTGTAAAACATAATGAACACTATGTATAGGGTTTTGATCCTGAGTCCTGACCAATATTCCTCACATGTTTCAATTGAAACTATCCCTGATGTAGAACAGTTGCCATTCACAAACTAGCAGAACCTCTTGGAATCCTCAAACATTACCCTTTTCACTTCGTCATTTACAATATTTGCAGCTTGCTAGTGTGCGAAACTATAGTATGTGATAGCAATTGAAACTATCCCTGATGTAGAACAGTTGCCGTCCACAAACTAGCAGAACCTCTTGGAATCCTCAAACATTACCCTTTTCATTTCATTTACAATATTTGCAGCTTGCTAGTGTGCGAAACTATAGTATGTGATAGCAATTTGTTAATCTTTTTTCTGAGGGACCAGACTGCAATTCCAAATACGAAAAGAATGTGTTGTATGCTTATAGCTGTCTCACATTGGAATGGCCATTTCCATGCAGCTTGAGATGATGTCTGATGCCATTGATGAAACACTTGACAAAGATGAGGCAGAGGAGGAAACAGAAGAGCTTACAAACCAGGTAACCCAAAGTTATTAGGATACCACCTTGTAAGGAATTCTGCATTGATTTCCACCAGATACAAAAATTTCATCCACGGTAAACTGGCTATGTCGGGCATGCAGGTCCTTGACGAGATTGGCGTCGATGTGGCTTCTCAGGTATGCTTTTAACACGTGGCAGCGGTCTGTCGAGCAGATACTGAGAGAATCTTATTTCTGAGTCGACTTACCGTTATCTTTCGGCAAAATGCAGCTTTCTTCAGCTCCCAAAGGGCGCATTGGAGCAACTAACAAGAAAGTTGATAACAGCCAAGCACGGTACGCAAATGATTTTTTTTCAACTGACAATTTAGGTCTGCCCATTATCTCTGCACTGCCTTTGTTTGTTTGTTTTTTTTTTTTTTTGAGCAAATTGTTGTTTCTGCAGTAATGGTGCTGCTCCTGCAAGGAACGTGGCGGCACCACCCGAATCCTCTGCCGAAGTCGACGATCTGGAGAGGCGGCTGGCATCTCTGCGCCGTATCTGAGTCTGAGCCGCTGAAGAAAAGACTTGTTTGTAATACTAGTAGTTATTCATCTATATATGTAAAGTTGTTTATATGTGTAGGGAAACAAAGAACTGCGCGTGATACGGTTGAACCTACCTAATGTTTTATTTATTTTCAAATTTATTAACTGCATAGTAAACCTAGTCGCTAGTCGCCTACTCGTCAGCCGATGGAACTAGGCGGAAGACAGCGGATTCATACAAAGGGAAGCATCGCAGCAGCTCTTATTGGATCATATCCGTGACTTGCACCAGGAGATGTTTCATGTCTTTCCAAGTTTCCAATTTTTACCCTAAAAACATAAGTGATTCCTTAGTTTCCAAATCCCTGAAGCTGCCCAATAGAAGTAAAGCCAGATCCGGAGATACCATAGATCTACCAGTCTTGAATGGAAATTCTGGTCTTGTCCAAAATTTTCGGTGACTACCAAACTTCTGAGCCCGGCGAAGGGGTTACAAAATGCAACTTAACCAAATTTAACTATGTTTTTAGCATAGTGATATGAAGTGATTTCAATGCAACACTTGCACCAATACCTACACACAAAGTAAATCGGGGTGCCACAACAAATAATACACGAAACATAATCTCAAGAGTACAACCACATAGGGATACAAATATTTATCTGAGGTTCGGCCACACCACAAAATTGTGCGTGCGTTCCCGTTTGAAGTGACATACAAAGGCTTTTATAGTCTCTTTCAACTCCCATCTGCCCAAGAGACGGCAAAGATCAAGCTGGGAATTTCACTAAAACAAAGCGTGTAATACAAACTTCCCGGAGCACCTCAGAAGCAAGAAATGAGTGATTCAATGGGAAACACCTAGTTAGTCGAAAACCAAATCATCGACTGGCGCCACAAGTGCACAATGGGTGGATCTTACTCCCAGAGTCACAAGTTTGAGTTTCTCATATAATCTCACAGTTTCTAGATTTAAAGTTTGAGTGAGAGAAGAAGGTAAAATCAATGAAGCTTTTTGGCTCAAAGCTGGTGTTCAATTAGAGATGGGGGAGGGGGGGGGGGGGGTTGTAAATTCCCCAAACTAGGTATAGAGCTATTAGAGCTTGAGTCAGGCCTGCACCAGAAATTTCGATGTGGTTCTGAACAATGTGTCTACTCTCAAAATTCGAGTTAGCCTGGAAATTTCAGTCCTACACCAAAGTTACGTTTAGGAGGTACCAATGTAACCAGAACAAGCTTGCCAGAAAAATGACCTTATGATATATAACCGGAATGTCTAAGGCTAGAATTTCCGAGCATACAACCAAAATTTTTTGTTCAACAACATCCTAGCGACCATAACACTCAAGGCCAGAAATTATGAGACAAAGAGTCCGCTAATTCCTAGCACCAGAATTTCCGGTTCACTGAAAAACAACACTATATCAACTAGGGCTTAGGGTTCTAGCTCTATGGTGTTGTGGGGTATGTTAATGATCTTTTGAGCACAATGACACCTGCAAGTAATGAGACTTGACCCCTCTTAATAGTATGGCATCCTACACTCATAATTGAAGTTCAAATGAATTTGAAAGTTTGTTTTCATCCAACTTCATATGCAAAAGTTATGATTTTTAAGTAAGTATTAAGGGTTGTGCTGTAATAGCCAGGGATATTTTTCTCACTTTTAACTTCTCCTATCCCCCTATACCCTCATAAATAATATTATTTTAATAGTCATAGTATCATGTAATCAATTATCACAGTTAAGTAGTGTCTTCTAGCAAAGGCACGTTAAGTGGTGTCCACCAGCAGATACCATCATTTAAGATCAAATTTACCCGCTAAAGACTGACAGTTTGAGATCCATTCATGGATGCACAACAGCAGCACACCAACAGAAAGTTCGACACAAAGGTTAGTAGGTTACCTGCAAAGTTGACAGTCATATGCTTGTAGATAACGGCCTTACAGGATTCCAGTCGTTTATATTTGGGATTAGCATGGTACAGGTGCCCAAAGTTGGTAAGGCAAGCATTTGTACCTGATATTTTCCTTTGTCGGAGAGGAATTTACAGCTCATTCTAATTCTAATATTACAAATCTGCCACCACAGAGCTCATAGTACAATTATCAAGTGAGGCTGACACCAAACATAACTTTCACAGGTCGCCCTCAAATGGTTGAACAGTTGACAGATGTGCAAATAGTAAAGATTAGTTTAATTAGCTGGAAATATCATTCCCTTTGTCATTACACTAAATACCCGCACAAATTAAATCATTCTCAGTGGAGGTGCCCGTACAACACATCAGTCAAACTCCCCTCCAGCAGCGCTCGCACAACTGCGTATTGGTTGATTCTCTCTGATCTTTTCTGTTATTTCTAAGGAACACGGGCCCTGAACTGTGATGCTTGATGGCTTCACAAGTGTTAATCTTCGAAACCTCATGTACTATTATTGCTCATCATACACTTGTTCATCTTCAGTTGATGATGTCTGCCCGAAAGCTAGTAGGCTCATATGTCTGGATCCTTCTGGTATCATAGCGCGAACAACCTGCATGTTCATCAAGCATGTCTAAGAAATAGGATATGTACAAAGACACAAGTGCCCACAAGTATAGAAAGAAAACTACCAGTTCAACTGATAATTTATCTCTCTATAATTTTTTTTTTTAAATGACAGAAGAAACCCCAGCTTTTATAGAAAGCTTAATCAGAATCTATAAATTATTTTTTCTTATATGTAAATCAAGGAAACAACAAAAGTAACTTGGCTCTAGTGTTGAATCCAAGAAGTCCTGATAAAAAAACATGGCATGCCTAAATGGCACATAACAGATCATGGTATTAATTTATAGGGTAAATTATTTTCACGACAAGCTGGTAAAAGACAAATATATGCTTGAAAGAGATTGTATCACCAGATCATATAAAATAAAAAACATATACATGTAAGCCTTTGGTTTGAAGCCTTAGATCAGCGAAAAAGGGATTTTAATCTTGTCAACTGTAGCAGATTCATGCAGAAAGCCCAGGCAGAATCCAGCAAACCTTTTCTATCTCATCACAGATGGTTGGGCTCTCTCGGAGATACTGCAGTGCCTTTTCCCTGCCTTGGCCCAATCTGAGCAATTGTTCAAGCAAAAAAAAGGTGCATATCAAAGCCACATCTATACATGGAGATAATCTTTTTTACCAAAACATGAAGATAATTACACTGTAACACCAATCTCCTACCAACCTAAGTACCTAACCAAGGATGACAAAAAGTAAAGCAGAATGGTAGTGACAAGGACAATGTAACTCCCTAGTTTGAATCGAAGTAATGCAAGTAATAAACTGTTGTGTTAAAAAATGGTATCAGTTTCTGAATATTCGGATTCAATTCTGATACAGTATGATCAGAACGACTCTTAATGATGACCTGGAAGCTCTCTATCTGATTATCAGGACATATTGACAACAGAAGGTGTCCCGCAAAGGAGAAGAAGAAAAAACTCACATCTGCATTTAATTACTTGGAAAACTACATATCAAGAAGGCTCGGATCTTAAGAGTTATCTTATTATATTATAAGCACAAAAAAAGAACAGTATTAAAAGACAAGGACCCATAATGAGGCCTTTCCAAGGGTCTCATATAGTTAGCCCAAATATGTGAAAAACCACATGGAAATGGATCTAAGAAAGATTTGTCAAAGTAGTATTGCTTTCAAAACCAAATGACATCTGAAGATAGCCCCATAAGAAACATATTGTTTAAACCTCAATAATTCAGCGAAAGATTAAACTCTTCTAAAGCTCCTGGCATACCTTATATCTTTGTAGCTGTACCATGAACCCTTCTTTGCAACGACATCCATCAGCTCAGCACAATCAAGAACGCACCCCTGTCCAATATTTTGTTTAGCGTATGATACAAAGACAAAAGCCAACAAAAAAAAAACTATAAACTTACCAATTTACTAACACCCTCCCCAAATATGATTTCAAATTCAGCTTGCTTGTAGGGCCTAGATACCTTGCAAAGAGGGGGACATCATGCCTACTGTAAAAGTGTCAATCAGAAATACAGAACTGTACAAAATTTGGACATACTTTACTCTTCTGCACTCTGACACGAACCTTCACACCAACATCTTCATCTCCCTTGGCCTTGGAAAAACAAAAACAAGCATAACAATCATTCCCACCTCAACTTTCAGGATAGATAAAATTTATTTTATTGTTCTCACAGATTTTATCTTCCCAATGGGCCGTATCTCAAGGCGGACAGATGCAAAGAATTTCAAGGCTATCCCCCCACTAGTGACTTCAGGATTCCCATAGAACACCCCAATCTGTTGAATATCAAATCCATCAAATGAATTAATAAAATGGAAATAAGCAATTAGCTGGGAGTCAATGTAACTGTTTCAGTATTACACCTTGTATCTTATTTGATTCAAGAACATAAGAGTACAGCCAGCCTTTGAGGCATTGCCTGACATCTTTCTCAATGCTTGACTCATCAGACGAGCTTGTAGACCCATCTGTTGCATCCCTATCTCACCCTGAAAGATAGATAAATTAAATTGTCGATGCATCATTTCATACAGAACCAGCAAAAAAGAAAAAAAAGGGAGAGGGAAACATACTTCAATTTCTGCACGTGGAGTGAGTGCTGACACTGAATCGATACAGATAAGATCTATTGCTCCAGATCTGCACATACGGTCTGCAACTGATACACAGTAAGAATATATTAGCAAATTTTCATGTAAACAAATATCTAAATACATAGTGATCTTCATGGTTAACAAATAAAGCAAGAAATTTGTATTGACATACAAACCCACAAACAGAATAAAACAACACAGCATATAGATGCTTGTAGTTCTCAAAATCCCGCACGTGCTATCATTTTGTTCGAGAAGAAATACCTATTGCTGACAAAATTTCAACACTACATTTTGGGTTGTAAATGAGTACAAAATGGTAAATTATTTGAGAAAAATACGAAAGCATGTCAGATCACTAGACATATCCCAGCCTAGAAATAAATACTATGTAGATCAGATGATAATCATTAAATTTGTAGCTTTTAAATCAACACCGTCCATCCCAGAAAGAATTCAATTCTAGCTTTTCCCTAAGTCAAACAATCTCAAGTTTGACTAAATCTATACAAAAAATACTAATATGTATGGTACTATAAGTATCATTAGATTAACCATGGAATATATTTTCATAGTAATCCTATTTGGAAAATAAATGTTGATACCATTTTTCTAAAAACTTAATCAAACTTAACAAAATTTGACTTAGTCCAAACCTAGAAATCATGGCAGAGGCTGCAAGTAACAGTTCTGTACCATCTCAAAATAGAAAAGTAAACTTCCATGGCAGACATCTGCCAAAAGAAAGTTTATACAAGCCTCAACTGAAAGAGGCTTACTTAGAAAAAAAAAAAAATTATTGTGCGACCAAACCATCTCTGCAGGATTCTCATATGTTAAATTTAGATATAGGATTCTAGAGGATGAATATCAAACATGAGTGGAACAATATATGAATTGAGATAAAAACTCAAAAGGATGAATATGACTATATGAGTCCTTTACTAGATAAAAGCTGTAAAATAATACTAAAGTAGAGGGAGGATCAACATTAGGTAAAGAAACGTTGAGCCCTATATGTGTGGAATGGATTACTTTCTAGTGCCATCTCTCCGTTGTCAGGCTGGCAGACAATCAGATTTTCAATATCTACCCCAAGAGCTTTTGAATAAGCTGGATCAAAAGCATGCTCTGCATCAACAAGCATGGCATTTCCTCCGAGCTTCTGCATATTGGATATTAAACAACTTTTATTGCCATAATTGTTTAATGCTTGATCAGAAAAAGTAGTCATTACTATAATATCACAAACCTGTACTTCAGCAATTGCATGCAAAGCTAGGGTAGTCTTTCCACTGCTTTCTGGGCCATACACCTGCAAGGTTTTACAAATCGAATCATTTAAAGATAGGAGATAAAAATCCAAAATACAGGTAAGACCACTACAGGTTTTTTTTTTTTTTTTTTTTTTTGGGTAGAAATCATGGCTTGGCCTGAATGTGCTTAGATAGAAGAAAGAATGAAACACACTATCTGTATTAGTGCAGAAAGCATAAAATAAGAAATTACCTCCACTACTCTTCCTTTTGGAAGGCCACCACCCAGAGCAAAATCTAGTGTTAGACAACCACTTGGGAATGTCTCACTGGATTGGACACAGTAATAATCAGTATAATAGTAATACAGAACAAATGTGATTGATAATGAATTTTACATTGAAAGAATCAAGAAACTAAAACATACACAAAAGCACCACCAGCACTGCCTAATCTTGTAACACTTCCTTTTCCAAAAGAGCTGTTTATGTCATTCATAGCTGCATCAAGAGCTTTTTGCTGCAGATAAAATTGTGAATAAATCTCTCTTAATGACAATGCAAAGCAACAATGCAATGCATCACTATTCAAAAGGTATAATACTATTTCAAGCAGATAAGTCATCCATTACAAAAAGGTCAAGAAGTGTGAGATGCCCAAATGCCTTTCAAATTCAAGATAGCTGCGTTCAAAAAGTAGGAACGCATATCCAAACAAAGTCAAACCATATGACACCAATGCAAGTATATCTGACTGCAGTACTGTCAACTTTCAACTTAAGTGGACCAAAGTAGAGAATTGCCTTATTGACAACAAAGACTACTAATGTTCCTGATCAGATCAAAACCTATGGATTGCAGCATCTCACTTGATTCACATTATGTCATCACAGCTGACAGCTCCATTTGTGAGTAGCAACACTATAGCAAGTGATTTTGTCTGCTTTGAGTACATATCAGCAAAATAGACTCAAGCGAAAATTGAGGGTCAAAATGTTGATATGGACTTAATTTAGCTTCTCCTACTCAAATGTGGGATTCTTCTCATGATGAAATCCAAACCCTCCCTCCCTCTATCACACCCAAAATGAGGCATAGCACACTGCTCTGTCACCTCTTCTTTCTCTTACATGTCTGCTAAGATCATAGATATATATTGTATTAATAGGCAAGGTAGGTAGTAGGTAGTCATGGCTTTTTGTTTCACCTGGACTGCTGGTCTGCTGCAATTCACAGAAGTCCTTGCATAGACTTGAGGGATTAAATTCCTCTGCAGTAAGTTTATTAGATGAATAGGATGTAGTACAACAGAATGCTTCTCCCAATCACACGTGAGGACGTTCTTACATGTTGTCCCTATTTGAAACTTTTGAAGTTCATATCTCATAATTATTGTTAGCTCAATTGGTCAATGGCATAACAACAGAACCAACTAATCCGATAGATTCTTACTAGAAGAGAAACCAAATACCTAACAGTAAGACACGTCCGCCCCTGATGCAAGCTTTAAAGCACGTGATGTAGGGGTCAAGCTTGTTAATTTTCCAACGTGCTTCATTTGGTATACAAGCGCAGCGCTATAAGCATAGCACAGTGATGCCTTTCGTTCCTACTTCCTATTGACAAGACATGAAAACCAGCAACAGAAGTTCACTGCAGCTGGAGCAATGCCACTTCGCACACCATGTGTCAGATGCAATGCAGTGACAACTGAACGGATAAGAACACAAACAATTCCCCACCGCAGCAAACACCGTGCTGTCCTTACTGTCCACATCGCCGCGCTGCGCCGCACTCTCAGTTCTGGACCTCATGCGTCGGCGCGAAGACGATACAGAGCGGTTCCCGCTGACTGCGCCTCACTCGTTCGAAGAAATGGCACCAACGGAGAACAAGAAGAAAGGGAGGACAAGCCGAAGAAGGAGAGCAAGGCAATAGAGAAGTAAGAGGAGATACTCTTACGCGGTCGACCAGGCGAGGGTCGTCCTCTCCGGAGAGCGCCCCGTTCCCACCGCCGGCGACGAACTCGCAGCGCAGCCGCCGTGCGCGCGCCGTTAGGCCGCTTGCCGCGGCGCGGGGCGCGGCGCGTCTCCGGCTACTACGGGCTGGAAAAGAGGGAGCGAGATGGGAGGCGGTAACAGCGGAGACGGCCATTGGCATGCGTGGCTCCCCTCCGAGCTCGAAGGCGGCGGCGGCGAGCGCTCGGTGTCCCCGCGGGGAGAGTGGAAAGGGAGAAGACTGGAGAGCCGAGCGAAGAAGCAACACGTGAGATAGTGGTGGTCGAACACCTCGCCTCGAGATTCGTGAGACGGTCGGCTGGGAGCATTTCACGATCGACGATCGTGATCATTTAATCCGTGATCGATTCCTCTTTGGTTTGAATTCCTGAATTCCTCTTCTTTTGTACTCCCACCGTCCATAAAAAAACGTTATTGTTGATGTGCGTACTACAAATTTGATTCGATTTATAGAAATATGTGTAACATTTGTATCTCTAAATAAATTTATTAAAAAACGAGATTTAAAAAATCTTTCAGTGATACTAATTATGTGTTATAAATATTAATGGTTTTTAATATATATTTAGTCAAAGTTGTTTCTCGGAGAGAAAAACAACTCGTTTTTAAGGGACGAGGGAGTATAGTTCACTTTAGTTTTTTTTTAAAATTAAATTCAACTAATTTTAACCATACTTGTAGGAAAAAACACATTGATATTTACCATTCAGTTGAATACCACAATATGAATCGAATGAAACTAATTTGGTCTGTTTGGATGTCAAAAACAGTTCCGATTATCTATAGAATCATAAGAAACTTTGTCAAATTGGTAAAAAACAATATTGATTTTAGGTAGAAATGTTTCTATTGATTCTCTCCTTTTTACTATAGATTAGAATCATCTTCAGAGTAGTTTAGTTTCTCCTTTATTTGGATTCTTTGTTTCCTACCTCTGACTCCCCTCTAATGTAGAAGTATCTGTACTGGAAAAACAAGTGAAACCAATTAAAACTTGTTGCTTTTGGATGTTTGCCAATAAAATTTTATATTTTTATATAAAACATATATTTTTGTAATTTTTATGATTTTTTGTTGCCTTTTAAGAATTATAAAAAATCTGACCAACTAGCCAAAAGATTTGAGAATGGGATTCTGATTCAACAAAAAGAAAATCTGAGGAGAAACTTGACCTAAAGCTTACGAGAGATAGATTTCTACCTACCCTTAACGTTCTAAATGTTATTGATTTTTTTTCTCAGACTTGATTAAAATTTTAAAAGTTTAATTACGATAAAGCCAAAGCCAATAATTTCAACAAGTGGAGAGAGTACTAGCGCCCTGTTCAGTTCAAGACAATTTTTTTTAAGATTTTCAGTCACATCAATTTTGCGGCATCTACATAAAATATTAAATGTATGTAAAAAAATTAACTAATTGTACAGTTTATTTGTACACGTCAAGACGAATCTTTTGAATTTAATTAGCTTATAATTGAAAAAAATTAAAAAATACAAACGAAAATAATACAGTATCAGAACACCCGAAAAGCCATTTTTTTTTCAATTAAACAGGCTGCATACTCGCGGATTTGGATTACCTGGAAGCCACGGCTCACGGCTCCTCTGGAACTCCGGTTGGCTCCTACGAACTCCCCCACCCAAACAAACGAGTAGTACGAGGTGCTAACCTCTTTTCTCCCTCCCGCCGCCTGAACTCGTCTCGCCCGCGCTCGATCTCCTCAATCCGCTTGCCGCGCCTCAACCCGAAGGAGAGTGCGCTCGGTGGAGCACCTCCTGGGGCCCAGCGTCCTCGCGACCAGCTCCGGCGCGGCGTCCGCCCTCTGCAGCCCTGTGGCCCAGCGACCATCGCTGTTGTCCTACTTCGCTACTAGCCACCTTGGCCGGCGACGAGCACCACCAGGTATTCCCTCCCCTGGCGCCCCCCCCCCCCCCCCCCCCCCCAAACCTTCCTGCTGTGCGAAGCCGTCCGCCCCTGATGCAGCGTGGTTTCCGATCCGGCCAGGGCTTGTGTATTCCTAAGGAACCTTGATTAGATTTAATTAGGGTTTGTTTGGTACCACCGCCTAGGGTTTGAGTATCCGTAAGGAATCTAACTAGGATTTAATTAGGGTTTGCTTGGTAACACACCACCCATATTAGTTTGTGGTCAAATTTTGGTTTATTTATGCCGGATTAGTGATTTTTTCAACTCTGCGTGTTCCAACAGATTCGTTGTATGGATAGATAGCAGTTGGGATCCGAAAATTTAATGTTATATGTTATGCCGTGTTCGATTTTAGGTGATGCCAGATTAATGAATTTTTTGACTATGAGTGTAGATTTGTTGCGTATTTGTGTTCTAGCTTTGTTTCGATTGGTGATAATATTTGGGATCTTAAACTATTTATGCACTTGAATTTGCATGCAGCTGATTATGTTGTGGTTTATGTTGGTAGGCATATGTGCATTCTAGCTCTGTTTGGATAGGTATTTAGTTGTTTATTATTGTTTGGGTTTATTATTTGTGATAGCTTGTCAGCAAGCGTATTTGAATTGCTCTCAATTCATATTACTAGCCATTTTTGTGATACGATGCATCCACATTGGTGCTGATATTCAATCCTCTGTGCTTACCAGGTAGCAGCAATTGTTCTGCTGCAGTCTGACAAAGTGGAGGGCTTAGGAGTTGCTTCTTCTTTGATGTCTGAACAATCTTTGCTTTATTTGGGATTGCTGGGAGAGCACTCTCGTGCGACGAGGAAAAGGCACAAGGTTCCGTTCCACTGCATGCATCAAGAGCCCATTTGGTTTCCTTGTTCTGAGGTGTCATTCGCTGGTACTCAGAGTCAGCCTGGTTTTCTCGAAAGATCAGCAGCTACTCTCGGATTCAGGACTTTGTCACAGCTGATAGCATCAACTTAATACATCTTTATCCAAGATGGCTCTGCAAAACATTGGTGCTTCAAACAGGGATGATGCCTTCTACAGGTACAAGATGCCCAGAATGATTACCAAGATAGAAGGTCGTGGTCGTGGTATCAAGACAAATATTGTGAACATGGTTGACATAGCAAAAGCACTTGCCAGGCCAGCTTCCTATACAACCAAGTACTTTGGATGTGAGCTTGGCGCACAGTCCAAATTTGATGAGAAGACAGGGATTGCCTTGGTTAATGGGGCTCATGATACTGCAAAGCTGGCTGGTCTCCTTGAAGTATTCATCAAGAAGTATGTCCAGTGTTATAGGTGTGGGAATCCTGAGACTGAGATTCTCATCTCAAAGACCCAGAAGATATCACTGAAATGTGCAGCCTGTGGGTTCGTCTCAGATGTCGACATGGGGGACAAGCTCACAACCTTCATCCTGAAAAACCCACCAGAACAGAAGAAGGGAGGAAAAGACAAGAAGGCCATGAGAAGAGCTGAGAAGGAACGCCTGAAGGAAGGTGAAGCTGCTGACGAGGAGCAGAAGAAACTGAAGACGAATGCAAAGAAGAAGGGTGCATCTTCCAAGGAGTCCACTGCCAAGGGTTCAAAGAAGAAGGCTACTGCTGCTGGCTCTGATGAGGACCACTCAACCTCTCCAACTCGCAGTCGTGATGGTGACCATGCAGCTGCAGATGAGGAAGAGGATGATGATGATGTCCAGTGGCAGACTGACACTTCTATCGAGGCTGCGAAGCAGCGTATGCAGGAGCAGCTGAGTGCAGCAACTGCTGAAATGGTGATGCTGTCCACTGAGACTGAGAAGAAGAAAGAAGCAACCCACAAAAATGGCACTGCTAATGGTTCAGCAAAAGAACTCCCTGATGAAAAGCCTGCCGTCAGTAAGCCTAGTCCCTATGAAGAACTGATTGGGGACATCAAAGCTAACCTGGGGAGTGCTCCCACACCTACCCAGCTCAAGGCTGTGCTGGCCTCCTCCACCCTTCCTCCCCAGGACGTGATGAATGCTCTCCTCGAGGCTCTCTTTGACGGTGTGGGCAAGGGATTCGCGAAGGAGGTCGTGAAGAACAAGAAGTACCTTGCAGTTGCTGTGCTAGATGAGGGTGCCCAGACCCTGCTGGTTCAGGCCATTGAGGCTTTTGGCAGCAAGTGTAACGCCGAGGTGCTGAAGGAGGTCCCAGTTGTCCTGAAAGCCGTTGCAGCTTCAAAGGACTCCCAGGTCGTCAAGAACGCCAAGCCATTTGTCGAGTGGCTCCAGAGCGCCGAGTTTGAGTCTGAGGACGAGGATGATGATGAGTGAAGAGGCGATGCCGCTCTACTGCTCATGGCTGCACTTAATAATATTATTTCAGAAGTCTATTTTACTTGTCTGGTGCCATCGTGTCAGTCTTCGCCAGGTGCGATGTCTAAAAACTGTTAGTGTCGTGTCTGCGCAGCATACCCTATGTGGTTAGCTGCGTTTGGTATCAGCCGGTTTGGTATCTTGATGTCATGGTTTATTATATGTTCCTGTGGATTGCTACTATATTTTTGCTTGAGATGTGTTTTTATAACCTTTTGGGATGTTGCATTTTCTTACTGCATCGTTTTTGTATTTCAAGGGTTGATGAGGTTTTATATCAAAACTTGCATGAATCCTTACCAGATAAGGCTACTGGTTAGTCATCTTCATAACGGAAGACGCATGTGGCGTTGTTTTGATTGAGCTAGAAGCCTGTGTGTGTATTGTCAGTTCATCAGATAGGGACGGACGAATCCCATTCCTGCAAACTAGAAATGTTCGCTGCGGTGACGCTTATGGCCATTGTATATTAACCGTGGATTTTTCATTATGTTGTATATGTATATTTTGAGTCATATAAAGATCATTTGTAAGCTCGTTGAAGCCATACATGGCCATTATTAGATATTTGTTTTTGATTTGTAGTTAAGCACATGAGTACGAGTAATGGTAGTTGAATCGTTCTTTGTGAAATGTGTTATTTTCTTAAAAAATATTATTTTTAATTTATTTATTTATTAAGCGCGGGATAATAATTTGTTGAAATATTTCAAATTTGTCTCGAAATTTTTTAATGTTTGGAAACATCTCATAACATCGCAAAGTAGCCACAAAACAAATTTTATATTTGTTGGTTTAATAATTTAATGTGTAGAAATCATGGAAGGTATATTTATTATTAATTGAAAGAGGTTATTTTAAATCATTTGAAAACTGTTTATTTTCTAAGTTTTATATTTTTATACATAGTGTGCATCATGGATAGGCTAAACAAAAAAATTCATGATTTTAGGAACTCTAATTATTTTTATATAAAATAAATAAAATCAGCTTGTTATGAGATGAAATAAAAGGCACCAAAAGGAGGTGGGCATTTGGGCTGAATCTGGCCCAGATGGGCCCAATAATAGCGAGGGCATAGTGGAAGCCCGGCCCATCAAAAATATGGATGACGGGTTGATTTCCGAAACGCGAAGGGCTTTTTTAAAAAAAACATCTGAGAAGAACTGGACAACGGGTTCTATTTCACTAAAGTTTAAGGGTTTCTTTTGGAAAACGATCGGGAACCGCTTTGTCCGATCGCCTGAGCAAGTCCATTCGTTGTTAGATAAAATTTCTGTCCTTAGGTCCTGATATATTTTGAAAGTACTTTTGCCATTGCCATTACTAAGATACTAAATTTGATTAATAAACATAAAAAAGTTTGAGCTATAATAATAACTTTAGGACAGAGGAAGTATACATTGTCAATTTGCCATCTTGAACGATCATATTTTTAAACCCACGGTATCGAAGGAAGGGTCTGGAAAACAAAGGAAAAATCAAAGAAGGGCGTGGTTTATTGCTTTTGTTTTAAAACTCGTGGAGTGCTAAATTTAACGACCCCATTTTTTCCGCTGCACGCGCGGAGGAAAAAGGCAGCCAACGAAGAGGTCCGGCGCCCCCACGCGAGCCGCGTCCGCGTGTGCCTAATAAACTTGGGAAATAAAGCCGGCAACAAAATTTCCGACGCGCTGACAGGCTGAAACGCAGGGCGCCCCCTCCTTCGTCTTCCTCTCCCTCCCCAATCCCAGAGACCCAGCCAAATCCCATCCGAAATCGCCTCCCCCTCGCGTCCCTCCGCTTCGCTTCGCCTCGCCGAGCAAGGAAGAGCAGAGAGAAGCGACGCCGCGTCCCTCCCCGCCTTCCTCCCGTGTCGAGCTCTTCCCGGAGCCACCGGAGGCGCAGACGTTGGGACAGCATCGCGCGTCCCACGCCGGTGAGTTGCATCGTCCTCCCCTCCTCCTCCTCTTCTCACGCTTGGCGGGGCCCCGATGGAGCTCGGATCCGTGCGAGGATAGTTGGCATGCGTTTGTCTCCTCGGCTAATGGTAGGTGTTGGGTGGTTGGTCGAACGATCGCGCTGTCGTCGTCCCCAATCGAATTCAGCGCTGCACCCCCAGTCCCACCCCCCAGGGGGGTCGTCACTCGACCGATGGTTGGATTGCTTTGCTGATTACGATCTGGTTGCTTTTGGGTGCTCATTCCGTGCGTGCTCTTCCCCCCCCCCCCCCCCCCCCCCTCCTCCAGGTATGCAGAACCAGATCGTGTGCCATGCTTGCCGGACCGTTCTGCTCTACCCGCGAGGCGCATCCAGCGTCTGCTGCGCGGTTTGCCAGGCCATCACCACCGTGCCGCCACCAGGTACATACCGGATGCTTGGTTCCCCTTTTGACTGCTTGCTCCTCTGGGACTGAGACGCGGCAATAATAGCCTCTGATTCTCTCAACCTGTGCACAGCGAATTAGCTACGGGTGCAAGAGAAACGAAATATTTGAGTTTCACATCATATGCTATAACAATGATAATGTTTTAATAATAGTGATAATGTTTTGATAATAGTAGTACTGAACTACGTAGTTCCGTTGTGTTTGGCAGGACACACATGTAAAATGGAATGGAAAATAATTTGCATGTCCCAAGCAACTCTATCCTTTTTGAACACGAGTTGTTCAGTTTGTTTGGAAAAGTCGGTTGTTACTAAAGTTCAGGCTTAGTTTTACTATATGCATCTCTTTGTGTTTACCTCTGGGTATCATCCATGATTCATGCTATTCTAATACTTTGATTAGGTTGCACTCGCACTTGGTTTTTTCTTGCTGTGGCCTTCTGGATGGAAAACAGAGAAGTTGGGGCTTTGCTAAAATAATGAACAATCCAGTTTTACACGTCAGGGCATTGACCATTCTCCTGTCTATGCTCTGTATAGGTTGCATTTAGATACTGGGTACTGGTTTCTGTGCTTCTAGGCGTTTGACTGATGCTGGTACACCGTACAGCACAGTTGGTATTTTTGTATATGTGTGTTCATCCAATTGCATGTATTCGGTGATCCTAGCATCAAAACACAAATAGGAATCCAAAATTGTCCATTTATCCACCATCAGGGTTCTCACTACATCTCAAGCCTCTCTTATTCTTAAGAATACGTGTTATCTATAGTTTCCCACTTCCATCTCGTCTGCCCTCTTTTGTAGTTTTCCCAATAGAATCCTAAAAATTTGGTGAGCCCACATCACAAAAATAAGCATGTTAGCTCACTGAACATGGCATTTTTAATTGCTTTCACCTGCTTGTTTCTATCGCTGCCTTACAGCCTTAGAATGTGGTGTAGTTAAAAAAAAAAACTACACCATTTGTGTTCATAACTACACCATTTGTGTTTATATAACATTAGAAGCTAATCCCTCGCACCTTTGGCAACAAGCTCAATCTTTCTATCAAGCTACAGATTTTGTATCCTTTCCTTCTCTCCCTTTTTGTTCCCAGTTTGTTTATGTGCTCACCTATATGTTCCAGTCATCTTCTACCACCATGCATCTTGTTCACTATTTGTTTTGAAATGAGGCAAATCCTACAATATGACTTAGTATGTCTGATATTCTCTGTTTCCAATGGAGTTTTCCCCCACTTTGCATGAACAGAAAAGATTTACAAAGGTCTTCTGAATACCATTATGAGATTTATAGTTGGTTCTTAGTCCTACACACTACTTTGATGTTCTTTTAACTTGGTTATTGCAGGACTGGAGATGGCTCAGCTTATATGTGGTGGTTGTCGAACTTTGCTGATGTATACTCGCAGTGCAGACACCGTAAGGTGTTCATGTTGCAACACAGTCAACCTTGTTAGACCAGGTACTGTTGATTTCCCCCCTATCCGTCCCTCTCAGCTTTTATACATAACTACTTTCAGACATTCATCCTCTCTGTATATCGAAATACTCTGTTTGACCGTTGTCACTCACAATGAAACTGAGTAAATCTATTCATAACACCATAACAACAACAACAACAACAACATAAGCCTTTTGTCCCAAGCGAGTTGGGGTAGGCTAGAGATGAAACCCACAAGAGACCAAGATTAGAGAAACACAAAACGGACACAAGACGAAAGGTAGAGTTAGGGATAAACAGAAAAGGAAGCAAAGGTCACGGTTCAGGCACATTGATTGCTAACCTCCAGGCGCTCCTATCCATAGCTACTTCCTTGGAGATATTCCACTCTTTAAGGTCTCTCTTAACCGACTCGTCCCAAGTCAGTTTAGGCCGACCTCTACCTCTCTTAACATCTTCGACCCGCTTTAGAACCGCGCTGCGCACCGCCGCATCAGGAGGCCTTCGTTGGACATGTCCAAACCATCTCAACCGATGTTGAATCAGTTTTTCCTCAATTGGTGCCACCCCGACCCTCTCCCGAATGTCCTCGTTCCGGATTCTATCCCTTCTTGTGTGCCCACAAAACCAACGTAGCATACGCATCTCTGCTACACTCAGTTGTTGGACATGTCGTCTTTTTGTAGGCCAGCATTCAGCACCGTATAGCATCGCCGGGCGAATCGCTGTCCTATAAAACTTACCTTTTAGTTTTTGTGGCACCCTCTTGTCACAGAGGACGCCAGAAGCTTGACGCCATTTCAGCCAACCGGCTGAAATTCTATGCCTAACATCTTCATCAATGTCGCCATCCTTTTGAAGCATCGATCCTAGATACCGGAAGGTATCCCTCTTGGCCACCACTTGTCCATCGAGGCTAACGTCACCATCCTCATGTCTAGCCGCGCTGAAACTACACATCATGTACTCGGTCTTGGTCCTACTAAGTCTGAATCCTTTCGACTCTAATGTGTGCCTCCACAGCTCTAACTTACTATCAACCCCTGCCCTACTCTCGTCAACTAGCACCACATCATCAGCGAAGAGCATACACCAAGGGATATCACCTTGTATGTCCCTTGTGACCTCATCCATCACCAAAGCAAATAGATAAGGGCTCAATGCTGACCCCTGATGTAGCCCTACTTTAATTGGAAAGTCACTAGTGTCACCATCACATGTTCGAACACGCGTCATCGCGTCCTTGTACATATCCTTGATGAGGGTAATGTACTTAGCTGGGGCCTTGTGCTTTTCCAATGCCCACCACATGACGTTTCTTGGTACTTTGTCATACGCCTTCTCGAGGTCAATAAAGACCAAGTGCAAGTCCTTCTTCTGCTCCCTGTATCTCTCCATCAACTGGCGTATTAAGAAAATCGCCTCCATGGTCGACCTTCCAGGCATGAACCCAAACTGGTTTTGGGTCACACTTGTCACTCTTCTTAAGCGATGTTCGATAATCCTTTCCCAGAGCTTCATCGTATGGCTCATCAGCTTGATCCCACGATAGTTAGTACAACTTTGAACATCCCCCTTGTTCTTGAAGATCGGTACTAATATGCTTCTCCTCCATTCTTCGGGCATCTTGTTGGACCAAAAGATAAGGTTAAAAAGCTTAGTTAACCATACTGTCGCTCTGGCACCTAGGCACCTCCACACCTCAATAGGGATACCATCAGGGCCCATCGCTTTACCTCCCTTCATCCTCTTCAAAGCCTCCTTGATCTCTGCTTCCTGAAATCTCCTCACAAAGCGTCTGTTGGTATCATCAAATGGGTCATCCAACTCAAAGGTAGGACCCTCATTCTCCCCATTAAACAACTTGTCGAAGTACTCTCGCCATCTGTTCTTGATCTCCTCATCCTTCACCAGTAGTCGATCTGTCCCGTCCTTGATGCATTTGATTTGGTTGATGTCCCTTGTCTTCCTCTCTCGGATCCTAGCCATCCTATAAATGTCCTTCTCCCCTTCCCTCGTGCTTAGCCGTTGATAAAGGTCATCAAAAGCCTGGCCCTTTGCTACACTCACAGCTCGCTTTGCAACCCTCTTCGCTGTTTCATAACACCATAGCTTTATGTAAATATATTATTGTACTAAATTAGTTATGGTATCTTCAGCACATGTGGCACACGTGTTTCTTTCTGGTATCTTGTTTTAGCATGACCTATAAAACCAGGCATAGTTTGATGCTCCATTTAGTTGGGCAAGAGGACATTGAACAACGGCGGTGTGCTTTTAAACCTGTAATTGTGGGCCTCTGTGTGTATCTTGTTCTGTTTTTTGGTGGCTTTGCCCCTTTTAAACGGGTGGGGATGTTTTGTAGCCTGCTGAGGGGTTTCTGCCATTGAGGCAAAACTGTGTTTTCCTTCTTTCCTTTATAATGCAAGGCAGAGCTCCTGCCACTTTTCTTTCAAAAGTTTTTAGCTGTGCATGGAGCTTAGGTTGCTTGTCTATTTGTGTGAGTATCCCTAATGGTAAACAATTTCTCTTTTGTGCAGTGAATAATATAGCTCATGTGAACTGTGGCCAGTGCCGGACAACTTTGATGTATCCATATGGCGCACCTTCAGTAAAATGTGCCATATGCAATTATGTCACGACTACTGGAGTATGTCAAGCCTCATTCTTTGCCTGCTTGCCATGCAAATGCAATCAGTGTTATTGTGCAGTTTACTGACCTTTGTTCTACTCAGGTAAATACTGTGGCACCCACTCCATCTGCGAGACCAACATCAAATGAGGCTTCATACAGTGGTTCATCAACTTCTGCTGTATGTCCTTATCAATGAAATTCAATGGTTCAACTAGTCATTCTTGAAATGTAGAGTGATTTATCACCTTTTTGTTTTCATCCTGCAGCCTAAATCCCAACCTCAGAATGTAACTGTTGTTGTTGAGAACCCTATGACAGTTGATGACAAGGGAAAACTTGTAGGCTACCTTTTGACCTACTGAGTTGCATATTTTGCATTGTCGATTGAACCATCTTTTGATTAACTTCGTTTTGTTCGCTTCACACAGGTCAGCAGCGTTGTAGTTGGAGTCACAGCTGGGAAAGTGTGACTTTATTGACCCTTCGTACATTAAATTATTGTGTGTTCTATATACAATGTTGGAAATACCATGCAGCATCCAATGATGGGTTGCTTGGACATCCTTGAAGAACAGAGATACACCACGAAGTATTTGTAGGACCTTGCTAATGAAAACCATGGACGGACGTTGTGTATTGATTCTTTTGTGTGTATAATATGAGCTCTGTTAGACTTCTGTAATCAAATAGTTGATGGAAATTACAGCATAGTTTCATGTAGCTATACGTGCTTTGTTACCCAATTTGTTTGTTTGTTTGTTTGTGCTGTCTTGGTTGTTCATAGGGTGTTACTGTTATACTTGTATACCATATTCATTTTAAAAGGTAAAGCAGCAATTTTTGTTAACAGCTGACTAGGAGATGTGATGCGACAGGCAGCGATTGATGACTTGCGGTTACCTCCTGGCTTCAGCATATGCTTCATTGTTTTGTTCTCTGGATTGATTAAGAAACCGAAGCTGCATTTGTCGAGTTCGTTCGCTGATTTGAGCAGCAGGACGAATTCTCGAGCCATCCGGGTTAGACTTGGCTTGCTGCTGGTCGGCACTTCAGATCAACTACTTGGGCACCAGGAATGGGGTTCTTTTCATTTCGGGGCTGTTTGGATGTAATGTTGAATTAGAAGCGGGATTGCAGTTCGATTTCCACAGTTTTTTTTTCTTTTTTTTTTGGCAACCGTGACGTAGCGCATGTTTAGGAGGAAATCGAATAAAAAGAGCCGTATGGTTACCTCCATTCCCTTTTTATAAAACGGACATCAAGATTTAAACTTCCATTTTTTACCAATAATTTAAGTAATAATTTCTAATTATTATAATACAAACTTAATATGGTTAGATTTATAAACAATTGTACTATCTATTAATATCATATTATAACATAAATAGTATAATATAGATTAAATGTATGATTAAAGCATTATTTAAGAGACCGTGCCATTAAATCGTGTCTAAGAGCATCTTCAACAGTAGAAGAAAAAAAATCTAACCCAAAAACTAATTATTGAAAAAGATACAAAGTGTTTTGGGGTTTTGAAGGCCTCACATCTAGCAAAACGAGAAAATCTCATTCCCAATGAGAAAAACAATGGATTAGAGGAGCAGAGATCCCCTTTAGTTAAGGGATGAGGGGGGAGTGAGAACAAAAGTTCTCATTAGAGTTAAGCTTGATTACCGTTGGACCTCTGTGATTCCTTAAATTACAGCTTTTCTTATTGGGAGTGACCAAGATGCTCCGAAGAGGCAGTACTCCCTCTATTCTAAATTTCTGGTCGTTTTAGCACTCCGTTCAGATGTCTTCATTCATTGGATGTTCCATGAATCAAGACACAACCACCGTCTACATCCAGGGAATCTTCACTGCACCTGGGAGACAGCTACGACGACAAGAAAACTAGGATAGAGGGAGTATTGCGCAAGACAGATTTAGCGACCAATACAAGCGGACTGATCCAGCACACTGCACCCCACATGTATACTGGACGAAAATCAATTGAACCCGATTTAGTTTGAATGAATCATTGTCTCATGACTAAAATTACCACCACTCCCTGTCAACAATGTAAGCTTAATTATCTATTTATATATCTGTTGGTTGTAATATTAAAGTTGCTAGTCTACTACTCACTAGCTAGTATTACAGTCTAACTGATGAGTAATGAGTTTAAATCAAGTACATTAATATGTGATGAATTCACTAATTTGGTGGTCTATATCTGTATGGTGCAGGTGTGCTGCCATGTAGGGCTGTAGCCTATATTGTAGTCTCTAGGTTGTCACCTAGTAGAGACTTGATAATTGGTATCCATCCTAATTTCTAATATCTATTAGACTTTATGTGGTGTTCATATAGCCTGTTTGATTGATGAATTTTATTATTAATTTTGTGA
Source organism: Eremochloa ophiuroides (assembly GCA_038502445.1). Classification (NCBI taxonomy): domain Eukaryota; kingdom Viridiplantae; phylum Streptophyta; class Magnoliopsida; order Poales; family Poaceae; genus Eremochloa; species Eremochloa ophiuroides. The sequence continues at coordinate 21,229,253 of JAHLJS010000002.1, forward strand.
ACAGTGATGCTTCCTAAAATCGGAAGCTTGTATATGTAATTTTAAATTGTAATATTCTTAGAATAATGGTTAAGGATCACTCATTTGTATTTCTTATCCGCATGTTACCCGCATGTTTAAGGGTATTGGGAAAAACTTTTACCTATGTATGGGCAAAGGTAAATTAGTGGGAAAACTATTTTCTAATGGGCAACGGTACGAACAACATTTACCCAACGGGTAATTACCCATTGCCATAGCTCCAATGGTACCACAGGAGCTAATTACCCGTTGCCATAGCTCCAATGGTACCACAGGAGCTCCCAACGGTTATCTCATCGACTATTTTAAACTAGAGGTTAAAGGCTCTAAGCTCCGATGACCATCGAACAATTTCAACCGAGATGAGATGAATTGAAATTTGGAGCTCAACCTCACATTATTTTTTTTTTTTGAAAAATCTAGCATGAGCTCTGCCTCTCAATTAAGAGAATAAGCAAAGTTTATGTATAGAGGAAAGGATGGCTCAAAGGCCTCCAAAAGGAGGGGTAGCCAACAAGTGTGGAAACCCGACCAGATTCATTGAAAAAGATTAAACATCTATTGCAAATTTCAGAAAATGAGGAAAGCTTCCAAAAGAGACGGAAGGATTTTCGGGGAAATCCAAATTCGTGATGTTTTGTGGTAAGGATTTGTTGTGTGTGTGTGTGTGTGTGGCGGGGGAGGGGGGTGTCTACAATTGCTCAACTATGTCATTGCATCAATTATAAATCTGAAAAAGGGACTTTCGGGCTTGGTACCCCAAACAATAATGTAATTTGCTCGAGCCATTTTAGCTTCAACAAGTGTATTCATCTTACAACTTTTTAAAATATAAGCAACGGGATCATAGTAATATTCAGGTCACCTACTGCTGAATACCAAATTAAATGTATTTGAGTTACCGTTCTCAACAAGTATAGTTTCAAACTTTGAATTTAACTTTTCCTTGAAAGATCTTTAAAATCAAGTTACTGATTACCAATACAACGATGTAATTTCTCTCTCACTGAAGTCTTCAAATTTCTAGTATTAGCGAAAGAGTTCACGGTGATCCTGCAACAACCCGCGATGAACAACTGAGTTCCATGCCAAGTATCTGGGACTACCGACCGCTAGATGGAGGATGAAGAAGAACAAGTTCCAATCCATCGAAGAGAGATTAAGCAAACGCCTAACCAACTACTCAGAAAAATACATGTCCTCGGGAGCAAAGGAAGTACTAATTAAATATGTTGCACAGGCTTTACCGACTTACATTATGAGTGTGTTCCAGCTCCCTCTCACGCTCTGTGATGAGCTTGCAGGTCTGATTCGACAGTTTTGGTGGGGCGCAGAAAAAGGAAAAAGAAGGTAGCATGGCTAGCATGGGAGAAAATTCTTTTGAAGAAATGCTGTGGAGGACTTGGATTCAAGGCCCTGTTTAAAATAGCGGGCTATAGCTTCGCTATAGCTGCAGGAAGGACTCGTCGCTAAGCTATTCGTATTTCCGCTATAGCACCGCTATTTACAGCTACTTACCGCTATTTACTGCTATAGCGCCGCTATTTTTCGTTGTTTCATATTTCATTTGCTACTAATTTGGTATTTTAGACAATTAAATTTTTATGAATCATGTTATAATGTCATATTGGTATTTGATAATATTATCTAGACTTGTAGAACCTTATAAATGTATTTGTGTTTATCAAATATCATATTTGCCTTGTTTTAGCATCAGTTATGGGTGTTTTTTCATGGTTTTTCTTATAAACCGCTATCTGGCCGCTATACCTTTATAGCCCTTAGAAAAAACATGTCGCCATTTATCATACCCCGCTATTTAAAACTATGATTCAAGGACCTACACCTGTTTAATCAGGCTCTGTTAGCCAAGCAGGCCTGGCGCCTAATCGAGTTCCCAGATAGTCTTTGCGCCAGACTTCTCAAGGCAAAATATTTCCCAAGGGGACACTTACTTGACACATCATTATGTTCCAACCCTTCACAGACTTGGCAGGCTATTGTATATGGGCTTGACGTTCTGAAAAAGGGGATCATCTGGAGAATTGGAAATGGGCGTCAAATCCGTATTTGGAGAAACCCCTGGATACCTATGGGATTTACTCACCGGGTGACAACGCTAAGAGAGCGAAACAGATTGCACTGGGTGGCTGATCTCTTTAACGCGGAAGAGGATTACAGTCATGTTTAACCCAACAAATTAGGAAGCGACAGAAAGAATAAGATTGGTTCCTAGGAGAACAGAAGACTTTGTGGTCTGGCAACCAGAAAAGTCCGGCAAGTTCACAGTTCGTAGCGCCTATAATATTGCACTAATGGAAAAATTAAGAGATAGTAATCAAAGCACTAGTAGACGGCCGGATGGGGAAAGAAAACTCTGGAATAATGTCTGGAATACCCAAGTACCGCCTAAAATAAAAATTTATGCGTGGAAGGTATGTATGAATATTCTACCTACAAAACAAAATAAACACAAAAGGAATATGGAACCATCAGCTATTTGTGACACATGTGGGAATGGGCCTGAAACAAGTTTCCATGCGGTGGTGACATGCCCTCAAGCCCCTGCGCTAAGGGAAGCCATGCGCCATTATTGGACGTTGCCGGACGAGCTACAGTGGAGATACACTGGACATGACTGGTTGCTACTACTTCTAGCAGAGAGTACTGCAGAACAATGGAACCTCATCCTCCTACTGCTGCGGAGATCATGGTATGTACACGTTAGTGAGTGATCGTGTTGGCTTCCTGCTCAACTATTGGGATAGCCTGAATTCGGGAGTTGAGCCATTATACGGCGACAATGTGAAAGGGAAGGCGCCAATGATGGTGAAGGAGGTTCTAGGGGGGATAAGAAGACATGCTGATATAAGCTGTCAATGGACTTCGCCACATGCCGACTGGATAAAAATCAACATCGATGGCTCTTTCCTTGAGGAAACCGGCGAAAGCAGGAACTGGTGCGGTTTCCAGGGACTCAAGTGGACGGGTGATTTTCTCTGCGTGGAAGTTTTTTCGCAAATGTGGGTCCGCGGTGGAGGCAGAAGCTTTAGCATGCACAGAAGGAGTCCAACAAGCTACTAATTGGGGTATATCCAAAGTGATCATTGAGACTGACTTTGAAAGGATAGTGCAGGCTGTGAATTCCTCGGAGCGAGACAAATAAGAGATTGGGGATTGGAGACTGGTTTCATGATGCTGAAGTAAAGAGGGAAGGGAACTTACGCAAGGGCCTTACTATATTGCTGAAGTCAAGGGGCTTACGCACCTGCTTGGGGATTGGGGAATGTCTCAAGTAAAGAGGGAAGGAAACAAAGTAGCAAACGCTCTGGCTAACTTAGCAAGGCAACATAAATCATCTGATTCTAGATGGAAGGAAGTACCGGTTAGTGTTGAAGGTCTCCTTCTATCGGATTGTAATACTTGATTGCCTAGTTAATAAAGCCCTATCTTTACTCGCAAAAAAAAGTATAGTTTTTTTGAAACTTTGAATTTAACTTTTCCTTGAAATATCTTTAACAAACAAGTTACTGATTACCAACACAACGATGTAATTTATCTCTCACTGAAGTATTCAAAATTCTAGTATATTAGCGAAAGAGTTCACGGTGATCCTGTAGCAACCCGCGATGAACTTTCATACTATGCCATATAAGGCCTAGGACTTTATGGCATTTACAAGCATGAGGGCGATGTTCATGTAAGAAGACACAGTGGTGCACCCAGCGATCACCTCCTTCCCCGCTTTTGTAATACTCTCAGATCGTTCGTCTCGCTTTTTTCTCAAGCAAGTTTTTGTGATCTTGTTCCTTGTGCGCTTACTATGCAGCACCGAACTCTGAAATGATCGTATGGAATTTACCTTTTCTAGTCCCTTCCATTTATTCATAAATTCGCATTTGTAGGAACTGGTGACCGGCGAAGCGATGAACCGGCCTGCTAATTTTGGTTCTGACGTAGAAGATGGGTTATGTTGTTTCTGGCAGTGGACACGCTTTAAGAGGTGAAATAGTACACAACGGTGTCATGGGACGCTGTTGTGTTTGTTTTTTTTTTTCCCGAACCGAGGATATTCCTATTCCGATTCTGAACGGAAATACATTACAAACACAGAGAGATGCTGTTACGTTTATGACCAGGCAACGTGTACCAGTAGTAGTGGTGTTTTGAGAATGGGAGTGAATTACGAGAAACTATCGGAGATGAGCTCTTTTTTTTTCTCATATTAATTTGGGAGTTACCAAATTCAATGATCTGATGGATAAAATATACCAAACTATTAGAGATTCTGTACGTTTGTGACCAGACAACGTGTACTAGTAGTGTACAATAACAGTTCACTCTAGTCATTGCAGTTCACAACCCCACAGGTTAGGTGCATTACTAGGAGGGAAAATATGTGGTGGAAACCACATCCTTCTTCGTGAAAACTCGTGTAAACCATGATAAAAAAAGACATCTAAATTCATCAAAAAATCATACATGTAGATTGTATGATAATACACAACCTTGTAAAATATTTTGTCTAAACTCGACTTCGTTTGTGAAATATAAAAATAACAAATTTCAAGCTAGAAAGCTGTGTAGTGAGTTTTTTTTAAAAAACTCGACACTGAAAACGCAAAGAAAAAAAAAAGAACGTGGGGACCACTCTAGCCTTGCCCAAACTCATATTTTTATATGCCGCGCGCTTGCCACTTCTTCTCTTGTTTCCACAGCAGGCAAGATGCTTCCATTGATACTCTATCTCTCTATGTATGACGCCGGCGCTCTGCGCCAGAAGGCCCGGCGCCGTGACCCGCGCAGGTACAAGTACAACCACTCCGGCCGCAAGGGCACGGCGACAGCTGCTACTTCGCGCACGGCGTCTTCTTCGGGTGCTGGCTCCAGGCAGCCCTGCAACGACGACGGCACCGCCTGCCGCGCCGCCGCCGGGTCCGCTTCTTCGCGCACAGCCCGGACCCGGACCAGCTGCGCGTGCTCCCGACCACGCAGCAGCAGCGCCCGGCGTTGCGTCCACCGTCAACGACGCCATCGCCACTCTCCGCCAGCTCCGCCTCAGCAATTCAAGGCCAACTCGGGCGGGTGGGGCGGCTACTCATCGTATCATGAGACGGCGGTAGAGAGAGCAGACGACGAAGCTTGAGCCCTCCGTGCTGCCACTGCCAGTCGTCTTCTTCCTCGACCAGCAGATGACGAAGCTTGATCACTTGGTGCTGCCTGTCGTCTTCCTGGCCACACTAATCCAGGTACGATATCTCGGCCGAGAGTTCGATCTTCTGCACGCATGCGGGGTCTGGAGTCTGGTTATCATGCATGAACCATGCATGCATGCGTCGGGGCAGGCTGCTGCACCGGAGTGGGCGGAGATGGGCCTGCAGCAGCAGGGGCACGGAGTCGACGCCGTCGTCGCCAAGGATGGCGGCGGCGACTTCAGGACCATTGCCTCCGCCCTCGACGCAACTCCGCGGAACAGCCGCTCGAGGTACGTCATTCGAGTGGCCAGGGGCGTGTACGACGAGATCGTCCGCGTTCCCCACGACCTGTGGAACCTGACGCTGGTCGGTGACGGGATCGGCGTCACTGTCGTCACCGGCAGCCGTGCCGTCGATGACGGCTACGCCATGCCGGAGACCGCCACCGTCGGTAAGTCTCGGATAATCTTCCATGCATGTGATTAGCTAGTAGTCATATACTCATATATAATCTTGCATGCATGTGATTATAATCACAATCTACTAATTACATATTGAATGTTATTTCCTACATTATTCTTTTCTGATGCCGCTGTTTGTTGGGATGGTAATTGATTAGGCTTGTAGTTCTCTCTGTTAGAAGCGTCAGTTCTCACCTAAAACAAGCGTTTCAGTATCTGTCTTTCACTGCTCTAAACTCTGTAACTGTATTGATTTCCATGTTAATGGAAATTGGGGTATCCTGATTTGAAAAAAATTATGAGAGAGCTTAGGTTACATTTTTATTGGATCTCCTATAAGTATAATTTCATCAATCCTCATTAGTACTAATTAATTTTCCTTGTGCGTAGGTGTGTGGATGGCCCTGGTTTCATAGCGCACGACTTGACCATCGAGAATACCGCTGGCTCTGCGAAGCAACAAGCGCTGGCGCTTCGGTCCCGCTCGGCCAAGTCTGTGGTGTACAGAGTGTCTTTGGAAGCCCACCAAGACACGCTTTACGCTGAGAATAACTACCAGTTCTACCACGAATGCAAGATATCAGGCACGGTGGACTTCATCTTTGGAGACGCGACTGCCGTCTTCCAGAGCTGCTTGCTGGTAGCGCTCATTCCTCACCCAGGCCAGCAGAATGTCATAACAGCACAAGGGCGTTACCAGGCAAACGCTGGTTCTGGATTTGTATTCCAGTTCTGCAACATCACTGGTGATCCACTTCTACGTGAGAAGGCTGTGGAGACGTATCTAGGACGCCCCTGGAAGCCCTACTCCCGTGTCGTCTTCATGGAGTGCTTCATCGACTATGTGGTTGACCGCCGGGGCTACCTTCCTTGGAACGGATCTCTGGGTCTTGATACTCTCTTCTATGGTGAATACAGCAACTCCGGACCTGGCTCGGATGTGAAGGGCAGGGTAAACTGGCCAGGGTTCCATGTCATCACCGCGGCTGAAGCAGCCAGCTTCACAGTTGCGAGTTTCGTGGATGGGCAAAGCTGGCTGCCAGGGACAGGTGTGGAGTTCACACCGGGTCTGTGATTCTAGCTGCAGGTGTTCTTGTATCAAGTAGTATTTATCTGTCTAGGTCTCGGTCGTGGCAGTATGATGCTTGGTATCTGAATCTGTCAGGGATGAATATGTGTGTGTCAACTGTCAAGCTCCATAGGCTAAGTTGGCCTAGTAATTATAGACGCTAAGGTTGATTGAACTTCGAAGTTCACGCTCCAGTCTGAACCCACTCTGTGCTTTGATGTTTTTTTTTCGAACTTCTATGTGAAATTGCATCGATAGTTTTGACTAAGATTTTTAGAGGGTATAAAGGGCTTTAACCATATATAATGATCATATTCATAGGTTAATAGATGCAGGGGCTCAAGTTTGGGAAAATAAATTGTTTCATCATGAAACACCATATCCCGATTTACTGTTATTTGGCTAAGATTATGCTAAAATTTTGTAGTCAAAAACGTGTTTAAACTTATTCACCTTTTATGTTGAGTTCAAAGTATAGTCTTTAACTTATAATTCATGAATTAGCAAGGTTTATTACCTGTAAAACTTGAAGAAAAGTTAGTGTCAGTGGGTTACTGTCAGTCCGTTTCCGATTTTGAAGACTATTACTGTGTTGAAAGACAATGATTTCATGCTAACTTTAGGTGCATAGAACCTGACCAAACATGTTTTATTTTCAATAAGACTTAAGTTACATAACCTGACCAAACTCAAGTTACAAACTTAAGTTACATAATTTTAGGTGCATAGAACCTGACCAAACTTAAGTTACAAGACCAATCTACAACTTCGGTTTCAAAAGCTTGTAAAGTGTTACTCCCTCTGTCCCTAAATGTCTATCGCTTGCGCTTTCCGAGAAATAACTTTGACTAAATATATATTAAAAATCTGTACGTAAGTGGGCGTTCTTCCCTAGAGGTCTGTCGCTTGTGCTTCCCGAGAAACAACTTTGAAAAAAGAATGCTTCAAATTGATAGAACATGATTTTTGAAACATTTAGGAAAAAGAATCACCTAATTTGGAGCTAGCATAAGGGAGAAAGACTAGTTACAAAATTTTGTTGCAGATTAAAAGGCAAATCAGTACAATTATTCATGTGGATAAACTATCAAGAACATATGCACACACTTCACAACCACTCAACAGACACGCATGCATCACACAGATGGAGGAAGTCCGATCTAGGTGCATGCGGTTGCCAAGGCCGATCCAATCTGTGCAATCGAATCTAGGTGCATGCAATCTAATCTAAAAAAATATTTTCATATCTAAATATTCCTTTTTTATCTTATTTTATAAAATAAATAAATAAATAAAAAATATAATTAATATATCCTAATCGTGACCGTCCGATCGAATTAAATGAACTGCTCATGGTCATTTGGAGGTACCATAGCAATTCGAGAATGAGTGTGATAGAGTAGAACCGGTATCAGCTACAGTCCAAATCAACTGCGCACGGCCTTGCCAATAGAGATTTTTTTAGATTCAGTTACAGGTCCCACTCCACAACCTTTACTGGATATGGGGGGAATCTCTAAAACGGTCCTAACCACTCCTGAACCGAAACTGTTGAAACTCAAAGCCACACAAGAGTCCAGTAAGAGATTGTAGTACGCGACTGGCACAGAAAGCAGCGGCTCATCCAGGCAAGGATGGCCATCCAAGTAGCACAGGATTTACTAGTAAAGAAACTGAGGGACCTGTCAGGGGGTAGAACAAGATCAGCATTCTGACAATGTGGACCTTTATATGCAGCATTTCAAGAAGCCGGTTGATAACACCAAGATGAAGGCTATCAGAGAACTCATCGAACATGACAAGGGCGCAAGGTGAAGAAAGGCCGCAACAGCTGGGTGGTGATCCCAGAGCAAGACTGCAAGAGGCCTAGTCAGGCCGGGTCCCAGTGGCTCACTTCATGAATTATGTCATCCCTCATTACTTGAAAGACGGGGCTGGAAGCCCCTTGTATCGTTATTTCAGTTTGTCTAGTAGAACCCTGCGGGGTTGTCTTGGTGCTTGCATGCACGTGTGGTCAAATGTTCCCTTTGGAGCTCTGCTGGGTCACCAGGGAAGCGTAGCCTGGACTACTTTGTTGTTCTTTGCGACTTGTCTTCGATTGTGTTCGCCTGCTGGCCTAGAAGCCCTTCGGCGTTTGGGTGTGAAACTTTGGTTGTGGACTTTAAGCGACTTCGCCGGCAACTGTCATGGTATGGTAAGCGTGTCAGCAAGGTTTTGAATGAGCGTATTGGTCCTATAGCAGTTACAGATTACAAACATTTCAACGAAAAACTGTGATATACTATGTTGGAACGTCCGGGGCTTAAATGATAGCGCAAAGAGAGCTTTGGTGAGGACCCAAATTATTGCTACTGGCGCAACTTTGATATGTCTACAGGAAACAAAAATCGCAACATGGAACCACACCCTTCTAGTGGAAACTGTGGGGACAGACCTGGCAAACAATGTTGCAATGACTTCCAGCAGTGGGCGTGAGGGGTGGGGTGGGCTCGGGGGGGGGGGGGGGGGGGGGGGGGGGGGGGGGGGGGGGGGCGGGGGGGGGGAGGGTGGATTTTATTAGCAACGTCAGAAAAAATTTTCAAGCTACAACAGCTGCGGGTTACGACCTAGTTGGCAGACAAATTTCGATGTTTTTTTTTTCGCGACCATGCTTAGCACATGTTTGCATTGAGAGGAAAAGTCAGAACACAGGAAGGCTGCGGTTGGCAATAAGCATTACCATCCGTTGCCAACACCCGGACACACGCAGACCAAAAAAGGAAAAAAGAGAAACGAACAGCAGCTTAAGGCCTATTTTACAAGAAACAAATGGGAGCGACTACAAAGCCCAAGAATCAAGCAGCCTCTTGCCCCTGAAATAGGGCGCCAATGCTCCTGAACCCAGCGACGATGTTGGCAGACAACACAATCTGGACAATCACTGGAGTTTATGGGCCACAAGCCGATGCAGACAAGATCCTTTTCCTACAAGAGCTAGTAGACATTCGACATTTTGTTCAGCCTGCTTGGTTGATTCTTTGCGACTTCAACTTGATCCTAAGCGAGCAAGACAAAAACAATTCAAATGTTAATGTACCAATGATAAATAGATTTAAGGCAACAGTGGACACCCTGGAGTTAACTCCAATTTTCCTCGAGGGGAAAAGAACCATCATTCACCACAGCCTGTTCTTTTGACCAATCAGCGCTTATTTCCAGCCACGAAATAGTATTTCTCTCTTAGAACAAATCAGCATCAGCCAAAATCAACGCTTGTTTTCAGCAAAAGAACAAGCCACGGTGGAATGGATGGACCTGTTCCCGCGCAACAAACTGCAGGCATGGTTGTCACAAGGCTCGGATCACTGCGCCCTGTTTGGAAGGATACCAGGGCGTTATGCCTTTGGGCATGGACTTACAACCCCTCTGACATACCGAAGGTAACTTGGCTTACTATTACTGGCAGTGCAGTTCATGTTCACGGTGGGGCTGCTCCACCACTTGGCCGGCGCGGGCTCACCTTCCGCGTCATCTTCCACCTCGACCTGCTGGAGATGCCACCGGACAACCAGGTCTGCGTGGAGTCCAGGAGCTTCACCTGGCACTACGGCGTCATAGATGGCGAACAAGTGCCGAGGGAGCGCCACGCTCCCCCGCCTCCGGAGGCCAGGCCAGACTGGTGCCACGACGACGACGACGACGACAAGTGGCGCGGCCGGCGAAGTGATAGGCGTGACCACTGGGGCTCATGTCTCTTCCGCAGCCTCTCTCGTGCTCCGGAATGGGCAAGGGAGAGGGAACGGTCGGCTGAGTCCCGCCGTGGACACCGCGACAGATCTTCGGCGCCGGATGGTCGGCGCAAGCGTGGCAACTGGACGGCGGTCATCCACAACACTCTGCCTCGATAGAACGACGCGCCGTACTACTTCCCCGACCCCGCTAGCCCCTGCCCACGTCGACGACCAAGGACACGTCCTCAGCTCCCCGACTCCGACAAGTGCCACGGAAGCTGCAGGGCAGGCTCCTCAGCATGCCCCCGCCCACATCGACGACCAAGGAA